>JAMLFY010000003.1:14459370-14731725 GCA_030441495.1 Dalbergia oliveri | reverse complement strand
AAAGAAATAAAATGAACTTGCATCCATGTTTAAGTTTATGCTTTGCATAACCATATTTACTTTCTATGTCATCACTAAATTCTCAAGAATGAATAAATGAACTTGCATATTCATGTTTAAATTTCCAAACTTGCATTTCATGTTTATATTTCAAGTTGTCACTTAATCTTCAAAGATAATAAAGAGGATCCATCTCATATTTATTTTATGCTCTCACTTTATTTTATAATGGCTAAAAGAATCAATCATGACATGTTTATTTTATGTCATCACTTGATCCTAGAGCTCAAAGACTTGTCCAAGTATCACAAGCAAAGTTGGAACCATGGTAATAAAAACTCTAAAGCTTCCTTAAGATTATGGAGTCAAAGAATTCATTCTTTAAAAGTCTTGAGTTTGGAGCTTAATAAGATGTAATAAGAATCTCTTCTCCCTTCACCCGATGCCCACTACCGCTGCTTGGTTCTTAGATTCTCTCCCTCCACCGGTGCGAGCTACCCGGGCTTCTTGCATATCATGTTTATAATTCCAAGTTATCACCTTATAAAGACACGATTAAAATGAGGTTGCATAGCATGTTTATGATTCTAGTTATCACCTAAATCTCTAAAGCTCAAGACTTGCTCCTTTTATCTTAAGTGAGAATTTTAATCGTGAAGATTCTTTCAATATATAAATCGGCCTCATAATTAAGGTAGGCCCAAAGTGATTTTAAATAGCTACTGATTTAGTTCTATAATTTCTTTCAAGATTAACAAAAAGAATTAGTTTCTAAAAGAGTTTTAAGGCTTTGCAAAGATTTTATGGAAAACTAGTATCTTACATGTACTTAAAATGTAATTTTAAGCAATTATGTGAGGTTCATAATTCAGCCATAATCTGAGTTTAGTACTACTGTATGATGATGGTTTAATATGTTTGAAGTTGTGATAATTATGGTTTATTGCTAAAGGAATGATTCTATGCATGTTAGAGATAAACTAACTTTCTAGAAAACCATAAGCAAAATTTCTAGAATTTTAGAGAATGAAATTTATGCATTCTTCCAGAGCTTTAGTGGCCTTAAGAACCAGGTTCTATTATGTTTAGATAAGGGAGAATGATTCATAATTGGTTTAGTAATTAATTTTAGCATTCGTAAGGAAAGCCATAACGAGAAAGGGTTAAAAATGCAACTTTTATCACACCGTGAAACCCTAAATATAACTGCTGCCTATGCTGTCCCATATAGTTTAATAATGTTTTTAAGGCTTATAATTAATGGTAATGATGATAATGAATCATTTAGATGCATGATTAATTAGTTTGATAATTGAGGTAACCCGATTCTAAAGTTTCGGTTGTTTAAGGAGTTTTGGTAAGAATTTATGATGATGATTCTTTGAAGTTTGAAATGATAAGTCTATGTAGTGATTTGATGCTTATTAAGTATTTGATATCATTGAATGATTTCGGGCTTGCATGTTATAGTTCTATCTGCAAACAATGAGAATGCTTATGCATAAAATAATGAAATTTGTGTTATTTAAAAATTTACCCTTGTCCTGGAAAAAAGTATATTAGTTAAAAGTGTAATTTGGAAGGCCTAACTAGAAAGACTTGGTATTTAAGCGTGTCTATTGTGACCCACCTCTTTCTGGAATCTCCATGGATTAATTATAGTTGGTATATATATTATTTCAGAATAAGACTATAAATGAGAAAATATTATGAATGATTATGAATTGAGAATTGTATTATGATATAACATGCAAAGACTTAATGGTGACTTAAACTTATGAGGAAATGATCCTTTGACCCATCAGACTATAGGTGGTGAAAAGATGATTCTTGCCCTAAACGTTCTCAAAAGGGTAGAGTCGAGATTCTTACTTCTCAAAAGGGATAAGTATATGCGGACTAAGCAAGGTATGAGCTCATAACCTAGATTACTCCCAAAAGGGTGGAGTAGAGGGTGGCTAGGAAAATGATGATGAAAGTAACTTAAGTCACCTAAGGAACTAAGTAACGTATTATGTTATTATGATGTTCTTCTATGCATAATATTTATGAGATAATGATGAGAAATATGATATTATTCTATGCATAGTATTTATGATATGATGATGAGGAATATGATGTGGTCTTATGCATAATTATGTTATTATATATGAAAGGAAAAGTTCATTATAAATATGACATGCTAAATTTATGACCATTATAAGACGCATTAATTAAATGAACGACTTGGTAAAATATTTCCGAACTAAATAAATGAATCTTAGCATGCTCACCTTGAGTGTTATTACCAGGTGCCATTAATGGATGTCCTTCCATCCATATATTATTTATGTTTGTTATTAATTACCTACACTGCTTTATTCCGTTGGAGGCGAACTATCTATGTGTTATGTAATTCTAGATGTTATATGATGGAGCCAATATGATGTGTTTTTCATGCTATATCTACACGTTATTCGCTTTATTTCGATTATTGTTCACGTTATGTGTGGCTCACGTTTTCAATTATGTTTAAAAAAAATGGCTCGTAATTTCACTAAGTATTTTCAAAGTATGATGAAAGAATTGAAGCAAAGAGTAAAGTCTAGTAATTAATCAAATACAACCTAGGTGTATTCGATTAATTATAGGGTGTTACATTTTGGATCAGAGGGTTTCGTTTTCATCTAGCTTGAGGATTGGGACTGGCTATGCTTCTTAAGCATAATACGTTAGAAATGTCATGTGTAAATGTTTATCATTAGGATGAGCTTGAGGATTAGAGATGCATGACCACTGTATGTTGCACGTGCCATGGTAACTTGCGCACTTTGCATGGAATATTGACGCTGATCACTTGGTGTTGCCGTTTTGTGTGTATAGGGACCATGGTACGTCGACAACAGGACCAGGAACGCGCACAAAATAACCAGACAACGAGACCGCGAAGCACTCCGTGATGTGGCAAGGACAATGAGGATGATGATGGAACGAATGGATCAGGATCGCCAAGCTAATGCGAATCAAGGCCATGAGACCCGAACACGCTCGTTTTGGAGTTTCGCAAGGAACCCACCAGTTTCAAGGGACCCTCAATCCAAATGTAGCAGATGAATGGATTCGGAATATTGAGAAGGTCTTTGCTGTAATCCCATGCTCAGAGGAGTAGAAAGTCACCTTCGCTACCCATATGCTTGAGGAGATGTCCGATTTTTGGTGGACAGGTCCCGAGACTCTTGGAGGCGACACGGACATTGATTGGGAGCTATTTAAGGTCCATTTTTATGAGAAGTATTTTCCAGAGTCGAAAAATGCTAAGGACATTGAGTTTATGCAACTTGTCCAAGGAAATATGAATGTGGCCCGGACACTGCCAGATTTGAAGAACTTATTAAGTTCTCAAGGAAGTATCAGGGTAACCCAAGGATTGGAAATGCATTAAATACGAGTCAGGATTAAAGGCGAAGCTAGTGGCAGTTGCGCATTTGGAGATTGGGGATCTCTACTTAGTTAACAAATGTCGCATAATTGAAGAAGGGGAGAGAAACTGAGCACCTTAAAGTCTGATAATGTCACCAAAGCTGACACCTCAAGGTCAACGCTCAAGAGGTAGAGCGACCCTCATTCCCACCTCAATCGAGACCCCAATGTCCACAAAGGAACTCTCAACAAGGAAGGCCGAACAACAACAACCACTATAATAACCCCAACAACAATCACAACAACAATAACAACAATAAGGGGAAAGCACCACAAAGAGGTCCAGCAACACCTCCACGACCCCCACCATCCATGGAATGTCCCAAGTGCGGCAAGAATCATGGAAGCATGCCATGTCGAGCGGAACAAATGTTTGCTATGTGAAAGCCATGCCACTACTCTCTGAGATGCACAGAGAGAACCCATCAACCCCCAATCCAAGCGCAGGATCAAGGAAGGATCTTTACTGTTAATGTTGAAGAAACGAATGAAGTCATGGAATCTCGTGGAAGGTAAGTGTAACATGCATAATCATGTTATTATATATGAAAGGAAAAGTTCATTACAAACATGACATGAACGTTTATGATATTATAAGACGCTATTATTAAAATGAATTGTTTAAAGTATATTTCCAACTAATTAAATGAATCTTCGCATACTCACTATTTCATAATGAAACTCGAAGGTTTGGGTATGATGATGATGACACATGATGATGAAGGTGGTACCTACTGAGATTATTTTATAAGTTTCTCACTCCCTCTATTTTTCTTTCCATCTCGTCTTTAAAAAACGAAGGAAGCGTTCGTGAATCACATTGAGGCCTTCACCTGCAGCTTAACTATTCAGATATTTATCCTATCCTTGGAGTGTTATTACTAGGTGCCATTAATGGATGTACTTCCATCCATATATTATTATGTTTTTGATTGCCGTACACTTAGCCTTATTCTGTTGGTAGACAAACTATCTATGTGTTATGTAATTATGGATGTTATATGATGAGCCAATATAGATGTGTTTTTCATGCTATATCTCACGTTATTCACTTTATTTCGATTATTGTTCACGTTATGTGCGCTACGTTGTAATTATGTTTTAAAAAAATGACTCGTAATTTCACTAAGTATTTTCAAAGTATGATGAAAGAATTGAAGAAGAGGAAAGTCTAGTAATTAATCAGACAACTAGGTGTATTCCGAATTATTAGGTGTTAAGAGATAAGTGATCGTTAGAGACAAGAAATGGAACGGTTAGTTCAGCAGGCTTTAGAGAGATATATGAATGAACCAATTACACAACAAAATTAGAGGGATCCAGAGATTTTGTAGGTATAGGAATATGCAATTGAGGATGACTATATGACTTGATTGGTGACTACTCCTAACAGTATGCATCTTCTTTTGGTAGCCTATCACCAAACTCTTACGGTCCAACGCTTAAATTGAAAATTTTGGGATGGTGACTTCGTGAAGTTTTCCCAAGGACGTGTGATGAACGAAAGGACGCTGAGAAAGGTCTGTTACTTTATCTGGAGACAATTGTCAATCCATAAAACAGTAGAGATGTTACATGACTCCCATTCTCTCCATGTGTCACCTCTCATTCCAATGCGTCCTTCCAACCAGCTCCTCTTGCATTGCATGTCACCACTTGCCCGCGTTGCGTCTCAGAAGTTAGTTGGCGGTCAAATCCACCGTAGGCGACGTCAGAATGGCAAAGATTCCTTGACGCTAGCAGGCTGCAAAATTCACGACAAACAGCTGTGTCCACAGGTGCCTTCCATTGATTCTTGATGCGCAACAACACTTCACCAGTGTTGTGTCTTTCTTCCCGCTGAAATCGCCCCTAGCGAGTAATTTAGATCATATTTAAATAAATCACCTCATAATTACAAATGTAAACATATCACCAATCAAAACACAACATGGAAATTATTTTTCCTAGAAGATAACAATAATTCAAAAACTAATATATCAATTAATAAATGGAATAAAATAAATATTACCCACCCCACCCCCACTGTAAATACTAAAGTAGTAGAAGTCAGGTGATCCCTCTATCTCTAGATGAGACAAGGTGTTCTTCCAAATAGAAAGAGTTTGAGTCCTTTATGTATAAGGTCTTATAAGTTAAATCGATCCTAATTGACTCTTGTTGTCAAACCATAATGATTATTGTAGTGGTGAGGGATTTAAGTGGTATACATAGATCTAATTCAAATTTAATTGCAATTCAATATAAAATTGACTTTACGGTCATTACTCAAAAAATTAAGCAAATCAAATAATTTAATTGGATATAGCGCAAAAATATTCCACTTAATACATCAAAATTATTTTTTTATAATTCTCTTTATCATAATTGATCATGAAAAATTGTTTACTAATCTCTCGTTCACTTAGCAGTTTATTCTCTCTAGGCAATCAGTGTTTATGAATCTCTTATTACTAAGTAGCTTAGTTTTTAGGCAATCTTTAATGATTTGCTTCCTTAACAATCCATCACCATTACAAAATTGTGAAAAATATGAGGTGATTATTTTCAAAAGTTCCATTTTTTTTCCCAATTTATGTTATTAAACACAGACAATACCTATCTACAATTTGGAGTATGAAGAACGTGTAAAGAGAGAAGAGAATTAATACTGACCATTAACAATAGGGTGGCAAGATATCCAAAAGTGATGAGATTCACGGGGTATGGAAGCTCCCACACGGGAATGAGCAAGAAAGTCTCGAGAATTGGCATGATGAAATTGAAGAGTAGCTGCAGCAGCATCAGACCAAAATTGGAGAGCAGGGACATCATGCGTGGCTCCAGCACGGCTAATAAGTGCTCTGTCTTCGTGTTTGGTCGGATTACCCCAAAACTACTCTCAGTCATCTCAAATGCTTTGCTGGTTAATTTAATCGGTGCCAAAGGGATATATATGATACGATGTTTTCCATTCAAGACTCGGATGAAATTGAACGTAGGCACGTAATTAACATAACATCATGTGTATGTTATGAAGACCCAAAGAAAGTAAGTGTATGCACTTTGTAGTTTGTTGCAAGCAGGTTAAGAAGTTGCAACTGGCGGAGCTGACGCGTTGAGGTTTCCCTTTCAACATTTCATCCATTCCCGGTCCCCAACAGAGAGAGAGAGAGAGAGGGGCAGAGAGGCGAGTGTACGTGGATGAAGAGTGGCTAGAGACACAGCAACGGGCATAACACTGTTTTGCACGTTTTTATATTATACACCAACTTTACATGACTCGAGGAACACGAGGTAGGAGTATTTTAATAATAAAAGGATAAAATAAAACTTGTCACCGCCAATTTGATTTTGAAACTTTACCAAATATATATCCTATGCTTTCGCTGGAAACAAATATGACGTGACAAAATTAATTGTTAAAAAAAAATCACAAATGTAAAGAAAGATCGCAAATTAAGATAATATGAAAAATTAACATGAGATTTTTTCTCTTTATATATTTAATAGACCACGTTTCTAATTAGCGTTGTTTTTTAAATTGTAGCCATGTTTGTCTCCTTAAAAACAATGCAACTGAATAGTTTAGATAGTCATGTGAAACATTTTTTCAAATAAAAAAAAATAGAACTATCTTTTCTACTGTGGCATACTTTTTTCTCATTATAATGTCTAATATTTATTATTTAATAATTTTAATGAATTGGACACGATATTTAATTTATTGAAAACATAATATATAGCTTGTACGACCATACAAGCTAAGTCATTCACTTTTAAACAATATTTATTAATTTTTAAAAAAATCGTCGCCTTAAAAATATTGCTTTTAAATTACAATCAAGTTTCTGCTTAAACACTTCTCGTAGAAGTCGGGGAAAAAATTGACCCATTCTATTTCTAATTACTAAAAATAAAACTTAGTGGACAACTTTTTTTAATTTCAAAAATGCAAAATCCACAATTTAAAATGTTATTTATAAGTGGTCCCGTCATAACGTTTAAGTCTATATATTTTTTTGACGTGGATTTAAGTCTATACTTAATTCTTTGCGAAATCATTACTGAACAAAAAAAATTCTTTGCCAAATATTCATATCAATTGCCGTGCATGTCCACAGGACATGTCCATTTAATTAATTATTAGAAGAATTCTGTTGGTATATTTTTGTTACTTTAGTCTTTATTAGCTTAAAATAATAGTAAATTATAAGATTGATTTTAATTTTTTTATTTATCATGAATCTCAAATTATTAATATTTAGATAATTATTATTTTTATGAAATGATTTGATCTAATAATTAATAATAATAGATTTATAATAGACATAAAGATAAAAAAATTTACTATGAAACCCACCTAAAATGATATAGACTTAAACTTTTTTGACATTTGACATTATAAATTAATATTTTTATTAATTACGAAATGGATGAGTGCTCTCTGCCACTTTATCTTTTCTTTTTTTTTTGGCAAAGCCAGAAGGAAAAAGAAAAGAAAGCATCCTATATCGTACTGTTACACTTTGGGATATTCTCTGGTGTATGAGCTATGGGTCAAGCGTTGGGGGTGGACTCCAAAGTCCAAATTAGCAAGGGAGTGATAAAAGAAAATGAATAATTGGGATAAACATTACTTATCCATAAAAGTTTTTTTTTTCATTTATGTTGCCCGAATATATTCAAAATATGTGATCTTAGGATTGAACTGAAGTGTATAAAATGTACAAAATACTGCTAGGGTGTCCTTCTAAAACTTGCAATATGTCCCGCACCGATAATGCGCTCTTCTCACGATCAATCCGGCCTTGGGACTGTGCCTGTTCAGCTTCTTCGGGACCGGGTCATCGGACCTACATCAAGGATGCTACTCCTCGTGCCTCTCATTCTTCGAAGCATCTGTGCTCGGGCTACTATAAGTGGATCCCGAGGGATGAGATAGGTGGGTTCTGAAGACCGAACACCCAGTGTCATCATGCGTGGCTCCAGCACGGCTGATAAGTACTCTGTCGTCATGTTTGCCTGGATTACCCCAAAACTACTGGTGGTTAATTTAATCCGTGCCAAAGGGATATATATGAAACGATGTTCTCCATTCAAGACTCGGATGAAATTTAATGTAGGCACGTAATTAACATTACATCATGTGTATGTTATAAAGACCCAAAGTAAGTAAGTATATGCACTTTGTAGTTTGTTGCAAGCAAGTTAAGGGGTTGCGACTGGCGGAGCTGACGCTTTGAGGTTTCCCTTTCAACATTTCATCCATTCCCGGCCCCAACAGAGAGAGAGAGAGAGAGGGAGAGAGACGAGTGTACGTGGATGAAGAGTGGTTAGAGACACAGCAAAGGGCATAACACTGTTTTGCACGTTTTTACATTAAATACCAACTTTATATGTCTCGAGGAACACGAGGTAGGAGTATTTTAATAATAAAAAGGATAAATAAAACTTGTCACCGCCAATTTTATTTTGAAACTTTATTAAATGTGATGTGTTATTTGGATTCATATAGTATTAAATATTATATTAACTAATACATTATTTATTATTAAATAAGATGTTAAATCATAGTAATGAAACTAGCTTAACCAGTTGGCTGCCGAAAATGGATCAATCATGAACATGGTCTAAGCCACTGTTTGGACCAGTCCTATGTCAAAATCAGTGCGACCTGATTTGATTCGATTGGGTTTGTAATAAAATCGACTTCTAGCGAACCGAACCGACTATACATGTCTTTTTCTTGTTTGCTTTTTTTACTAAATGATGCATTTTTTTAAAACTTTAAAAAAATTCTAATATAATTTATAGAAAAATGCAGTAACTTTGTTTGTATTATCATGACTTGTGAGTTTATTTGTGTAATTATATTTTGAATTTGTCAATTGTGATTCGTGATTATGAAATGTGAACAATATTTAGAAATTTATGTTATTTATTTATATTTTTATATTTGGTCATATTAAAGAGTGTCAAATGTTAATTAGTTGTCATTTTATTATATTTTATTAAAATTTTATATTTTTGTATAAATCTGTTAACCTTTAACTAGTAATCCACCAGTTGAACTAGTGACCTAGTGACCCGATTGTTTTACCATCGATCAATACTAAGTCTGAAAACTATATATAAAACCTATTTAAAGGATTACATTCCATATGAATTGAATCGATACAATATTTCATATCCTATAAATACAAATAATATTTTTCTTACCAAATATATCCCATACTTTCACTGGATACAAGTATGACGTGACAGAACTAATTGTTAAAAAAAATCACAAATGATAAAAAAAATCGCAAATTAAGATGGTATGAAAAATTAACATAGGATTCTTTTTCTATATACATTTAATAGACCACGTTTCTAATTAGCGTTGTTTTTTCAATTGTAGCTAAAGATTGGTATGTGGACTGATCGATCCACAACTTACCACAATTAAATAGGCTGGCAGGTTCCGTTTTATAAATGAACTTGATTTTAATCTAGTTCACGTCCTCCATGTATAAGCCCACAAGTCCAAAGACCAACCCCACCAATCACTTTTTCTGTTCACATTTTTCCTAAACCAGCCGTAGACCAGCCTATTTTTTTCTTTCATATTTTTTTTAGCTTCTTTTTATAACCTATACTATATTATATTTATATATTTATATTTATACAGTATATTTTACTTTGCAAAATATAAATACACATTTTTCTTTATAGTATCTAAAATATTACCAATCAAATATGTATAATTCTTCTAAGCATAAAAAACAATGAAATTGCTAAAGAATATAAATTAACAACTATCAACCATCAAATACCAAACATAATCAAATCAAATACCAAACATAAATACAAAAGATAGTAGAATATACTAACTCACCAAAATTCATCTATCAAAAACATAAATAAATACCGCAAATGAAGCATTCTTCTACTTAGCGAGTTAGTTCGTGAACCAGACGGGCCTTTTAGCCCACAAGTTAAGTGGTGTAGATAAATAAAATCCACGGTTAATAAACTAAAATTTTTTTTGTCCACTTTCATGTGAATTACAAATTAAATGGGTTAGATATGGATCGTGGCCCATTTACATGCTCTAATTTCTTATAAAAAATAAAGAGAGAGAATAATGGAGAAGAAGAGAAAGAATAATCTTATTGATAATCTCAAATGTGTCTTATATGGATCATCAAAAGGCTATTTATAGCTAAAAGAATAGAGATATAATATCATATCAAATCATAACAATTTTATCTAATCTAATTAAATCTTAATTGAATCATTAAAGATATAGACATCTATAAATGAATAATATTTAATAACACTCCCTTGGATGTCCATTAGGGATATGTCTCATTAAAACTTACTAAGAAAAACCAATGGGAAAAAATCTTAGTGAAAAAAAAGGACAATATCCTCATAGGGAATATAGAACTCTCTCATTAAAAACTTTATAAAGAAAAAACTGGGATAAAAACCTTGATCAAGGAAAACGAGTACATATTTCTTCCTCTCTTTAAATTATCACTTAAAATCTCATAATTAGTGTATTATGATTTTGTGCATCATTTCTACAAAGAAGAAATAGGTAGTAACTCTATCACTTGAACAGATTAAACATCAGCCATTCTTTTTCAGTTGAGCTATCTAAACCATGTTGTCCTCATGAAACGTTGTGCAATTTTCTTCTAAGAGAATCCATATGATAGTTTAAACATGTTATCCATTGCTTTTAACCAAAAGAAGAGCTTTGTATATTGCATAATTTCTCTATGATTTGAAGAAATAGTGGCTATAATCTACCTTGTATATCTCTAGGATATAATCATATCTCCATAAGTGAAAGAACCTTATTTAATATGCCTTTTGGAGATTTGATAAATATCATGTATACTAATACACCTAAAGAAAATATACACTACAAGAAATAGTGCCTTACCCTGAATTTACCGACGGATTTTATGGTAGATCGACGGAATTTTGAGTTAAGCGAAATTATCGAATTTTGTCAACCTAATAACGTAGTCCGTAACTATTACCAGGAAAATATTCCAAAATTATTTCCCGGATTTTTTGCCTTTTTTGAAAAATCGATAATGGGACGACAAAAAATCGCCAAGAATTCGTACATCAAGAATAGTATCGGCAGATTTTTATTATTACGACAAAAATCCGCCAATTTTTCAGGATTTTATTTACCGGAGAAAAATCTACCGATAATATTTTCATTTAAATTAGCATTTTTTTTAAAAAATATAGCGGCGGATTTTTTCCGCCGATAACTTAAAACTGAAATCATTTTTTAAAAATGGGTTTTTACGACGGAAAAATCCGTTGGTAATTAGATTCTTTTATTTTTAAATTTAATTTTCTTTCGTATGTTTTATTTTACCGACGGAAAATTTTGTAAATAACTTTTTAAAAAATTATTTTAGCTTGTAATTTGAATGTTCCTTGTATTTTTACCAGCTTATATTTTATTTAAAGCTAATTATAAATATATAAATATATTTAATAATGAAAAATTATTAAAAAATGCTTAATAAATAGAAAACGCAATAAATTTAAGTCCAAGATGTAAAATAGATAAAGCGTTAGAAAGTCTGCAAAAAGAAATATAAATAGTCTAAGATGTAAAATAGTTAAAGCGTTAGAAAGTTTACAAAGTAAAATATAAATAGTTCAACATATAAGAAATAAAGAAAAAACAATAACTCAAATCAGGATAAGTCTCTAGGCATTATCATCATCGTATCACCGTCACCATCACCATCACTATCATCATCATCATCGATGTCCTGCCTGGTAGAGGAGCCAGCCATCTTCTTCCACAAAGACACCATCTCTTTCTTCATCGCTTCCTTAATCTCATCTCCTTCTCATTTATCCGCTTTCTTATTTCCGTCTCCAAGGTTTTTTCCTTGTCCTCCATCTTCTTTTGCATCTCCTGAAACTACGCCTCCTCTGCATCCTTTCTTGCATACGATAAAGTTTCGCATTCAGCAGGTGAACTTGCTCGCGACCTCACCATCTTCGATGGACCCAATGCCTATAGATGCGCTAGTGAGAGAGGCAAAGGATAAACTACAGCATAAAATGACCCCATGCCATAGATGCGGTTCTTATAAGGACCACCGACTACCTCTTGCCAAGTTGGTCCCCATCAATCGTGGCACACTCCACCTCCGCAATCTCCGCTCCCGCTGAGTCGTAGCCTCCTGATAGCGCGCTCTTATAGGCATGCTATAAGAAAATAAAATTAATTAAACATCTATCAAATATATGAAGTAATAAATTAAATATATATACAAACAATAAATGCTTAGAACATATATACCCAAATATTCTCTGAGCGAGTATCAACCCATGTCTTGTCTGCTTTGCGTGAGTCTTTCTAAACAACTCACTCTGTGGGTGGCCTCTTTAACTCATTAGCCTATTTTGAGTGACCATCTTTGACATTAGTAACTGAAAATATAAATTTAACAAGATTCATGAAAAAAGGTTTAAAATAATGACTAAACCATCTGCGACGTGTAGACTCGATAGTAGTGAACCACCACAATGAACAGATCCACCCTTTTGCGACGCTCTTACTCGCCTTAGCCTTCAAAGACTTCTCTTTAAATTTCTCACTTCTCCAATATTGCCACAAATAGTCTAGGCTAGCTTGATTTATCCACCTGGGGGACTCGTCTTGCCATTCTTGATGTCGATGTACATGTCTTGGAACTATGAGCTGCCCTTGATTTGAAGAGCTTAAACATGTAATCTTCATCTTTGGGATGGATGATGAAGTGGCTCTACACATACACATGGAAATAAAAATGGTAATTAAAAGCAGTTTATAAAGTAAATCACACATTTTCATAGTAATTATTTTATTTTACCTTCCACTCGGTAAACCATCGCAACTTCTCATTCTTCCAGCCTTGCCAAATGACTCAACCAGCCGTTCATAGAGTTTTGGATGGTGTGTGTCACCTTATGCATGGCCCGTGTGGCGGATGCCAACTGCATAGCAAATAGTACAAAATAATGTTATTATATATCAAGAAATTGTTCAAATTATTACAATAAGATTCATGAGTTGAACAATTAAATTACTTACCTGTTCTTACCAAGACGTACAAGCGGTACCCTTGCTCCCTTGTGGATCCATGTCCTGATTGCCCTGCCTTGAGCCACCAACTGCCTCGCTTCAGCATCCTTCGTGTGTGGGGGTGGGGAGAGGATCCTGTGGTGGTGGTGGTGGTGGTGGAGGTGAAGGCACGACTCGATCACATGCCTAGGATTAGGGACCATGGTAAACTCCTGATGGGCATAGTGGTGGCATGGAAGGGCTAGAAGTGGATGTGTGAGCCGCTGTGGTAGATGCCTAAGTGGGAGGGGTGATTGTTGATTATTTGGGACACCCTTACCCTTACCCTTGCCCTTGTTTTTCCCTTTAGGTGCCATATCTAAAAAGAAACAACAATGTATTACAAACCAAATAATATGATAATTTAAAATAAAGAGATGTAATAAGTATGAGAGTAGTAGATACAAAACATTTAATCTGAAAGAGGAGGACTATCTTCATCGTTCTCAGTCTCAACATCATCCTCAAACTCATCTTCCTCGTCCTCCTCATCACTACCATTGCTTTCGTTGTGTTCACTCACTAATTGATCACTAGAAGAGTGAATTATCTCAACCTCACCCGAATTGGAATGTAAACTTGGCAATGTTCCTGGATCAACGACTACTGAGAGGACTGGATCATTCACTTGAAGCATCGTCAGGTAGTTCTTCAACCTCACTCGACCCCTAGGTTTAGTTTTCATAACCATCTTCCAATCATTTCTGCACTTACCAGGGTATGAAACATAATATACCTGTCTTGCATTCTGAGCAATAATGAAAGGATCATATACAGCGTATTCTTTGTATGATTCACCTCAGGAATTTTATATTGGTTGTGTATGCGTGTTCCATCAGGACGTCTTGGGTTGTACCAATCACAACTGAATAACACTACCAATTTTTTAGGTCCATCGCCCACATATTCAATCTCCAGGATTTGTTTGATTACTCCATACCAATCACCTCCCCACCTCATCCCCTTTGACACAAACCCCACTATTGTCTGTTGCTTTCCTCGGCCCCATTCAAATGTATGAAACTTATATCCATTCACATAATACATTGGCCAACTGTTTGCTTTGTTAGCAGGACCCAAGCCAAACTTTGTAAATAAGGACATGAAACATTATTGTTTTTGTCAAACACCTACATGAATAATTGAAATTCAAACATCAACACAAAAGATGACAACTAGAACATGTGTATGGTTTTGGATCAAATGGTTACTAGAAAGTGAGGTCACATACAAATGATCTGAACCATGCTGGAAATTGTGAAAGGATGTGTCGGTCATCAACTTGTTCAAAATACCTGTAAATTAAATATTGCAGGTAAAATAAGATTTGATTTATGTCAAGGAATTAACAATTGAAAGTAATACATTGATATCACTTACGTTTTAAATGGTTGCACTTCATCACAGTTGATTAAGATATGCAAATGCGCAGCATGTTTCTTTCTCTGATAGCCAATGAGGTTTGGATTTTCCAGCGCGTCCGGCTGATTGAATATAGACAAAGTATGTTGAACTGAACTTTCACCCCCATCATCATTTCGACCAACCCTTGTTCGTCTAGATTGAACATGTGGTTCAAAGTAATATGAACAAAAGAAAGATGTCTCCTTTGAGATATATGCCTCACTTATGGAACCTTCTACTTGAGCCTTTTGACAGTTCTCTTGAAACTTCCAATATTTCTTTCAAAGGGATATATCCATCTATTGAACGCCCACATACCCGTGCTTCGTATGCCAAGTGTATGGGCAAGTGTTCCATAGAATCAAAGAAACCGGAGGAAATATTCTCTAATTTGCACAGAATTATAGGGATGTTTCTCTCCATAATCAAGAGATTTTCAACCCTCAGAGTGGACGAGCATAGGTCTCTAAAATATTGACTCAACTCAGTCAATGGCTTCCAAACAGGGAGAGGCAATTCTCTAAATGCAATAGGAAGTAAACATTCCATGAATACATGACAATCATGACTCTTCATGCCAAAAAATTATCCTTGTGCAATATTGACGCATCTACCCAAGTTAAGGCATAACCGTCAGGCATTCTCAACTCTTGCATCCACCTACACAGATTGCTTCAGAGAGGTTAGTGCGTAACTCGCCTTCGCTTGCACACACGGCCATTGGTAACTTCTGTAAACTCAACTCAGGTCTCTTACAATAATCTACCAAATCTTTCCTTGCTTTCACATTGTCCTTAGTCTTATCGGTATCCATCACAGTGTTTATGATGTTATCACACATTTTTTTCCACATGCATTATATCAATACAGTGACGAACTAGATTATCCCCCAATAAGGCAGCTCCCAAAATATACTTTGTTTAGTCCAATTATGATCTATCTCATATCCTGAAATCGTATGGATTTACCCAGTTTATTATTTTGGAAAGTCTCTAACTCTGTGCCAAACTTGATTACTGCTTAGCCTTACAGGAGGCTCATCACGTTCAACCGTCTTCTTTAAACGCGTCCTTTACCCTAAATTCATGATCAAGGTCCAAAAACCTCCGATGACAGTCAAACCACGAGTTTTTCGACCATGTTTCAATGTGAATGCCTTTGTATCCTCCATACAGATTGAACATGCCAATTTTCCCTGCGTCATCCAACCTGACAACATTCCATAGGCCGAAAATCATTGATAGTCCACATCAATGATGCCCTAAGCAAGAAATTTTGTTTCATGAAAATATCATAAGTTTGTATGCCTGAATACCACAACTCTTTAAGCTCATCAATCAATGGTTAGAGGTAAATATCAATCTTGGCTTTGGGATTATCGAGGCCAGGGATTATACAAGTTAGAAACATGTAAGGATCTTTCATGCACATTTCAGGAGGGAGATTGTAAAGTGTAACAACCACATGCCAGGAGGAATAGGGTTTGCTAAACTGATTATTGGAGTAAATCCGTCTGCACAAAGCCCCAACCTAACATTCCTAGGATCCGCAAAATCAGGATAAGTTAGGTCAAAGTGTTTCCAGGCTTCACCATGAGAAGGGTGGGTCATGACACCATCATTTCTCTTATTCTCAAAGTGTCATCTCATATGAGATGCTGAATTCATTGAAGCATACAACCTCTTTAATATTGGAATTAAGGGCAAATAGTGCATTCTTTTATAGGGAACATCCTTATATCTTCCATTTCCAGATCTTTTTGGTTTAAACCTAGGGCTTTCACAAAATTTGCATTGGGTTAGGTATGCATCATCTTTGTAGTACAACATGCATCCCTTCTAACAACAATATATTTTTTCTAATTTTAAGCCCAGAGTTTTGAAACTAATTTCTTGGCCTGATATAAATCCTTTGGAAGAGAACTAGGTTGTGGACAAATCTCACTCATCAATGTTGCCCATGGTCAAATGAATTTTGACTTTGGTTAGCTTTGACTTTATAGCTAACATCCTAACCGCTAGAGACAACTTCGAGTGGATACACCCTTCCCATAGGGACCTTTAGCCTCCAATATAGAGAAAAATTTCTCCCTTTGCATTAGGAGCCTCGATAAAGGTTCATAATCTGCATAAATTTGAGGACCAACTGCATCATAAATCATTTCCTCATATCGTCTAGAATTATCCTCCCAATTGATATTTCCCGTGACATGCTCACCAATATTAACTCTACTTGAACTACCTCCAACATATGTATTTTCAACACTAGCATGTTCAAAATTTTGTGTGGCAACTTCCCCATGCATAGTCCAAACCCAATAATCCGCCATAAAACCATCCTTATACAGGTGATACCTAATGGTGTCCATATCAAAATAATTCCTACATTTGCACCTAGCACAGGGACATCTAACTTTTTCCTCATTCATAAATTGTACTATTGACAAGCCACCCTTACAAATTGTTCAACTCCCACGTAAAATTCAGGTTTGATTCCCCCTTAACTGGGTGCACCCTCATACATCCATAGTCTATTTGCGGAACTCATGGTTCTTGAATGTGTAATTTAACCTAACAAATTCATTTAAAGTTTCCCAAATTAAAATTTTATTTAATTATAAATATCTCTCAACAAACCATCTTTTAAAAGTAAAACTCTTTTAAGCAAATAGTCTGTGCTCTTTAATTTAACAAAATTTCAGCACCTCCCCTTAGATTAACATTCCACTCTTTAAATTAAAAAGAAAAATTTTGACAGACCTCCCCTAAAACTAAGACATCCAAAAAAATTAATTTCAATATATACATATATCAATCCATCAAATAAAATTTACAATGCAATCAAAACTTGCTCTTCTAACGTAACAAAATTTCGGCAACATCTCCCCTTAAATTAATATTCCACTCTTTAAATTAAACAAAAAATTTGACAGAACCTCCCAAAAACTAAGACATCCCAAAAAACTTATTTTCAATATATATATCAATCCAGTCAAATAAAATTCACAATACAATCAAATAAACATTTAAAAATCTAAAACCATTATAGACACCCCCTTTGACATCACAACATGCATATCCTTCAATCTCCGCATACACAATCAATCTCTACAGCAAACAATGCAAACAAGTCGGGAAGGACCTCTACGCCCTTTCCCAGTCATGCAATCCCATTTTCCTACAACTCTATCTTAGAAATCATAAGTCTTTATCCTAACAACAAATGTAATTAAATAAGGAGAAATGGTTACTTACATTACCTTAAAAAAGACAAGAAAATTATATGTTCCACCAGAAATGTCCAAGTGGACTTAACACTCTTGAACAAAATAGATCCTACTAAATATGGAAAAGAATTATGAGAATACGACACAAACAACTTAAAACAAATCAATAGTTTCATGATTCACATTTGGATTTAATACCAAATACACTAAGCCAAGCTCATTATTCTAAAAATTATTCCAATTCAAAAGTTTTGAAATTACACAAATCTAAACTTGGTTCTACCAAACCCCACAACTAAATAGATCCAAAATCCTTGCAACTCAAATTAAGAAAATATCAAACCAAACCATATCAACAAATAAACAATCCAAAATTTTTGTAATCAAAATTATCAAACAAAAAACTAAAATAAACCAAATATCACAAAATAAGAGAACCAAATTACACTTGAAAAAAACAAAAATTCAAACAGTGTAATATCAATAAGAGAGGGAGCTTACCTTCTTCTGCACTGCTGCCGCGAGAGAGAGGGGTGTGATTGAGGCGGCATGGTCGCTGGGGTTGCTAGGTCGAGGGGGTGCGGAGGTAGCCTGGGTCCTGGGTTATGGGGATGGCACCTTCTCTTGGGGTCGCGCAATCGCAGGATAGCCAGGTCGCGGCGCGAACAGAGAGTCGCCCGCGAGGTCGCGGATCGCCCAGAGAGCAGGCCAGATGTGACGCGCGAGCGCGGACGCGCGCCTGGGGTCGCGGGTGGTGGTCGGAGGCGGCGCGCCGTGTCGGCGCTGCACGGCAGTGGTTGGCACGAGAGAGAGAGAGAGAGAGAGAGAGAGAGAGAGAGAGAGAGAGAGAGAGAGAGAGAATGAAGAGAGTGTGAGAGTTTCAGGAAAAATATTTAAGTGATGTTTTTTAGAGATTTTTAATTACCTGGCGGAAAAATCCGCGGGAACACAAAAAATTTATTTCATTATTTCCGTCGAAAATTCCGCCGATAACATAATTTTTTTAAAAAATATTTTTACTAAAATATTTTCGATATCCGCAAGTGATATTATTTTTGAAATAGATTTATTTTCATAATTAATTACCAACGGAAAAATCCGTCGTAATTTCTGTGCACATTTGGCACCAAAGGGCGCGAATTGTTTGACGGATTTTCCGTCGGAAATCGTAAGTAACCTGAACTAGGAAATTTTTTTTATTTTTTCATTTTTCACGATTTTCGACGGTAAATCCGTCGAAATACCGTGGAAAAATCGTCGATAAAATCCGTCATAACTCGGTTATTTCTTGTAGTGATATGTGATTATCCATATAAAACTTCATAAGAGTTATCTCTGTAAATTGATTGACAAACAAACATTTTGTTTGTTAAAAGCTCAATTGTAGGCCAAGATAGAATTTTGTCTTTCCAAGATCTTTCATCTCAAACTCTTCTGAAAGATCTTTTATGACCATGGGAACTTCTTAGGAGTTCCAATGATATTCAAATCATCAACATACACTATTCAAATATAAACATAGGGTAAATGACATCATTTGTAAACCTCATCTGAATCAAATACTCATTGAGACGGTTATACCACATCCGTTCATATTGCTTCGACCATATATAAATCTTTGCAATTTGATTGAGTACATATCTTGGAGACATTCATTAGATGATATTGATATCTTTAATCCTTCAGAGACTTTTCATATAAATATGATTATCTAATGAACTGTATAGATAGGTTATGATAACATCTATTAGATGCACATTTAGCTTATTATAAGCTAATCAAATTTCAAAACATTGTTGCATCCACTATTGGAGAATACGTTCGCCATAATCTATATTAGGTCTTTGTGAGAAGCCTCGTGCTACAAGTAGAGCCTTATAGCATACAATTTCATTTTTCTCATTCCTTTTCTCACAAATACCTATTTATATCCCATGGATTTCACACCTTCTAGTGTTTGGAATAATGCCAAAGACTTCACGTTTTGGAAGTGATTTAATTCAACCTAGATGACTTCTTCCATTTTTGGCCAATTATTTCTACGTAGACATTTTTTGATGATTATTGACTCAAGATCCTCATTTTCTTGCATAATATTTAGCGCTATATTATATCTAAATATATTGTCGATAACTATTACTCGTTGATTCCACCCTTTTTCCTATAGAGACATAGTCTATTGAGATCTTATCATTTTCAATGATTATTTTAAGGTACCTGAACGCTTTCTGCGTTTCAAATATATCAAATTTTTAGCTCAACAATGTCCTTACTATTTCTCTATTCTTCTATAAGAAGAGTATCATTTGCCTCCAAAACATCATTTTGGCCTCTTTGCCCCTTTTCTTTTTCAAGGATTTTATTTTTGGAATTGAAACTCTACCATGCTTCTGGCATGCGATTTTTACATTGATCAATTGTCCAACAGAACATCAATTTAGATTGGGGCATTTTTAGCTAGTATATAGGATTTAGTTATCCTTTTGTATCATAAAAAAATGTATCAAGCAATTCATTTGCTATTCTTTGCAAATGTATAATCGTTTGAACTTCTAGTTCACATTGCCTTGTATGAGGATCTAAATAGAATATTGATGTATTTTAATTTATTTTTCTTTTCCAGCTTGTATACTATTTCCCCCTGATGTTGGAAACATTATTCTCACAAACTAAGCCTTAAAACATCTCCTATTTGTATTTCAATGTATTTGACCATAAAGGGAGAATCATATCCAACATATATCTCCAATTTTCTTTGGAGTCTCATTTGAAAAAATGGAGTTAAGACATATCCTGCACTTCTGAAGTTCTTAAATGGGAACCTTTTGGCCTAGGCCAAAGTAATTGTAGGGGAGAGAATTATTGGTAATTTGTTAGCCTTATAGAAATAAGTGCTGTAATATGCGCCCAACTAGAAATTAGGAGATTTATTCTCATGAGCAAGCGGTCTAGCAATTAATTAGAGGTCTTTTATAAGTTAATTATGCTAGCCAACTTTTTCTATATGTAAACATAAATAATTAGATGTTCAACATTTATAACATTGGCCTACAAGCACTAAAAGCTTGAGAAATAAATTCACCAAAATCATCAAGATAAACTGTTTTGATTGGATTATCAAGAAATTGTGCTCTTAATAATTTGCACAATTAATATCGCAAGCTTCATGTTGCGAAATTATAATGAGTACACATATGACCATTTCATAGAATCATCTATTAAAATCATAAAATATTTAAAAAGTCCATATGGTGGATGAATTGATCCACGTATATCACCTTAAATTCTTTATGGGAATTTAAGAGATTTAAATCCAATCTTTGCTGGTGAAGGTCATATAATTAATTTACTTTGAGAACACGCAACACAAGAAAACTCATTACAATGAAGAATCTTCTGGTTTTCAACAAATGTTCATATGAGTTTTCATAATTCTTTACATTATTATCTTTCAGAATGTCCCAATCAGTCATGCTAAAAGGTAAAATCATCTGGGCTAGTAAACATCTGGTTTACAATAGCATATGATGATTCAATTGTACTCATATTAGTACTATAGACCGAAGAAAATGACAAAATTTTTGAAGCAACTTTCTTACCTGAAGCACAAGTTGTGATATGGAGGTATACCCACTATTTTCCTCACTAACTATCACAATATGATATCCATTTCATAAATATCTTTGATACTCACCAAGTCTCTTTATTATCTTTGTATCTAGTAGAGAATTATTTATGTTTCTTCAGGAAATAAATAGTAGCTCTTCTGAAGCGTCATTCATCTTGCTAACAAGAATGATATTAATATTTCTAATTAATTTTGTTTCTTCCTGAAACATAATAATAGCTATTCAAAGCCTTCAATCATTTTGCTACCAATAATAATATTAATATTTATAATTAATTAATTTTTTTTCTTCGGGAAACATAATAGTAGCTCTTCTGAGCCTTCAATCATATTCACAAAACTAATAATCAAGTTAAGATTTTATTATCTTATTACAAGATGAAAATATCACAATATGTCATCAAAGCATTAACATATCATATAAGTGAAAAGAAATTTATCGTAATATGATGGTAATATAAATACATGTATCACAATTACCTCGAAAATATCGGTATGATATATTTTTATTTCATGATATAATAATCATCATAATAAATAAGATTATTATGTGACATAAATCAATAAAGTATATGATATGTTAAATCTCAACAACATCGCATAAAAATATAATTAATAATTATGAAATATGCCACAAATAGCATAGCTATTTTATTCAATATTGAGAACAATAACGAAAAATTTTGAAATAAAATATTCCTTGCAAATAGTATCAAGTAATATATCTAATAAAAACTTTTATTATTAAATCAAATAATCAATATTTATATAAAAGATAAAAAGATACATCCAAATAGCTCATATTAATTATGAAATGATTTCATAATATATCTTGAAAAAAAATTACCTTTGCATTTTCTCATTCTCCTTTAATGATATTTAATAAAGATCAAACAAATATCTCATTATACGACAAGTACATGCCAAATTTACTTTGGTATCATAGCAATAACATTCACCATATTTATCACACTTGAAACCAACAATTTTCCCCAAAGTGTGAGGTCCAACATGATGTGTTTCACCTTAATGAAAGCTTTCATAGAAAAGCCGAATACAAAATTTTGGCCTAGTGCTCTAACCAAGAGTTGATGCCACACCGAGCACAAACAAACAGCCATGAGTCAAACCATTTGTTTTGATACCACTTCTGGGGTTATAATTTTTTTTTGTCACATTCACTTCAGGGAATGAAACAGAGCCAACTGGGCAAATTTCGTGAATTTTTTCATGAAAACTTATTATTTGATATCTTGTAAAGCTCTTTTTTTGACATGCCAAAGACACATTTAAGACATTAAAGTCAAAAATATTTTTCAACATATATTTATTAATAATGCAACTACAAGTGCTATCGTAATGGGCTCATTGTCTTTGTACTTTATCAAAAAAAAATAATACCAAGATCTTTTAAAAATATTTAGACATAATCCTTTATAAAGGTAGTAAAGAAGGAAAATAAATAAATTCATTATATTATTCTTCGGAGAATACAAGTATTTAATTTAAATACTCAAAATTGAAAAATTATAAATTGCAAATACTCAAAATTATCCTTGGAGATACATCCACTTTGGGGAATGTAAATATGAAAATGTTTCTTCAGTAAATATACAAACTTATTTTAGATTATAATGTCATACACTTTATGTTAATTGATTTATTCACTTTGGGGAATAATCTTTTGACATATTCACTTCTGGAATATGTATAGAGAGATAAATATATATATTTTTCTCAAATAATTTTGAATAATTAGGATATATTCACTTCAAAGAATAATTATTCATTTTTCTGTATAATTCTCATTCATTTCTGGAAATAATTGTCATTCACTTATGAGAATATTTATCATTCACTTATGGGAATGATTATCATTCACTTATGAGAATGGTATAGAAATAGAATAAAGTAGAAGGAGTACATATTGATATAGTCAAATAAAAAATAAATTAATAATTAAAGTAATTAATAATTATTGTTTTATGCAATTCTTCTAGAGTGTAACATTTTTTTTTGTTTATTAGTCTCAAGACCCATTGCGTAAAATAAATCTCAACATATAATATGTAAGATAAATATGGTTAGGAAGTCTTACCTCAAGCTTTCTTATTCACCACCATATACTAATATTATAATAATAATATAGGAGAAAGAAACCAACCAAGAACAAGTGCCTCCATAAGTGTAAGTGGTATTGAGAAATGAATTGTGGCTTGTATCTAATGTCTCTAATTTTCACCATAAATCAAGAATCCTAGAAGAAGGAATTGTGCCTAATGTGTCAATGAGCTTTTTTACTTTGAGAGCAAACTTATCCTGATAACGTATTATAAAAAATAAGAATAAAGAGAATAATGAAGATAAGAGAAAAAAAATCTTATTGATAATCTCAAAGGTACTCTATATGGAGTATCCAAAGGGTTATTTATAACCAAAGAGATATATAATATACATTAAATTATAAAATTCTATATAATATAATCAAATTTTAAATGAATTAATTAAAGATATAGATATTGTAAATGAATAATATTTCATAATATAATTGTAGTTTGTTTCCATTTTTTCTTTTTGAAAACCATGCAAGTGAATCATTTAGATTGTCATGTCAAACATTTTTTTAAATGGAAAAAAAAAATAGAACTATCTTTTCTACCGTGGCATACTTTTTTCTCGATAAAATGTCATAATATTTATTACTAAATAATTTTAATGAAGTGGACACAATATTTAATTTATTGAAAACATAATATTTATAGCTTGTACGACCATACAAGCTAAGTCATTCACTTTTAAACAATATTTATTTATTTTTTAAAAAACCGTCGCCATAAAAGTATTGCTTTTAAATTACAATCAAGTTTCTGCTTAAACACTTCTCGTAGAAGTCAGGGGAAAAAAATTGACCCATTCTATTTCTAATTACTAAAAATAAAACTTGGTGGACAAGTTTTTTGAATTTAAAAAATGCATAATTCACAATTTAAAATGTTATTTAGAAGTCATAAATTCAATACTCCCGTCATAAAGTTTAAGTCTTTTTTTTTTTACGTGAATTTAAGTCTATACTTAGTTCTTTGCGAAATCATTACTGAAAAAAAAAAAATTGTTTGCCAAATATTCATATCAATTGCCGTGCATGTCCACAGGATATGTCCATTTAATTATTAGAAGAATTCGGTTGGTATATTTTATATACTTTAGTCTTTATTAGCTTAAAATAATAATAAATTATAAAGTGGATCTTAATTTTTTGGTCAATCATAAATCTCATATTATTAATATTTAGATAATTACTATTTTTTATAAGATGATTTGATCTAATAACTAATAATAATGAATCTATAATAGATTTAAAGATAAAAGATCCACTATAAAACACACCTAAAATCATATAGACTTCAACTTTTTTGACATTTGACATTATAAATTAATATTTTTATTAATTATGAAATGGATGACTGCTCTGTTCCACTTTTTTTTTTTTCTGGCAAAGCCAGAAGGAAAAAGAAAAGAAAGCATCCTATATCGTACTGTTGCGCTTTGGGATATTCTCTGGTGTATGGGCGATGGGTCAAGCGTTGGGGGTGGACTCCAAAGCCCAAATTAGCAATGATGTGATAAAAGAGGAATGAATAATTCGAATGAAAATTACTTACCCATAAAAGATCTCTTTTTTTATTTATGCTGCTCAAATATGTCCAAAATAGGTAATTTTAGAATTGAGTTGCAGTATACGAAATGTACAAAATGCCATTAAGAGTGTCACTCTAGAACTTGTAATATGTCCCGCACTGATAATGCGCTCTTCTCGCACTCGGTCGGACCTTGAGGCTGTCCCTGTTCAGCTTCTTCGGGGCAGGGTCATCGGACCTACATCGAGGACGCTGCCCCTCGTGCCCTCGTTCTTCGGAGCATCTGTGCTCGGGGCTGCTATAAGTGGATCCCGGGGGATGAGATAGGTGGGTTCCGAGGACTAAACGCCCCAAGGTCATTGTGCCGAAGTGGTCCGTCCTTCCAACGTACACGTTGAGCTACTGCTTGGCTCCAAAATCGGGGGTCGCGGATTGTAACACATCCATCCTACAGGACCTGGCCTTGCACCATTGTGAAAGACCCTCATCCACTGAGAACAGAGTAACGGAAGCCCAATCCAATACAATACAACGTGTTGACAGAATGGACCCAAGTTGCGCGTTTGTCATGTCGATTACATTTGTGGGGATCCACCACTCAAAACAAACCAGCTACTTTCTTTGACCCCTCAATACTTCCCTTTACCATATATGGTTCACTCTACAACTCGACCCAAAAAAAAAAGTTCACTCTACTACATTTTATTGAATGAATGAATAATTACAACCTGAAAACCGTTTCCAGTCCAATATACAGAAGGTAAGATAAAAGGAGTAATATCTAGAATTGAAAGAAGCACAAGTATGAATTGTCAAGCTTCATAGAAAGCCAATGCAATATCGTAAATTTAGTTTTTGGGCGGTCAGTGTGAAACACATTTAATTCATTTAAAACGATGGCCAACTTGAATTCATCTTGCTCCCACGATCTATATATGTCGACCGTGTGTAGCGTAAATAATCTTTATTTTTTTAATTTAATACAAAGATAAAATTTGAATTTATTTAATTAGTGCCCTAATGCACTCTGATTAAGGAAGTTAAAATATAAAGTTTTGATTTAACTAATGTATTCAATGTATTAAAATCTTAATAATTTTATTTTTTTATACAGACTTTTCACTTCAAGCTAGTGCTTGTAGGGCACTGATTCGCAATTTTTTTTTTTTCATTTGCGTGAGACTCCGAACTAAAATAATAAAGGCAGCTGTCCAAAGATTTGATCAATTCATCCGGTTAGGTTGGAACTTGGAAGCATGCTGTAAGCTACCTGTCGACGTAGATAACCTTCATTGGTTGCCAGTTTAAATTTTGTTTCGTTTACTTCCATGATTGTTGCTCTTCTATGAAATGCTTAGCTTGCTTATCTTGGATGCCAAAAATAATCTTGTAAAAAGTCAACAATCAAAATTAATCACAGCCGATTTTTATAAAATGTGTAAATAGTAGAAAGAGCAATGCTACACATCGTCATCTTAGAAAGCTATATATAGAACTTTTAAGAGAAATTAATTATGGTGATTTTTTATACCAGCATTTGTGAATTTAATCCAAGATATATATATAAGAACTTTATCTACATAATATGTTTCCTCTTTTTTTTTTCTCTTTACTAAGATATATTCAATGGGCATATTTAGGGAAGGCTTTGAACATGCATGAATCTGTTTCGGGGGGTGCAGTTGGGAGCATCGGGTCATTGACAACCTTATCCAATTGATTTCCTTTCCGAAACAAGACAAGGGTAGCTGTACAATCCACACATCCAATCCACAAGAAAAAACGAGGACAAATTCTGTCACAGTCAAAGCAACCAATCAAATCTGGAATAAACAAATAAGCACGAAATTCACAGGTTTCTTCTGCATTGATTATTCATTCATTGCCCACCCCCAAAGCAATGTTAGTAGTACAAATATTTGAAATAAAATATCTTTTCCTTTTGTTATATTTATCTTTCACGTCACATTTTAAAATTTTTATCTTTTTTCAGATAATTTATATTTTAACATAATATTTTTTAAATAGCATTTTTAAACAATTTTACTTATTAATTATTGATTTTTCAAAAACATCTCATTTAATATGAGTATATTAATTTATTTATTATATTTTATTTTATTTTTAATATATTTATTATTTTTTAATATTTATATTTTTAAAAAATGATAGATATTTTAAAAAGAAAGAGTAAGAGAGAAGATTGGAGGAGGGGACACGGACACAGTCACATTTTAATTAATTTGTTGCATTATTAGTCGTTGCTGACTCAGATTTTGCATATCAAACAAACGTCGCAAGAAAAAAAAGTAATGATATTCTTATATGGCTCTATTCAAACACCCACTTTATAATTATTAAATATAATAAAGATTAAAAATAAATGAAATTATCATCACATCTAATAATTATAAAATAAATATTTAAATAAATATTTATTTTTTAAGTATCAAAATATTATTTAAAAAAAAAGGAAAGCAAGCACCAAGTTACAAGCATGGTCGGTTATTTATTTATTAATTTAATTTAATGCATCCACAAAGCGTGTTTTTCTTCCTTTTTGTTTTTGGATAATACTAGTAATATGGAGGCTACTAAACTAAAACAAGTGCTTTGGGGTTAGGTGGTTGAGGGTTAACCAGGTCATCGATCAGCCAACTTTTGAAAGCAAATAGGGGTGGGTGTTATTCCAAAACTGACCCTGCTTTTATAAGCCGTTGTTCTCACCTTGTTGTGTTCTTCTTCAATATCTGTTGCCGAATCCATTTGCCTCTGTGTGTACGTTCCTCACGACTTTCGCAGGTAACAAACAACCTTGGAGTCATCGACGCAACACCAACGAAACTGCCCTATCTCTCTGTCTATATCTCTTTTCGTATAGCTAAAAGGCCTTGTATGTCCTCGTTTGTTTTTCTTTTTTCTCTCACAGCTAGCTTCTGCAAAAGAACACAAGGTGGTTTGGTCTGTCTTTTATTGTTTGTTTGGGTAGAGATGGAGAGGGTTGTCGGGGAAAGTATAAGCTCGGTAAGAAAATCGGGAGCGGCTCCTTCGGTGAAATTTACATTGGTAAGTGGTGACAACGTAACGCACGCGCCCTTTTGTTTGTGTCTTCTGCTTTGTTTTGCTTTTTGTTTTCAACACTAGATCATGGTTAATTATTGTTGATTGTTGTTTTTGTATGTGTATGATTCTGATGATCATTGTTTGTTTTTTCTTTTTTTCTTTTTTTGTTTGCAGCAACAAATATTGAAACGTCTGAGATTGTTGCCGTTAAGATGGTGAGTGTTCATTCGTTTCTCATCGAATCTCGATCATGTCACTTACAAGTTAAAATCGGTTTACGTTGATCTTTTCTTTTTATCCCTCTCATTTTTGTTTTCCATGGGTGCTTATTATCCTGCATGCCATGTTGTATAATAACACCTGTAAAGTTGGTTTATCAATTTTATTTTATTTTTGTTATTTTCTTTTGAAACTAGATAGGATTGGGTGGTGTAGTTTGATTATTGATATTAGAAATGGGAAACTTAAATCAACGATTGTCATCCCAAGAAGTGTGGCTGATTTTTGAAGATGTTGGGGGCTGTTTGTGTCCCTAGTCCATACATTCATAACTCGTAATTATTCCATTTTGCCATGAGACTTGATTGTGCTGTGCTCCAGTAATTTAAGAATGAAATATTTGTGTTGCGGTTAATTACCAGCAGCCCAATTCTTTTTTATCTTCTGTGCATTAGTTGATCTGTTTTTTTTGGCATGTTTAGGTAAAACATTAATTTCTCTGGTAGTAGCATTTTGCAGTTGGATGTATCATGTATGCTGTTGACTATATGAAATTAAGGCCAAGTGTTTGAATGCATAGCGCATAAACGATAATAAATGAAGAATTAGGTTAAATTTTAATAAAAATAACTATACTAGCTCGAACTAGCTATGATGCACAAATACTCAAAATAGTTGACGTCTTTTATCGAATACATGTCACTATTTGATACTTTAGTGATACTTTTAATTATATTGTGCTTGTTTTTAGTTTTATTTATCATGTATCTCTGTACTGTACTCGTGTTGTGTGTACCAATTTCTGTGTAACATAGGCTAGAAGTTTAATATTGTTTCTCTTTTGGGTTTCCTTCATATTCAAATTTTCAAAAAACCATGCATATGCTGTAGTTGTGATTTATAGCGGCCACATATCCTATTTTGTAGGAGAACAAGAAGACCAAACATCCGCAACTACTGTATGAGGCCAAGTTGTACAACCTTCTTCAAGGAGAAAGTAAGTCATAATGGAAGCACTTCAATATGTTAAATGTAAATGCTGTAATAACATTTGCCAAGGTATAAGTGTTTATGATTCATTCCTCTTGCCTGTTGGATCTCAGTTGGTGTTCCAAGTATGAAATGGTGTGGCATTGATGGAGACAATAATGTTCTGGTTATTGATCTTCTGGGACCAAGTCTCGAGGACCTTTTTGTCTACTGCGGGAGGAAATTTTCATTAAAAACAGTTTTGATGTTGGCTGATCAGATGGTAACCACTTATTCGTATCAGTACTGTTTGCTTAGATTTTCAAGAAGGCAGCATTTGGACCTTGCTTTTGTGGATATTACCATGTTCCCTGCATGTTATTGAAGCAGTTTTGCCTCTAATTTTTCTTCTTTTTAGTTAATTATCACATCAATTAGAGTTTTCAATGAAAGCTGAAAATGAAATATTTTCATTTACCTGGTTACAGCTTACAAGAATAGAGTACATGCATTCCAAGGGATTTTTGCATAGAGACATCAAACCAGATAATTTCCTTATGGGTCTTGGGAGGAGAGCAAGCCAGGTAACATCATTAAAATTCATTCTTTAATGGCTTAGTTATGTGGATAATTTCCTGCCTGGGAATTCCTTTTTAGCTTCCAAGTTCATTTGTATGTTTTCTACAATTTGTTACATGATCCACAGGTTTATATTATAGATTTTGGACTTGCAAAAAGATTTAGGGACCCTCACACAAACAAGCATATCCCTTACAGGTACATTTAGTTTTATTATTTCTATTTACTCTCCTCTTGATATGCATGTTATCCCATGTCTGGCGCATGTATAAGGTTTTCTAGTGTCACATATCTAATTGATTACTATTCAATCTCGAATGCTTTCCTTGTGATTTCTGATAATAATTAAATGGTGAGGTGAAAGATCTGTCTGCTGCAGATTAAAGGTCTACGTTTATAAAAAAATTGATTGTTTATGTATGTGGGGGATATGCTTAAATTTGAATCTTCTACTTAAATTTGATTGGCTGTCACACAAACAATCTCTCTTGTTCTCCATTTTTAATTCTTTAAAAAAGTTCTAGAGGTGCGACCAAATGGAATTAGATTGTTTGAATGTCATGGGTAGGCTTGTTATGGAGTAAACAAGAAGATAATCATAAACTGATAATATTAGGAACGGCTGTTTTTTCTTGGATTAATTGTCAAAACGGGATGTCCTTTCTCTTTGTGCAATTAAACGTTCTTTATTCAATTTTCTTTTGCTGAAATCTTATAATCACCAAAACTTTTTTGTGAATGGTTGAATATGGCCATCCCTGCAGTGTATTTTGCTAATACAGATATCCTTTTGTTTCCAAAACCAAATGTACATTGTTGTTTTTTCAATGAATAATCTTCCAACCGTTAATCTGTGGATTTTCAAATGATAACGCTTTTTTCTGAAGTCTTCTGATTGGGTTGTTCTCAGTGTTACTTGTGCTTTACCAGTTTATATTTAATTAGCCAGGGTACTGTTGCCTAATATTCTTTTCACCTTGATAAACTCATCCAGAGAAAACAAAAACTTAACTGGGACTGCTCGTTATGCAAGTTGCAATACTCACATAGGAATTGGTATGTAGAAAGAAAATTTCCTTCTTTACATTTCACGGATTATATAACCTACAAATTTCCCACAATTTTGGTTTTATTTTGTCAGAGCAAAGCCGTCGGGATGATTTGGAGTCTCTTGCCTATGTTCTTATGTACTTTTTAAGAGGAAGGTATGTTCTTTTCCTATTCATTGTAACTTTCCAGGCATATTCGAGATTAGAAAAATGGTGCTTGTTAGTATAAGTTGCACAGGATTTTCAGGTAAATATAATGCCTGACTGTCTGGTTCTTGCATTTTAGCCTTCCTTGGCAGGGTCTGAAAGCTGTCACCAAAAAGGAAAAATATGACAAGATTTGTGAGAAGAAGCTATCAACTCCCATTGAGGTATGTATGTTTTTCAGTAACATAAAATGATTGATCTCACCACCCCAGTACAGTTTTCAACTTTTTTTTTTCTCTCTGGCCCTCATACTGTTGCCTACATTAGCAACTAGCATAGAATTTGATTTGGGAGGAGTTCCTTCTCTGTTTTTATTAAAGAGTGAGAGGCAAGGCCAAAGTGTTAGTGAAGCTAAGGTTAGAAATGGATTTGAGTACTTGACTCCTTGACTAAATTATCAAATTAAGAGCTTTTAAGGATTGCAATCACTGAATTAATCAAACATTAATTCTTCATCTCCGTGGGATTTTTCTCATTGAAGGTTTTTGCTGCTCAGAAGTTCACTGATTATATATTTTTTGTATTAGATGCTTTGCAAGTCATATCCCGTGGAGTTCGCTTCTACTTTCATTATTGCCACTCTTTGACGTTTGATCAACAACCAGATTATGGATTCTTGAAGCGCCTGTTTCACGATTTGTTCACACGTGAAGGTATTGGCTGTTTGTTTTCATATGCTTGATTTGATTTTAACTAATTTGTCTGCAAATAGGACATGTGGCCCTTGTTTGTTAAAGATGACAGTTTATATATTGGTTGGTTGTTTTAGGCTTTAGCCACATTAGTGTTAACTTTATATTTTAAACAAGTTTATGCAACTGAGTATTTAACTTCTCTTCCTTTCTTCGAATTTTGCACATAAATAATACTTCATAGAGTACAAAGCAATAGGTTGGAGTTCAGACCTACCTGAGAACAAAGCCATTATTTATTAATACTTGATGGTTTTATTGTTTTTCTTTCTCCAAAAGCATAAGTTCACGTTTTCATGTTGTGCAAATTTTATGAATTATTTCATTAGATTCTTAATGTTTACCTGGGCTTGGGAATACAAATTTTAGCAGTATCATGCATTACTAATGTTCGGATTTTAAAGCTTCATTTATCATGTTTCTGGTGATCTGATGTGTGTTATATTTATCTTCACCGTTGATGAGCAGGATATGATTCTGACCATTTGTTTGACTGGACGATCCTAAAGTACCAGCAGGCGCAACAGACAAAGAGACAAAATCAACAATTATCATCTGTTAGTACCTTTCTTAGCCTACTGTACTGGAATGTGTATTGTTATGGCCTTTCCTTTCTGATAGTTTTCGTGTTAAGTTTTCCTGATCTTATTCTTTTTCTCACTTGAGTGTTTGACAATTTGCAGCCTTCAGCTGCTGTGCCTAGCAGTCTAGCTGCCGTGCCTAGCAATCTAGAATCAGTGGCTGTCGATAAGCATAAAGGTAACTTTAATCTTGTGGTCAAAGGATTTCTGTTTTGATATGGGGAAAAACAAGTAACAGAAAGTTGGCATATTAGCTAACTTTACTTTTCTTAGGCTATTTTCATGCAACTGTTTTGTCTGAATCTAGACACACAACATAATAGCTTCTTATATCCTAAGATATTGGTAAATTTGGACAGATGTTTCCCATATAACTGCTTTCTTTGATTATTTCTCTCTTTTTTTAAACATGGAGTTTTTTTGGTTTAGCTGTAATGTAACTGTGTTGAACTGAGATAGCCTTACAAGATTTTCAGTATAGCGAAGTATTGCTTCCTACAGATCACATCCTGATGCCTTGCATTCCCTTTTCAGGAGTCAATGATTCAGCTCATAATCATATTACTGTAACAAAACTGTTAGCCAATCTTGATCGTCCAAGTGTGCCTGTGCAGTCTAAACCATCCTATGTTCAGAGTCAGCATGCCAAGAATCAGACTGAGAAACATGTAAGTCACATCCCTGAAATTTCCAAAATGTTCTTTCTTGCCTCTATTCCTTCTTTTTAAAAAAATGAAAGGGTATTCCCTCTATGTATATTCCTGATATAGTGGTATATGATGGCCTTGTAGTTCAATTATACACATCTTTACTTTGAATTTTTATTAAGCTGAGCCAAGTCATTTGATTGAGATAAATTTTTGCAGAATGTGAACAATGGTCCATCAACTTCATCTGCCATGGCCAGATCCTCTAAAGAACATGTCTCAAAACCAGAAAGGTCCATAGGAACCTCAAACCTTGGTCGTGTATTTGGGAGCAATTCCCGTACTTCAAGCAGTTGGATTCCTTCACTTCGCCGAATTTCTTCAGCCAAATAGTACGTAAGAAATTCGCTTATCTAAATGACAATAATGTTATTTGGATACTAGTTTTTTAAGCACCATAGAGATGCTTGGGATTGATGTGTAAATAAACTGGACATTTCATTTATATTAAGGAATCATGTGTTAATAATCGGAGATTTCAGTTATATTACCGGTGAATCCAATGAAAAGATTATATACATTATTAGTTATCTTACCATATTCACCACATTTATTAAAAACATAACTAAAATCTCTTTTTTTATGCATATATCTGCAAGTGTCTAAAATGGTATTTACGATTTTAAATCATGGGTTAAAACAATATTTCTCTCTAGATAATGAAGTTGAACTATGTGATTAGTAGGCTTTCCTTGGATATCATATTTGATTGCAGTATTTGATTATCACAAATGTTATATCATTAACTGTAGAATATTTGGCTGAATCACTGACTTGGTTTATCTCTGAGACAGGATTTTGAAGGATTCACTTAAGAGTTTGTTCTTTTCACGGTTGCACAAGTCATGGCACTCACTTCACCGGAGGAACATTAGACTGTTATGACAAGCAAGTAAAATGGCATAATTGCATGACAAATTTCCTGGTCGTGACACTATTCTACCAAATGTATTGGGGACACATCATCATGCTGGTGGGGTAGATGCCCCCATTTAAAGAGGCAAAGTAACAAGGTTGAAGTTTTGAACAAATTTGAAGAACTGGTGGCTGTTCATTGCGTCATGCCACACGACGCTCAGGACGGGGTTACATTTTATTTATAACTAGCAATTAATTATGATGAGTCAAACATGCATGGGTGAGGGGAAAGCCATAATCCTTATTTGTGTACCTGTCATCATCTAATCACATTTTTTTTCCTTTGAATCATTCATTACACATTTGGTCGTTTTTTTCCTGTGTACAGTTAGGTTTGTTAGTATACTAATATATTCACATTGTGCTCCTTCCCCAAAATAGAGAATTGTTCGCAAATGAATCCAATGCCAAGTTTATTGAAACAAATCGGATCCATGTTGTTTTAGTGAATTTGCTGTTATATAGTCCTAGTAATAGTAGTCTAACACACCTTGCTGGGCTGGTTAGAATTAAAAGAAGTACAAGGGCATATAAATATTGACAATCCAAACTGCCAAAAAACAAAAAACCAAAATAGGACCTAGCAAATGCTTGGTACTGGTGGCTGAATCTTGAAAGTGCCAATCTGCACCCTTCATTAAAAGATATATCATGTAATATGTTAGTTGTGAGCCATCGTCTCATCTTGGCACGGCCCATTGACGGGGTTAAAGTTAGTTCACACTATGACTAAAAGGGGATGTGCCTTAACTAACTTAGCTAACAGCTATTAATATGTTTGGTTTTTTCATTTGGAAAACTCTGAACTATAGTTTGATCAGAAGTTACTCTCTTGAAAATTTTGTCCAAACCATGATGGTTGAAGTTACAAATAAAAATCCAAATATGCTACTTATCTTTTGGTCCGGTGGAAAATACTATTTAACAAGTGGTATTAGAGTTAAAGTTGTTTCCGGTAAGGCTAGGTGGATGAGTCAAATAGAGGCAGACTTAGATGGGTTGTGCCATTGACAAACCAAAAAGGTTGTGTCCGAATTAATAACTACAAGTATTGATTTAGTGATCACCATTCGATCCAACATAATAGTTCACATCACCAATTGAGAACTACAAGAATGCCAAATTGCAGGAAGGAGTGTAAAAAAAAATATTTGTACGCTGGACGGTGTGAATAAATTTTATGTGTATGATCTCCCAAAGTAAAAAGGCAACAAAGTTAAAGAAAAGATGGAGTAAGGAAGGAAAGAGAAAGACCCTCTGTCGTTTTCTTTCATTGACTACAAACAACTCAGTGGGAACACTATAACCAAAGAAATGGCAAGTTAGAAACTGTACAAACAGGACATACTCGTGTGCATATACTTGAACCTGGAACCAAATGCTTAGCCTTCTTGATAGGCGTATATTTAAGTTATCTAATAAAAGAGAAAGCAGTGGAATGGGTCCCTAAACTCAACTTTAGAAAGAGATAGATAGATAGTGGTGACATGGGAGAATCCAAGTAATGATGAACTCGGCTGCCATAAAACCAGGCCTTTCACTCTTTATGCATAAAGCATTAAGGGGTGGAGGATCAAAAGCAACAACAACTTAAGTTGGAGACAAGAATGAATGAGTGACCTTTAAACTGGGTCCTTTCCTTATACCACTTTGAATCTTTTAATTTGTTTTCATTCTCCTCAATTAAAAAAACACACTTGGAAACACCCTTGCACTTTCATTTTAAATATCTCCCTGAATCACTGTTGTTCCTCAGTCCTCTTTCATCATCTTGTTCTTGCTTTTTCTCAGTTCTCACTCTTACCAGGAGATCTTTCATCTCCCATGTGTTCTGAGTCTTGAGAGTGATTCAGACCTGAGGGTATATTGCTCTTTACAAGTGAGTGATAACTTTGGTTGGTAAATTTCATTTCAAGACAGCTCTTGAATTTTCTTTTAGGCACATAAAGTTATGAGAGTATGTACTTATTAGCAGAATATGACAAAAAAAAATCCTTGCTTCATTTTATTCGTTATCAAGATTCATTCTGATACAAGAATTTAACTTCTTTTCTGTGATTCTTTACAAGTGAGTGGTAATGTTTGTTGGTGTAATGAAGGAACTTTTTCTTTTTCATTTCAAGACAACTAATTGAGTTTTATTCATAGGCACTGAAAGTTGAGATATATGCATAACATAATATGACAACAAAATAATCCATGCTTCTTATAATTCTTGTCATCAAGATTCATTCTGATGAAAGAACTTAACTTCTTTTCTGTGATTTTTTTTTTTTTCAATGTCAGTGAGCCCTACTGCTGCTAGATGCTCAGTTCATCTGCTGGAGAACATAGATGAGAACGCTCCTGCGGATTGCCCGTGTCATCTTGTTTCCCACCTGACACTCCAACTGAGTCCATGGAGTTCCTTGCTAGATCATGGAGTCTTTCAGCCATGGAACTTTCCAATGCACTGCACAACACTAATGTTAAGACTTCCACTTGTACTGAGTTGTCACTATCTTGCGCTGCTGGTAACGAATTATATACCAAGAGTTCCACTGCCTCTAAGGATTCTGTAAGTTTTGCTATGAATCCATTTGAGAATTTAAAAGGGTTATTTCAATTAGGCCATTAACACTACTTTTAGCCACTTCATTTATTGTTGGCAATGCAGCATTCAAACTGAAAATCATGAAAAGTTATGTTAGTTCTCTTAGACTTTATGGCATGCACACACACACACACTTCCACTCTTCAAGTATTCATATTGGTTCTGATGCAAGTTATTTGAGCAGTTACCAAATGGGTGTTGCCCTCCGATTTCGCCAAAAGACAGTGATGAAGCAAAGGTACTATAAGACAACTTCATGTTAATTCATAGTATGATAATCATACCGTTCCTGTATTGAAATGTTTCAACTTTTAAACATACCTGGAAGATCCAAATATCATGGAGTGAACAAGAAACAATTTGTCCCTTTTTAGTTCCAAATAAACAATTGGATTTATCATTTTTCATTTGCTTGCTTTCATGAAGAAGTGCTTTTTGTTGTCAGCTAATTGAACTTCACTTTTTCACTTTAAATTCATCCACCTACCCACTCGGAATTCAGTAAGTCAATCATCAAGTGAAGTTGTTTTGGTTTCCTATTGTCATCAATTGCTAATTCCCACAACTTCAGAAGTCCAAACTATGTTTTTCCAAGCATGTTATCTTTAATGTGTAGAAATTTAATAACAGCTATCCGTTATGTTCAGGACTTATTTTTACTCCAACAAGCAATCAATCCAGAATTCCTTTCCAGTCAAAACTTGCTGAGAAATGGGGTATCATACATTCAACCTCATGATTATCTCCATATACTCAAATACCAACTCAATCTTTTTATTACTCACTAATTTCCAATTTTGGTTATTCTTGTTGCAAATTATTGCTCACCAGCTTTACAGGAGCCTGCTAAGAGGGAGGACGATGGGAAGGTGGTTGAAAGATCAAAAGGAGAGGAAAAAGCAGGAAATTAGGAGTCATAATGCTCAATTGCATGCTGCAGTATCTGTGGCAGGTGTAGCTGCTTCTGTTGCAGCAGTTGCAGCTTCAGCAGCAGCATCACCTGAGATGCCTAACGCCAACCTAAAGAATACTCCCATAACTTCTGCTGCAATTGCATCAGCAGCAGCCTTAGTAGCTTCTCACTGCATTGAGATTGCAGAAGATATGGGAGCTGAACACGACCAAATCATAGCAGTTGTCAACTCTGCCATTAATGCAAAAACCAACGGAGATATAATGACTCTAACGGCAGGAGCAGCCACAGGTATCAGAACTTGTATAGTTCATTTCTCAATACTCAGATCTCACAGCAACACAAAACCAATTCTCAGACTAAAATAAACAATGTTTTTAGACAGCTTCACTCATTTACATGTAAGTAGACTCCATGTAAAAGTAACATACCAAACCAATTTCAAGAAGAAAAAGAGAAGAAAAGAACAATAGATATACTTAGGTCCCATTGGGTAAATAACTATTTAAGCGTTTATGTGAAAGTAACTTATGAATAAGTTATTTCATATTTACATAAGTAGTTGAGCAACATGGTAGTAATATAAAAATAGGCTGAACCCACAACCTTTAAGTTCATTTCCCAAAGATATCATCTAATACTAAAACGTAATAAGAGAGAGTCTAATAAGTTCAATGCTTTGTTGACAGCCTTGCGAGGGGCTGCTACTCTAAAGGCAAGGCTGCAGAAGGGGCTTGGAGCCACAACATTTCCTCTAGTTGAAGAAAAATGTGATGAAGGCAGAGAAGCAAACATCTTGATAGCATTGGACTGTGTCTTTAGAGGAGGAGAACTTCTAAAACGTACGAGAAAAGGTATGTTTACTAACAAGTTTGCAATAACAGCTTCCTAGAAATTGAAATGAATTAAAAAGAATGCCAAATGCACAAAGCAATTTACATTTCTAACTCAAGTATCCCTTCTATTTTAACTTTCAATAACAGGAGATCTTCACTGGAAGCAGGTATCTTTCAATATAAATTCAAATTTGCAGGTAATTGCTAAAAAAACCACTCATTCATGCATCCATTAACAAATCATGGGCATGAGCATGAGTTCCAATCATTTCTAAGTTAGATACATGGGCATAGTTATCTAGAGTGCTTAATTAATTTTGAACAGATTAATATTTGATACATTGCCAATGCAAAGAAATCATTAAACCAGCAGCTTTGAACTTATAGGTGGCAGCATAAAGACACTAAGTATTATCTACGATATCTTTCTAAAATATCATTTCAATAAATTAAACATATGATTAGTATTCTTTAAATTCAAGGCATCAGTTAATCAATATTTTTCTAATAATAATGTTATTCATATATTTCTATATCATTGTGAGTGCAAATGTGCCTAAAACACTCATATTGTGCATTATGTGTGTGTGTGTGTGATCTGACCTTCCATTCCCACAATGGCAACAGTGAAATGCGACATTGATAGAGTATCAGATATTAATGCTTTGAAAATCACTTCTAGATTAGATAGAAGCATAATTATTGATTGTGTTGCCATCTCCATTAAATATTACTTGGAGTACTCAACACAAGATGACAACAGGTTGTAGCCAAAATGAAAAGCAAGCACATGGCAGGAACATTCACCAAAAAGAAGAAATGTAAGCAAAGTTTTGTACACAGCACTTACTTGTTTTATTCTTGCAACTCAGAGTCAACAATGTTAAGGTATGGCCTAAAATGGCAGATATAGTCATTGGAGTCAGCAGTGATATCCAAGCTTGGCCAGGAAGGGAGAAGGAAGACATCAGTGAAAAGAGGGCATATTTTGGAATCAAAACAGCTGACAGGATGATAGAATTTGAATGTGGAAGTACTAGAGACAAACAGTTCTGGCTTGAGGGATCCAGTATATGTTGAATTGCCGTCTAAAGTAACATAATAAAAACGATAAAAGAGATGACATTGGAATTGATGTAAATATGCATCTTGTTTTCTTTCCATTTCCCCTCAAAGTGGCTGGATGGGTGCTTATAAATATGTACATTTGACAGAACAGCTATCAGATGCCACCAACAACATTGCTAGACTGCCTTAATTTCAGTCAAGAGGTATAGGATGTAGAACCACGACATTGTCACTCTAGTTCCTTAAGAAAATCAGCATTATCAACAAAAGCCTGCATGAAGTAATATATGAGTCAAACTATAAAATAAAATAAGGCGTGACATAAATTCTAACATCGTTAGAAGGCTGCAATCGGTTCATTATTCATTCTACACAGAAGTCTTAGACATAAATGATCGGAGAACTCTAAGGTGACAAGTGTGGATAAAAGCGGTAACAATATCAGTATTTGTTTCTTTTTAAGCAAACGATATCAGAAAGTTGGAAACACAGATCAAACTCTAAATGTTCCCCATGTATTTGTGCTTTATATAAATCATTAATTTAACCAGATGTCGTTCCTCTCAAAATTATGCAGTAATCTCTATTGTCCTCATTGTTTTTCTTCCAATCACTTTACATTACACAATTTACCCATCAATTCATCAACTAAACAGTAAACAATTTCGACAGCTCATGCAATCCGATTTTGTACTGACAATTGACAAGATTGAAGTCTTAAAAGCGGATAGACTAGAAGGTCATACCAATTTCCAACCATCAGGGTCCAAGCAAACTACTATCTTGGTGTTGATACCTGGCAAGGGCCCAGGTTCGCGGATAATCTTCCCTCCACACAATTTGATCGCTTCTGCAGTCTTATAGACATCATTTGTGCCTATTGCAATCTGGTAAATACAAAACGAGTTGTGTTCTTACAAATTACAATGACATACAACAAACAGACGTGGAGGAGAAAACATACAAAAATCACAAAAAAAAATCTTTTTAAAATAGTAAAGAATAGAATTGACCTGTGCATAGCCATTTCCTTTGTCATAATTAGTGATGCCATAGTTATATGTCAGTTCTAGAATGGTATTCTTATCTTCAGGACCATAGCCTATCACAGCTACTGTATACTGTAAACCAATCAGAATCAATGATGAAGAACAGTTGCAGATAGACATGAAACCATAGGAGAGTTTTATGAAAGGAATACATTTCAGAACAATCAAAATAAATTAGCATAAATTTTTGGAACAAGCACAAAGTTGTTCAATCTTCTTTTCTATATAATAAAAACTATGAATCTGATTAGATTTTTCATTTCAATGGAACTCATTTGAACAACTATCACTACAAATAGGGAACCATATTACCAACCACCAAGGGAAATGAAGACACTTCCATCAGTTCTAACCAAAAAGATTCAGTTATTACCCAAAGTGGCCAACTTAAAAGATCTGCTCAAGTATGTGCATACTAATCTGCAATCCATTAAGCTACCATATCATCTCAGTAAGGATGTCCATGTTCAAGATTTAGACAGGCTAATCAGATGGAATGCACAACTATTTAGTCAGCTTTCTCCACAATCAGCTTGCTTATGTCTAAGCATCATTCAAAACAGTTAGGCTAGGAACACAAATAACCATACATTATGTCAATAGCCACAGACAGAAGTTACCTTGTCATCGGGATTGTCCCTCTTACGGAGAAGTTGCATGCCAAGAGCCTTTGAAATCAAGAGAGACAGGGAAAAACATTAAGCTACTTGTGATTTTACAGCAAAGCAAGATGAAATTCTCTTCATGCAAGAACCTTCACAACAATAGGAGTGAAAAAAAACTTACTTTTTGATAGAAAGCTATGGCACGATCAAGATCACCTCTCTGAGCATTACTTGGCATAGGGGTTCAGGAGTAAGTCCTCTCTCCAAAAGCTCAAACCTATAACCATCAGGATCCTCAGTGAAGGCAATTATTGTACTGCCACCTTTGACAGGTCCTGGCTCCCTGGTAACCTTTCCCCCTTTTGCTTTTATTAGATCCACAGTCTTGGCAACCTACAAAATTGCAGTATATAACCATAATAATCATAATTTGTCTGAGGAAACTCATACAGCATAAATGAAAACCCAGCACCAAGAAATGGAAATTTTGTATCAAAAGACGCTGTTAAAGGGCATTTAGTTTTAAATCCCTATGAGAATTTCATATTCTGAATATAGAAAGCCATTTAAGTTGCTTGAACAACACAACCTGATTAAAGACTTCATTGATTGAAGCTAAATGCATGGCAGCCATTCAACATAAATATGTTCAATTGCTGGTTCACAATTGTTAAATCCATCACCATACCAGTGCAACAAAATATATAAAGCAGAAGGAAATTGGCAAATCCAAAATAGTGTTCAGATATAAGTCATTCTTCCATATTCAAGGAAAACAAAAACCCAAAATGGATTGATGGAAAGCAAACCCTTTCTATGCTATGGATTGCAGATGTAGCAGTTGTGAACAACAAATGCTTTTTATCTAGTCATCTTTTCATGGGAGCTTACATCTTCAGCTGCAACACCAAAATGACCAAACCCAGTTCCAATGTCATATTTATCCACTCCATAATCTGCAATCACCAAGAAAAGAAACAGCAAGTATAGTGAGAAGCCCCAAGTAATTTTGTGCTAAGTAATTATATAAATTACAATTTTACAAAAAGAGTATTTAATTTAAACTCACTATAAGTAAGTTCAACAGTAAAATTGGAATCTTCAGGCCCACATCCAAGAAAAGCATTTGTATATCTATCTTCAGGAATATCACGTCTTCTCAACAGCTTCATGCCAAGGCATTCAGTGTAGAACCTGCATATCCCAACAATGTAACCAAATTAAATTTCATGCATACAATTGCATTAACTAAAATGAGTACAGGTAAAACATCATTTCCCTTCCCTGGTTGAAATTAAATAGACCATAGCATACTTTATAGCCTTGTCCAAGTCCCCAACACGGTACACAACATGGAGAAATCTTCTCTTGTCATTTTTGACCCAATCACACAAACTTTGCTGTGGTTGGTCTAGCTTTCCTGCAGGAGTAGCTTCTGCTACTTTAAGCAGCTCTGATCCTTTTGCATCAAATAACTGGGATTGGAACTGTGGTATAGCTGAACACATATACCAAATTAAATGAAGCAGAGAAACAAATCAATTATTATAACAAAACTATGAAGTTAAACATATTAACAGGCCTAAATAAAATAATATTAGTTTCTGTGAATAGAGATTACAACCTATACCACCATTGGCAAGGTGAAAGAGAGCTAGTCTTCTAGAAGGGTTGGGATTGTAACTGGAAATGTGCATAGAAGGGAAACTCAAAGAACATGTTGATAACATTAAGGATGAGGCCATTGAAATGCAAATGCTACCTTGTTCTTTTTCCCCAACCACCAAACATGTCTGTGCATGCATGCTCACAAGTAAGGTTTATGGGCTTCCATGGAATTGGGCTTTAGTTAGCCCATTATGATTGTAGCCTTACCATTAAACTTTAAACCCAAATAATAATAACAATAATAATAATCCAAAATCAGAACAGACTGTATAAGAAAAAGCCTACTTTAATTTCATTGTTGCTTACTTAGCTTGTTTGAACACGAAACTAGAGAAAAATAAAAGAAATTCAACTACAAGTTTTTAGTATATCAGGATAAAAGAAAGGTAGCGTGCCCTTGAATTTTGTAAGTTGTAAACCGAACGTCCCTAAAAGATATATAGTATACAAATTAAACAAATAGAACCACATACATAATGATGTACAATTATTAGCATTTTTAAAATTTTATGCAAGTGATGGCACATGACTAGCGTAGCTGCCCCATTCCATGAAATATGCATGGAATATAGTATGCCATGCAGCGTTACAGGCTTACAGCTCCTCCTAATTAGTGGGTGACGACTAAAACAATTATGTCAATGTCATGATATATAATATAGTATGCCATTTTATCTGCAATTTTTCAGTGTTATTTAGCATATGCTTACCTTAATCCCATCCCATGAACGTGATTCTAAAATATTTGTGTGCCTATACAAAAATATCTAATTTATCTGTGTTGTTTTCCTTCTTTTAGGATCAAGGTCAGAATAAACAAAAAATTTTGAAAAAAGAAAGAAAATAGAATCTTAACATTCGTTGTTCCAAATTCGACTAGCATAGCACCGAAGTGTATCCAAACCTGCAATAGCAAAATACAATATTTTAAGTCAAAGCTAAAAAGTATTTCCAATTATGCCACATAATTATGTTTTAATTAGTTGGAGATAAAAGCGGTGAAATCATGCTCTTTCATGCTTACACAAAATATTTCCCTTTCCTTGTATTGTTTGCGCTATGATAATATTGTTTAGACTCCGACTACAATGATGAAGTACTAAGTTGGCGTAAAAGGAACGATTAACTAATAGAATAAAGGTTAAGTGGTGTTTTTTTTTTAAGTAAAGACTTAAGTGATGTATCAAATTAACTTAATAATGTTTAAGGTAATATGCATAAGGTCCTCTGTTTAAATTTCATTATAATCAATATAATTTTTAAAGTAAAAAAAAAGGGTTAATAATGTTTAAAACAATTTATAAATAAAATTTTTTTAAGATACTGTTTATAAAAATATCTTTAAAAAATAATCTTATCCAAATTTAAGTGTGTATTTCGATCTTCTAATTATTTTTATCAAGTGTCTCTGAAATAGGTAGATTAAAGTACAAATGTCAACCCATTCTATTCTATACATATTTTCACATTTTGGCTAAACGTAACCTCGCTGCATCGCTGTCATGACTTAGCTTAGTCATTGACTGACTTGGTATGAGCGTGGCACAAGTTGTCAGAATATGCACAAATGATATTAACGGACTTTCAAGCTTGTTTATTTTTCTAAACAAACATATTTATCATTTTTAACATTTAAGTTTTATGTTAATAGGAAACAAGTTGATCTTTAGATAATCTTAAAAAAGCATGTCTTATATCAACTTATATTTAGAATAATTATTTTACTTCATCAGCACAACCCCAAACAGTAAAGAGGACTACGTAACTAATTGACTCTATAGATTTACATTTTAAAATTATAAAAATTTAATTAGCCCATTAATTTTGCATACCAAAACTCTACAGTTTTTGTTCTTTTGGTTATTTTTTTATGTACAAACTAGCGTTTGGTTTAAATAAAATAAGGAGAAGTCATTCTTGAGTTCATTTGTTCAAGAATATAATACGACAGTAATTATGAACGATGGATATTTGTAATCTTTTGAGCTCACATGAAATTATATTCTTCTTTGTATATTATTTCTTTTCTCATTCCTAGAGTGGCGCCATATAGATTCATCATTCATGCCATGGTTGACTCAGTACTCACTAATAAGGTTGATCACATCACCTACTAAACCCAAGTAATTTGATGGATGACAGAGAAAAGAAGAGTGGTGATGTGGCACCACCATCATCACCAAGGTACACGACAAATTGGCGAATTGACGAGCGCAATGATAGATATTCCTTTGAGTGGCGCAGGGGCCCTCGGATGAATTTTCTTGTATATGTGTTTTTTGAGTTTTTTTTTTGTATTTATTGTTTGATAAATTAATTTTTTAGTCATACTTATTGCCTTAATAAATTATTCTCATTCTTTTAACCACCATAAGATTATTAATTTATTGTGAAAAAAAAGAAACAAAAAAAAATTCTTACTTTCAGAAGATTCAACAATTTCTCTAGCTGTAACAAAAAAAAAAAAAAACAATTTCTCTAGCTCTCATGTCTCAACGCCAACCCCAAACTCCTCCCTCTTTACCATCACCTCACTCCTCACAGTACAAAATTGGAAGTCCACAGCTAGCTGAACATGGATGATCCTAAACTTTTGGTCGCGTTTACAATGTGCATATTAAAAATAAGCACATTCAATGTTCACCTATGAAAATACCATTTTATCCTTCTTGCTTTTCTATTTTAAAATTATTAAAAATACCTTTCTCTAGTAGCAATACTGTATGGCTCTGCTTCTTGGTTTGTTCACCAGTATTTTCATAGTCAGGTTCATCTTATTATTCTACTTCAAGTTGAGCAACTCGTAAAGTACTCGCTCGATCTTCTTGCTTCATCTTCCCAAGTCAATCTCCAGCTCACCTTCTTAACACCATGATCTGTCTCTACTTCATCTAATTGAGACTCCTTCTGATTTAGCATTGCCACCTCATCAAAAGTGACATTTCTGCTGGCAATAATTTTGGGTGAACTTGCCTTCTCTATACACCACATCTAGCCTTTCACCCCTTGTACATACCCTAGAAATATACACCTTCTTGCTCTTGCCTCAAGTTTACCATCACTCACATGGGCATATGCAGAACAACCAAATATCTTCAAATCATAATAGTTCCAGGTTGACGGACCATATCTCCTATGAAATCTTTAGATCAATAGCAGTTGATGGAGATATGTTTACCAGGTATACAGCTATATTGATCGCCTCAACCCAGAATGTTTGGGAAGTGTAACGTTGATTCGCATGCATCTTGCACTCTCAGAAGTGTTCTATTCATCGTTCTACAACTCCATGTTACCTGTGGTGTTCTTGGTATAGTATGGTGTCTTACTATACCAACATTTTGCATAACTCACAAATTCTTTACTAAATCTCTGCCATTGTTAGTTATCAATCTCTTGAGGGCAGAATTTGCTCTCGACCATGGCCTTCCATTGCTTGAATTTGCCGATACCTCTTCTTCTTTCTTCAGGAAATAAATTCAGACTTTCCTGGAATGATCATCTATCAGAGTAAGAAAATAGCGAGCTCATCTAAAGAGTTAACAGGGCTCGACCTCAAACATCCAAGTGGACATACTCTAGTATTCCCTTGCTATTGTATTTTCCAATTACATAGTTTTCAAATACATAGTTTTCACAGAAACCATGTTTGCAATTCTTTAGGCCTTTCAGGAAGCCTCTACCAGCAAGTATGATCATTCCTTTCTCACTCATATGACCAAGCCACATGTGCCACAATCATGTAACATCATCATTTCTTTCAGAAAGATAGAATAGCTTCAGTTCCATCGATTGTGCTTGGGCAATAGATAGATCCCACCTTGTAACTTTCCTTTCAACACCACTATCAAGCCTTTGAATACCTTCAAGAAACCACCCTCTCCAGCAAACTTGTACCTCCGATTATCTAGGGCACTTAACGAGATCAGGTTTCTACCCAGTTCGGTACATGTCATGCTTGAAACGTCTTTTTAGTACAATCATCCAAATTGACTTGCACATCTCTTTCACCAGGAATTGGAATAATTCTATTATCTCTTAATCTAACTTTTCCCTCCCTCCTTTTATAGGATGAGAAAAGTTTCGATTAGATGTCATGTGAAAGGACGTGCTAGAATCAAGGATCCACTCGTTTCCAGCTTCACCTTTGAATACTCAAGAACCATCAACATCACTATTATCAGAATTTTCAATTGTTATGTTTGCATAATCTCTTGGTTTCTCCTTTCTCTCTGGGCAATTTCTTTTGATATGTCCCGTCTGGTAACAATGAAAGCACTTAATGGATTTGTGCTTTCTGGACTTTGATTTTCCCTTGCTTTTGGTTCTTGATCCTCTTTCTTGACTATGCCTCTTGTCACGAATAGCCCATTTGCAGGACTTTTGCATTGGTCGAATACAAACTTCTAATGCTCCTTTATCATCAATGATTTTTTGATATTTTTCATTGAGATATGGATCTACCATAAAGTATGGTATCATAGAAATTATCATAAGACGAAGAAAGTGAAGTCAACAAGATCATAGCTTGATCAACATTTTTACTTTAATTCCAGCTGCTCCAACATCATAGATCATTTGGTTAAAGTCGTCTATATGCTCTTACATTGATTTTTCTCCTAAATATTTGAACTATAGTCTTTCTTGATAAGCTTGTTGGACAAGGTCTTTACAGAATATTTTCTCCAAAGCCTTCCATAGTAAATTGTTGTTTCTTCTTCCATGACTTCTTGTAGAACATTGTCCAGACTCAACTATATTGAACTTAATGTTTTGACCATCATCTCCTCCTTTTTGTCTTCAACTAATGACTCGGCAATTTTTCTTTACCCTCCAATGCCTTTGCAACACTTTGTTGATTTAGCAATGCTTGCAATTTTAGCTTCCACAGTCTGATGTTGTTGGACCCTTCAAACTTCTCCACTTCAAATTTTGGCATTGACTTCTTGATCTGGAACCAAAACTCTTTCAAACTGCACTCTACAGGATCACACTACCTTCCAACAACCAAAGGATGATCCTCAAGTACCAGGGAGAAATTTTTAATGTGGAAGATCAGACTAAGCTGAACCACAGAGCATACAAAGAATAAATCACATTGAAGCACAGTGTTAGGGAGGATATCAAAGTTGGGTACACCCAAGTGTAATAAACACTTTATGGATGAGCGGAAACGCATCCAAATTTATAGAGAGTAATGGATAATGAAGCACGTAATAGTAATCAGGAGAACCCACGTGTCACTATTCATATGAATAGTACCTCAATGAAACCGCGTTAATATTGCTTCGAGACCCTTGTCACTATTTGTGAATAGTCCTATATAGTGGACGCGTCACTATTTATGAATAATACTCGTTACTATTCACTCCAACAAAATAATAGAGAACTGCACACCAATATTTTAAAATGGAAAACTCTCTTGTAATTTTGAGGGAAAACGACGGCCAAACTCTGAAAATATTCCGCTATATTTATGAGTAATTATAATATAGTGTATTTCTAGTGACTCTACTATAATTTATAGTATTCCAGAAATCTAGAGAATATACCAAAACTCCAGGTGTATACTCATACTACACTCTTAGAATTTTCTTGCACACATTCTCTATTTTCCTCTTACTACAAGAAACTTACTCGCTTCTTCTATTCCTCCTGAGGAATTGTTTCTTAGTTGGAATGGTTTGATGCCCCGTTCACTGCCTCTATTTATAGAGTTTTTGAGAGTTCCTGTATATTACTATGCATATATATAGTAACTTTCATGATTTCTGTTTTGGTAAGGATTACATGTGAAGTTACCTGCGTATTCCTTGCACATTAACTCCGTGATAATGCAAGCCACGCCTCACATAATATAGTATGCCATTTTATCTGCAATTTTTCAGTGTTATTTGGCGTATGTGCTTACCTTAATCCCATCCCATGAACGTGATTCTAAAATATTTGTGTGCCTATACAAAAATATCTAATTTTTCTGTGTTGTTTTCCTTCTTTTAGGATCAAGGTCAGAATAAACAATTTTTTTTCAAAAAAAAAGGAAAATAGAATCTTATCATTCGTTGTTCCACAATATGACTAGCATAGCACCAAAGTGTATCTAAACCTCCAATAGCAAAATACAATATTTTAAGTCAAAGCTAAAAAGTATTTCCAATTATTCTACATAATTATGTTTTAATTAGTTGGAGGTAAAAGCGGTGAAATCATGCTCTTTCATGCTTACACAAAATATGTCCCTTTCCTTGTATTGGATGCGCTACGATAATATTGTTTAGACTCCTACAGTGCAATGATGAAGTGCTAAGTTTGCGTAAAAGGACCGATTAAATAATAGAATAAAGGTTAAGTGGTTTTTTTTTTTTAAGTAAAGACTTAAATGGTTGTTAAGTGATGTATCAAATTAACTTAATAATGTTTAGGGTAATATGCATGAGGTCCTATATTCAAATTTTATTATGATCAATGTAATTTTTAAAGTATAAAAAAAAGTTAATAATGTTTAAAATAATTTTATAAATAAAAGTTTTTAAAGACAGTGTTTATAAAAATATCTTTTAAAAATAATCTTATCCAAATTTAAGTGTGTATTTCGATCTTCTAATTATTTTTATCAAGTGTCTCTGAAGCATTAGTTAATCGGTAGATTAAAGTGCAAATTTCAGCCCATTCTATTCTATACATATTTTCACATTTTGGCTAAACGTAACCTTACTGCATCGCCATCATGACTTGGCTTATTCAATGACTGACTTGGTATGAGCGTAGCACAAGTTGTCAGAATATGCACAAATGATATTGACGAGCGCAATGATAGATATTCCTTTGAGTGGCGCAGGCCCTCGGATGAATTCTTTCTTGTATATGTTTTTTTGAGTTTTTTTTCTATTTATTGTTTGATAAATTCATTTTTTAGTCTATATATTACCTTAATAAATTATTATCATTCTTTTAACCACCACAAGATTATTAATTTATTGTGAAAAAAATGAAACAGAAAAACATTATTACTTTCAGAAGATTCAACAATTTCTCTAGCTGTAACAAAAAAAAAAAAAATTTCTCTAGCTCTCATGTCTCAACGCCAACCCCAAACTCCTCCCTCTTTACCATCACCTCACTCCTCATAGTACAAAATTGGAAGTCCACAGCTAGCTGAACATGGATGATCCTAAACTTTTGGTCGCGTTTACAATGTGCATATTAAAAATCAGCACATTCAACGTTCACATATAAAAATATCATTTTATCCTTCTTGCTTTTCTATTTTAAAATTATTAAAAATATCATTTAACCCTTCATTCTAAATCAAATTTTCCGTTCATACCACAATAGCCACCATCACCTCCGACCACAACCACCACCACTTGACAAATTTGTCACCATCTACCACCGGAACATGACAACCACCTCGAAGCACCCTTAGTCACTGGCGAATAGAGCTCTCTCAGCCATCGACAGAGCCCTCTCAGCCATCACCATTGTTGTCCAACATGTCCCTCTTCTTTCACAGTGTACTTAATTGTAAATTCATTTTGCATCGACCTTTTTTTTGTATTTTAAATTTATCAGAATAATTAACTGGGCATTTGATACCCAGAAAATGTAATGCATATTCACAATAAAATGACTCTATTATAATATTACCCATCCAATACACTCACATTCAATATCAATGGTTTACATGGAGGGTCAACATTGAATGTCCCTATTTTCGTGGGCACATTGTAAACGCAACCTAAACTTTTGCCTACGACAAACTAGTGATAGACCATCACATCACACAGTTAATAAAGAAGAGAATTGCTATTTTAACACATAAAAAATAGTGTCCTTGAGATATTTATTTTCTTTATTGAATGTGATGGTTGAATAAAAGAAGTTGACCATTATCACATCTAATAGTGATAAAGTTGATATTCTTTAGGTGTTAAAATAATATTTATGATGAATAAATGGTCAATATATTGATGGATCACACTTCTAATTAAAGAGAAGGTTGATTATAAGATCTATATGATGAGTTTATGCAGAGTTTTCAAATCTATATTTATGTTTTATTATTTTGTGAATGCGTACTTTTTTTTTCAAAAATTAAAGATGTAAATATTGGAACTGATCAATAGAGTGAAAAGCAAAAATATTAAAACTCGTCCTATGTATGTATAGTAGTAATATGACTTAAGTGAGCTTGATATGCCATCCTTGTGTGCATCCGTGGACATATAGCCATGTTTGATACATAATATAAGACTTGATAGTATTAGTTAATATTATAAAATTAATTGGAATTATATATTTGATATTATATATGATAGTATAATGTTATACAATCAAACTATTTTTATCCTATAGCTATAGGATTAAGTTATCATGTCCTAAGAGACTTGATAATACTGATAGTATTTTTTTTATTTGCAATCTAAATTAACATTGACTTACTTCTAGGTTAATATCTCACCCACATTCACTGTTGGAGTAGCTTGCCACCCACTGGACACGCTCCTCCTGCCGCCATCGCGACGACCACTGCCTTCCCTCGACTGCCATAGGCCAACCCCCACTAGTCTGCCCGCCACCACCCTTCTCCCGGCCGCCCCTTGTCCCACCATCGTAGCCACCTGCTCATCCACCATCAGTCATATGGCATACCAAACAATGGATAGTATAAAACTGATACAATAGATTCCTTATACTATATTATCAAGTCAAATACTGCGATTTATCCTATACGACGCCAAATGTGCCATAAAGTATGAAGGTATGGTGGAGGACAAATGAGTAATGTTAACAATAAAATTATACAATAAATGTATACTACACTTTATCAATATTAGATGTGAATGAATTAGATGAGACCATTCATCACATATAATGATAAAGTCTTAACATGTATTTATTATGTAATTTTATTGTTCTTATATTATTACTGAAGGGCAAATAGATAATAATTAATGTTGATAAAGCTGAATTGGTACAGTGCCTGCATTTTGAATTAATTTTTTGTGTACTATTGTTGAAACTGAATCGGTGCGGCTTTCTTTCATATATATTCTAATCAAATTATTGATATGTTTAGTCCAAAAAAACCCATTTAAATACCCCAGGTTTTAAAAATCTGGATAGAAGACATTTTAAGACAAGAAATTTAATTACCTTTATTTAAATGGCACATTTACGGATACTTTTCAACAATACGCATATTCAAATTAAATAAAAAATAGTAATATATATAGCTAAAGAATCTTGTCAATATATTTCTGATTACTTCTTTAGGCCAAAAAAATTAAGATCAAATTGTGGCCTTGGAGTAACACATACATATCTAAATTATATTTATTCACCAAATAAAAATATATTTAATTTTAATATATTAACAATATAAATAAATTTTATATTTGTCATCCAATCATTTGTTATTACTTCGATAAATATGACAAACTCTTACATGCCACTGTTTAGAAAGTTAATACAAACTAAAGTATTTAATCATATGGCAATGTGAAATTGAAGCTAATGCATTAAAATTTAACTAAGTGAATTAATTTTTTTCAAATAAGAGATATAAATAGAAGTGTCAAACTAAAAAGTTAAAGGCTTAAATCTTGTAAACCCTAAGGTTATGAATTTCAGCATTTTAGCCACAACAAGTGTCAACTTTCTTACAATGTCAAAAGTCATTAGTCCTATAAACAGGAACAGTGTTAATAACAATTTATTATTTGACATTAATAACATCCTTCATCCTTCATCCTTTTCCTTTCTTTTCCTCTTCACTACCACCACTATCATCACTATCAAATTAATGACAATTTCCCACACAACCCTATATCACTCTCCATCCCTTTCCTTCTTTCATCCTATTCATCACCACCACCACCATCATCACCACCATCACTATCAAACCTAAATGACCACAACCACCATCACCACACCACCATCATCCCCACACAATCTCATATCACTCTCCATCCCTTTCCTTCCTTTCATCCTCTTCACCACCACCACCAACCACAACCCATGCTTCTTCATCATCAGTAACCCATTTCAATGCAAAAACATCTTCACAATAAACACAACCATAACTCATTCATTATCATCCAAACCTAAATCACAGCAACTCTAAACATAAGACAACCTTACAACAAAAATTATCCAGCACTATCATAAACACAATGACTTTCACCCAAATAAAAAGAAAAAGTCAATCCCATAACCAATCCCAAACTATAAATCTGAAAAAAAAACAAAAAAAGGGAATAAGAGCTCAAGCACCGTGACTACCATCGTTCACAACCACAACTACAAGTTCTGCCATTCATTGTCGTCTCCGTGGCAATCATCGAAAGTGGTGGTGGTGGTGATAATGAAGAGTAATAACGCAAATTTCACTTAATTGATGTTGTTTATATTGGTATTTGATTTGATTTTGCATATATTTTACCTTGTTTGTAGGATTTTGGGGAAGAGAGTGGTGATAGTAGTGGTGGTGGTAGTAATGGAGAAGATAAAGGAAGAAAGGAAATAGGGGATGAGATTTTTTTATTTTTTATAAATAATATTAGAGAAATTTGTTGATAATGAAATTTTCATTAACACGTTATGTTTCATTTAGGGATTAGTGAGTGTTTACTTTTGACATTATCAGAATCAAGTTAACACTTTCAATTGTTAGAAATCAATTTGACACTGAAATTTTCAGGAACCACCTTGAGTTTACTCCTTAAAATCTAGTAAAAATAATAATAAGTAGTGATAATAATATTACACTGGTATTTGTCAACGGGACCAGTAGGTAACCAAGGACAGCACCAACAATTACGCCTCGCTCCGAAATGTGGTCCACAAACTTGCATACGTGAAAAGATGGACGCAATTATTAAGATGCTTTTCTTCGCACATATATATATATATATACACTATGGCGCGGTGCTTTGCTTCCTCCTTGTATCGCTTGTGAGTTGTGACTTCACTGATTCTGCAAAATTCAGAACTAGCTAGCAATTAGCGAATTGAATCGACCAAATTAAAGCGAGCTAGCTAGGTAGCTGCCATGGCCAAAATCGCTCTTGGAACCACCCGAGAGGCCACCCAGCCAGACTGCATTCAGGCCCTCGTCGTTGAGTTCATAGCCACTTTCCTCTTTGTCTTTGCTGGCGTTGGTTCTGCCATGGTCGCTGGTACACACACACACATATATGTATATATGATCATCACAATTATTACTCCTTAGTTTCAACACCATCTTTTAATTTGTGTTGATTTCTTCATTTCATTTCCCTCAAGCAAATGTCACTTAATTGTAACCAATACTATTAGTAAGTAATATGTATGTATAATAAGACTAATGGGGCATGTATATAATTAATTTATTGTTTTAATTTGTGACTGTACTATACTTTAGACAAGCTGGGTGGAGATGCACTGGTGGGCTTGTTTGCCGTGGCCGTGGCCCATGCACTTGTGGTGGCCGTAATGATATCCGCCGCCCACATTTCCGGTGGCCACCTCAACCCCGCCGTCACCCTTGGCCTCCTCGCCGGTGGCCACATCACCGTCTTCCGCTCCATCCTTTATTGGATCGATCAATTACTAGCATCTGCAGCAGCTTCTTGCCTCCTTTACTACCTCTCCGGAGGACAGGTACTAATAATAATCATCCCAAATATTTCCTTACTTTACACACACACACACACATCAGTTTTCATTCATCATCAACATAACAAAGTTTTCATAATTATTGTAAAAATTAACTATTTCCTTTTCAATAACATAATATTACATAATTAATAATAATTTTTGCATGTGCAGGCAACTCCAGTTCATACACTGGCAAGTGGAGTGGGGTACGCACAAGGGGTAATTTGGGAGATAGTGTTGACCTTCTCTTTGTTGTTCACGGTGTATGCTACCATGGTGGACCCAAAGAAAGGAGCACTTGCTGGAATTGGGCCCACACTTGTTGGGTTTGTAGTGGGGGCTAACATCCTTGCTGGTGGGGCATTCTCCGCGGCTTCAATGAACCCAGCAAGATCTTTTGGGCCAGCCTTGGTTTCTGGCAACTGGACCGATCACTGGGTCTATTGGGTTGGGCCTCTCATTGGTGGTGGCCTTGCAGGTTTCATCTACGAGCATTTCTTCATCGACCGTTCCCACGTTCCACTCCCTCGAGACGAAGAAAACTAATAATAGGATGATTAATTAGGATTTTCCTGAGATTAGTAACCTTTGCTAAATCTCTCTCATCATCCTGCGTTGTACTTGCTTCTTGAACTGTATTTTCCTCACCTTATCTTTCTTTATTAGTGTTTGTGTGTTAATGGTTTTGAGAAAGTCTCGATGTGTAATTTAATGATCTTTCCCCAATAAAATTAACGGGAGACTATGCATAAAAGTAAACATACCCAGTTCAGAACTCGCACCCTGTGTAGACAGTTGGGCTATGGTTCAATCTTACTTTGATGTTCTACAAGTACAGGCCAATGTTCCAAACACTTCAACTTAATGTAGATTTGGAAAAAACTAAAATCAATTGAAATGAAATAACCTATGAGTGCTATCAAAAGAATAAAAAAGAAATAAATCATGATGTTATATAAGATTCATTTGTAAATAAACTTTCTAAACAAAACTTAATTATTTTATTTTGAAGAGTTCAAACGCATGTAAAAGTTTCAATTCATACACAAAAGTTTTACTCTTTAACTTTCACTCTATCTTTGAAGCTTTTTATATTTTTTATTTTAAAATATCTGTCCATTTATAATATAAAAAAAGTATTAAATTTTTTTTAATATTAAAAATATATTTAATTAGAGAGTAGAAATAAGAATAAATTTTTTATAATTAAATTTTTTATATAAAATTATACATAAAATTTAATAATTTTAAAATTTATCATTATTTTTATTTCATAATCAAATATATCCTTAGTATAATTAATCATGTCATTATTTACTTTTATTTTTTAAAGATATTATAATCAAGATTCCTTTATTATTTCATAGGGGTAGTCTTATTTATTTACATAATTTTTTTTACTTCTATTAAGATTTATTTATTATTTTTTCAATATATATATATTTTTGGGATAGGTAAAGGAGGAGAATATTTTCGTTCGAATGAATTTGTCCTTTAATTTCGATCAAAGAGAAAAGCATTCATACACTAAATAAATGGTCACCCTTGTGGCTTGTGCTGTGCTGTGATGTGATGTGATGTGATGTGATGTGAACGCACTTCAGTGTAACAAGCACGATTCAGAGAAAATAGTGTCCAACTACAGCTGTACTTGTAACCTGCAGGCTTAGTTGTAAGTAGGAGAAATAGAAATTTCCACATTGAGAAGAGTAGATTTTATTTTTTTAAAACATGAAGTTCATTAAAAACACTTTGAAAGTTGCTCTTTTTGGTATCTTTGATCAATACTATTAAGCTGCTAGTTAGAAAAATTCATTCTTTTTTTCTTAAAAAATTATCAGTGCATGAAGTGTACTTCACATCAATTAATTAATAACTTAATTTGAATGGTCTTATTATGAAAGTAAATTTATTTGAATTTATCTAATCAATGTTCTAAGATTTTTAATAAAAATAAATATATAATCTTAATGATAGACCTAGACCTTAAAACTTAATTAAACAGACCAACTATTGTTCAATTATGCATGGAGAATTCAATTGTATAATTATCTAATTACAAAAAGAAGTCAACGGCATTTTGTGGGGATTTGTTTGCTTTATGATGAGGGTGGATGGGAAGGCCTGGCTAGCATAGACTCATCGAAAGGGGACAGCCACAACCATTGTCCACTTGCGATGGCTAATGATGTATTGGTATTTTAAAAGCAAATCATTGTAAATGAATAATATTACTGTCTGCGAATAATAATCTTTCTAAGAAAAAAATTTATCTAATATTATTTATTATTAGATATTTTTAAGAAAATATTAATTAATTTTTTTATATTTATTCTTAAATAAATTCTCTTACACTTTTTATAATAATTATTACACAAATAAAATAAAAAGACAATTTTATCAACATAAACTAATTTATTTTGATAATTATGCTTTTTGAATAAATTTTTAATCCAAGTACCTAAACCTTAAAAGATATTTATTTATAGATGGAGGTAGTACCTTCCAAATTCAATGTCGGCGATCTAAATTGGCTCATTAGAAAATGACCGAATTTATTTTCCGTAAGGTCGTGATCTAACCATAAAGTAAGTTTAATTCAATGAATTACTCCAACCTTTTCTATAATTATTTTTATTATTATGTTCCCTTCATTTTAAAAGTAAGACATAAATTCAATTAAGTCATTTCTTTTAGAAATGCTTTTTCAAATCCTGTGGCTAAATTAGACTTTGATTTGATTTCCGGCATTTCATTTGGTCATATGTGTATAAAATTTCAAAATCGTAAATCATCTATCCGTTTACAATGAAAGTGAACAACAAATAGAAAGAAGCAAACATCAACATAAAGAACAGAAACGAAAGAGTGTGAAGAATGGAGTTGGACCAGTTACATTTCCCAGCTGAAAATGGAGGTTTTAAGGTGAAGAGAGGATGCCGAGGCTGTGGATGATAAATTATTAATAGATTTATGCCATATTGACGGTTGGCATTGTTTATCTATTATGGTTAAAATAAATTTTGGCCTATCATCTGTAATTAAGGCCTTTTTGGGACAACTGTTTAAGGCTTTTAGCTTTCAATATTGAGTTGTGTTGGGCCTTTAATATTGGATTGTCTCAACAAAGGAGCTAATAACCCAGAAAAATTCACATGCTGCCATATTGGAATGGTAAGGGTATGTTTTGTTTGAGTTTTCAATTTTTCAAATTTTATAAAGGAAATACTAAAAATTTTGAAAACTATAAATTCTAATTTTCAATTTTCATTTCCAGTTTCATTATTTCCTTCACAAAATCTTAAAAATTGAAAAACTGAAAATAAAAACTAAAAAATGAAACCAACACTAAAGTTGTATAGATTTCCAAGACCATAGAAAAAATGTTGTATACATTTTAGAAAATTGACTTGTAAATATTTTTTAGGCAATAAGGTTCAAAAAACTCCCAACTAATTAAGTTGTACAATGAGAAAAGGAATCAAAATTAAGGGATTTTAAGTTCAATATAATTGAATTATGACACTTAACTTTAAATATTATAATATTTTATTATTAAATGTATTTTCACTCTTATACTTCAATTAAATGTAATTTTATTTTTTTAATGGGGTAAATAGCTAGATCATGGTTATGCCTGATTTAAGTACCCAACCATTCATTCAAAAATAATTGGCGCAACATTACAATATAATTGAGTTTGATTATTATTAACACTTGAAAAATGTTGGTAAATCATATAATAATGATAATAAAACTCTTTAACAACATAGACTATATACTACATTTGAAAAAAGTGTTATTAAATAATTTTAACAATAATTTTTAGCAACACTTTTAAAATGTTATTAAAAAGTTACAATTCTTAATAATAAATGTTACTAAAAGTTGAATATGTATGGTGTAGTGCAAGTGCAGGTTACCTCCAAAACCAAAATCATCCTTTATTACGTTTTCTAATCAATATCATACCAAACTTTAAAATAAATTTTAAGGATTAAGATTTTTGCAACTAAAGAAAGAACTCAAGATAGTCCCTAATGCGAGTTATCTCAACTCAAGAATAAATTAAAAAAATTTTAATGTTAAGTTACACAAAATATGTAGTATAAATGGTATAACTTAGGTTGTCTCACAAAAAAGTTTATATTAGCAGTTAATCAAAAGATTGGGGATTTGGTTTAGCAATAATGAAAATTAAATTAATTAAAAAAATTCAATAAATGAAAGCTACCTACAAGAACTCCCGTGAATTAAGGATTAGTCATCACTAGCTCAAAAGGATAATTCATGGAGGCGGTTGTTTTCATTAATTATGATCATTTATGGAAGCAGTTGTTTTCATTAATCATGCAATCACACCACAATAATGTAATTATACTTGACAGGTCATACAATCGCATAGCTAACCAAGAGTTTGGCTAACATGGACAAACTAGAAAATCACTATCGCAATCCCCTTGTGCCTGTGTCAACTTGAATGCCAACCGCAACAACCTAATTCGCTATAGAAATAATTTCAATTCCTTTTACCAATTAAATATAGTTTAAATTCAACTATCAGTTAAATTATGCCTAATCACAACCCTAACCATGCATGACATTCACAATCACAAACACACATAATCAAAACTGGCTCTCAAAAATACAATTGTATCAAACAACATAAAAATATAAAAGAGAAGAAAGACGAAGAAAGATTGGAATGTCAAAATAGTAAATTACATTAAATTAATGGGAGTCTTAAAGCACAATCCTTGGATCCTTTGGAATCTTTGCACTAGGTAGAAAAATTACTCTTCCATAGATAGAGGATTCCAGCCAAAATGCTGAAAAGTGCGACCAAATCCCAAATAGGAATAAAAATAGAGATTCGAATAGCTAAAAATCCTAGAGAGAATAAAGAAAAGGTAGGAAGAAAGGAGGCAACCCTAAATTTAGTATGAAAGAAGTCTCCAATGTTCTGACCTAAAAGACTATTTATAGTGTGTTGATTACATGCCAAAAATTAAGGCCTATTTGTTAATAAGTTACTCACCGACGCTGACAAACTAGGCCTCACACGACCACTAGAGCGGTCTCACTTGCTACACTATCAAAACACCTCATTGGTGACCGTGATAACGGTCTTGCCTTTGCTACAACCAAAATTCATCCCCTATTGACCACTATAGTGGTCTATAGAGGTCTTTACTGATACTCCTGCAACTCCAATTCAAACTCCTTTATGGTCTCTATACACTAACATAGGATGTCCCTATAAGCAAATTACACTCATAAAAGAGGATTAAAAACATAGAAAACTTTAAAATATATTTAGTCATCAAAATGGTGCAGTTAATCATGATTTTACTCAATAATGCACAATAAGGACTAAATACAAACCTACTAGAGATATCAATCATTCTAGCACACAAAATGATGCAATAGGTCTAGCGTTATAAAGGAAACGGGTGCATGAATGCCCATCTTCTATTTTTTTTTTAATTTGAGGATTTAAAACTAAGTTTTTTTTTGGTCAGAAACATAATTGCTGGTACATTTTGACATACCTGGAATCATATTCTTAATTACAACTTACAAGTAATAGGATCCTCTCCCCCCAACAAAACATTGTATGCATGATCATTAAATTTTCAAGTTAACTCTTAAACTCTTATTATGAGTTTATGATCTTACCATAAAATAATGAGTTTTTTTGAACTCTAAAGTCTGATAACCTTACAAGACATTATGGTTATTAAACTCTTTAGTTAACTTTCAAACTTTTATGAATTTATGATCTTACTACATAAAAACATGTTTATCTAAACTATTAATTAAGTTTAATAACCTTGAGTGTATGTAACTAACTAGGTTACCTATACTAGAAAATCGCCTCCTCCATCATGTCATGGTAAGGGCACAAATAGTCAGATCCTCTTGAACCCCAAATCACTTTCAGTCAAGCAAGGTTGGGACAGTGGAAGATTTGATATATAGCTCGAATTCTTTTCCCTATACCCATAGTAGTGGCGCCTCTCTTTCACCATATAACCTGGGTATAAAGATCTCCTTCATGATCGAGCTTAGGTAGCTGTAGCTCTTCTTCACCATAACTCAACTCAAAGCCCATTACACCTACTTCTCCTGTGATATTCCACCCATGAGAGATAATATACTCCTTACTTTCATTTATAAGTTTTAAGCAAAAAATCTTTTCTTTTGTATTATCTATCATCTGAGACTTTTAAAGAAGTATTAATTACTCCCGTCATTTCTTAATGTAAGTCATTTTTTTAGTTTTTTTTTTATTCAATACAAAATATAGGTTGTTTTCACATTTCAACAAACTATTAATTATTTTTCCCCATTTATCCCCATGTTTATTATGAGTGGGGATGAGTGAATGTGCATACAATTAATTATTCAATATAGAGATAATTTATGATGAGAATAAAGAGTATTTTTGTCTTTTACTTTTACTTTTTTAAAAGATCAATACAATTTAATTATTACCTTAATTCCTGTGCATAGCCTAAAAACAATTTACTTTAAAGCATGGAGGGACTTTTTTTCTATTGTTGCCATTGCACATATTCTCTATCGCACACAAACTTCTCAAACTAATAATTATTATATAATTTCCTAAAGGACAATTTTATCAACATAAGTGTTTTTTGTGCATTTTTAATGATTTCTTAATCTATGTACTAAAATCTTAAAAGACGGTTATGAGTGAATAGACGGATCAAGTAATAATTTATTGTAAGATTTAATCCCATCAGATCTTGACTTTAACACTAATTAAGGCATGAATAATTAACTGAAATCATGAGCAAGATTGAGTTGGAAGATTACCCGAAATGATTGAGGAAGATGAAAAATCCATAGTTATTTTTTATTTGGATATGAATTCTAGAGAGACCGGACGAGAGAAACTAGAGAGGAAACAAAATTCTCTATTTCTATATAACGGAATGCACATACTATCTCAATTGGGTAATAAATACCTATATATAGGGTTAGAAGAAGGGTCTTTCTTATGGATCAAGTCACCCTTTACAGCAAAGTTTACACATCGAACACATTTCATATCTTTTTACATCATTAAGCTCAACATACTAATATGAATCACAAAATTGGGCTAAATAATATATCCTCCAATATTTAGTATCCAGTTAAATAAGTTCTATAATTGAGACTTAGAATCGATATTTGGTCTTTGTTATGACCTAATTACTAGATAGGCTCACTCATTAGGCCCATAGAAATTAGTTACTTGGTCAAGACTATAAATAAGGGACTATACTATTGTAATTCATAAGGAAATGATAATCCATCATATTACTTATATAGCAAATTAAACAATGAAAGTGTATTAGCAAATTAAACAATGTGAAAATGTAGCAGCGAAAAAAACAATTTGAAAGTGTAACAGAGCTATAACTTCTTTTAGTCTGAGAATACATTAAAATTTCACCTACTCATATTCAACATAGCCATGGTGGAACTAGAAAGTGGACTATAAATTATAATAAACTGCTTCGAGGTTTAATTTGTGCTATGGCTGATTGGCTGTACTTCCTTGGCTCGTTATTATCGTTGTTGTAATATGACAGGATATGTTCGTCAGCATGTGGTCATATAATTAATGGTTCTACCGAAACCGCAGTCTCTAGCTCCACCCATTCAAGGATGCAAGAGTAAAGACTTTCCCCAACCAGTCGTGGAAGAACTGGAAAGCATGTTAAGATTAACTGTTTGCTTTCATAATTAGTGGAAGTGTGTAACGGGTTTATAGCATATTTGGTTTCTCATTAAGAACTCCAAAATTATAGTTTTGGCAAAAGTTACTGGATGGGATCCTTAAAAAATTCATGCACATCAATATAGCAGCAAATTTCATCATAACGCACTTTTTTTAACCATGAAATGTCGTTATCAAGCTAATTAAAGTAAAACCTTGTTCTGGCTGGACTATCAAGTGCCGTATATTAATTTTCCTATATCTGTATATAAGAAACAGAAGAGATTACAAACACAAATCACATGCTTCTGGGCTTCTGGATATCCTTCCCTTCCGTACCCTAGCTCGCTAAGTGAGAAGAAAACCAACATTGTCGGCCACATGCATCGAGATTGACAACGAACACTTGTTAATAGTAAGGAAAATGTTATTTTGACATATAAAAAAAAGTAGACTTAATTTATCATCATTAGATAATCACATGGTCTCCACTCGCTGAATTCAATAAGCTTATCCAATAGTGATAAATGGAACATCCACTTCCTAATATCAAAATAACATTGAGCTAATAATAATAATAATTAGTTACGTTCTAATGTTGTTACTGAAAGTAGCTACCTTGTAGCTTCTTCTCGACCCAAGAAGGCGACAAAACGGGGCTCATATCGTACTCCCTAATAACCCTCCCTCTTCCTAATTCCCCCCGATCACTCCCATATTCATCAGGCGCAACCTTAATCCTCCAAACCTTAAACGTCTGGTCCAAGCTAGCACTATACACCAAGAACCCCATCACCACTTTCTCCATCTCAAGGCACGCAGCTAAGCACCTCACAGGCCCTCTATGCCCATCAAGAACCGCCAAACACTCGTGGTAGCAGCTCCCTTCCTCCCTCCTCCACACCCTTATCGTCGTGTCCTCCGACCCGCTGAACACCAAGCTCCCAACCGTGGCCAAACAAAGAACCGCAAAACGGTGACCCTGCAAGAACCCTCCATGGTTGAACCTGTAGCACAGCCTCTCCTTCTCCCAGATATTTATCATTCCATCCGAAGAACCCGAATAGAGGAAACAATCGTTGAACGAGGAGCTTATTGCTAGTGCATTCACCGGTGAAGGTTGGAATTTGAGTGTCATTGTGAGGGTGTGAGAGTCTTCCGTGTAAACCCTTCTCCATATCTTCACTGTCCCATCTGAAGATGAAGTGAAGAGGGAACCATCGTCTTGGTTCACCAACATGGAGTTTATGTAATCTTCATGTGCCACGAATGAGTCAACGCATCTTCTATCCGAGACCCTCCAAGCCTTCACTGTTTTATCATGAGAGCCAGTGTATAATAGCCCTTCTGAATGGTAATAAGCCATGCAAGAAACCGAGTCCTTGTGTTTTTGCGTGTGGTGCTTGTTATTATTCCCTCTTGTTGGGAACATGAGAAACGAGGTTTTCCTAGGGAGGGTACCTATTTTCTTGGACTTGAAGTTTTCGGAGACAGTGAAGTTCCATATCCTTATTTTGTGGTCCTTGTGTGTTGAGAAGAGCGTGTTGCCGTGAGCCAAAATGGCTCTTACCTCGCCAGAGCTTGCTTTAAGGTACCCTTTGTCCATGCAATCTGGTTGCTTCCACACGCGGATTCTTGTGCTGTTGCAGCCAGTGAAGACCAAGCCCTTGGAAGCCGCGATGGCGTAGATGTTACCTTCGTGGCGGTGGAGTGAGGCTATGCAGTGGTAGAGAAGAAGGGGAAGAAGAAGGGTTTGGAAGAGTGGTGGAAAGTGTCCATGGTGAATCTGGACATGATCTTGATGGTGGCACCCACAATGTTGTGCCATCGGAACTTGAAGGCCTTGGAGGGCTAAACTGAACATTGCTGTTAACAGCACTATTAGTACTATCTTCTTGTCGCTGATCACTTATTACTGTGTCTCTGTGGGTTTGGACACGAAGGTGTTGAATAATGTTGGGGGATTGGTGGTGTTGATCCGTTTTTTCGGTGTCCATTAAGCTATGTTGATTATGATGATGATCAAGAGATGTGTTGCCATAGAAATGATGATCCATGGCGCGCAATTGGCATAAGGAAGGGAATAATTGGTGGTTAAAATAGAAACTGGGAATGCGGGGGACTTTATGTTGGGCCGTTGGGGGTGACTATAAGATTATAAAAAGGGTTTGGATGACGGGTGGTGTATTTATTAAGGTATAAATGTCTCAACTGTACGTGCAGTAGTGGAGTGACTAGTGAGCCCTTCACTATAGTGTTGGAGAAACACTTATTTCTAGAATATATTTAATGTATGACCTAAAAACATATACAGTTACTCATTTTAATTTATAATATTTAAAAATTATATAAAAACTTAAAATGAGGGATTATGCATGCAACATCTTATGCTGTTTTATGAATTGATTACTATCCCAAATCAACATAGTCTTTCAACGTACTTTATTCTCACACACGTTCTTGGAAAGTTAGGAAGTCACCCGTCTTAAAATTTCTAAGTCAAGCATGGTTAACTGTAGAGTTTTTTAAGATTGGCCAGAAAAATATGCATATTGTTAATATAGGTATTATAAATCAATAAATATAAGTCATCTTCAAATGTATAGTGTCATATATCAAATCTTAGGATCCCTTTTATTTTTGTGTAATCAATTTATTTATATACTTCTTTATTAAAAGCTATCAAAGGCTATTGTCCATACCTTCTTACATCCTCTACCATATCTTCGAGTGTTACAACATACACTCCTAGAACATACATCAAATGCACACTAAAAACAAGAAAAAATTTCTCGGATAGGTGTCCTCCTAGTTCCCTTTAACAAGTGACCAACCTTTGGCTTGTTTTTCATATGATAAATGCACTTTTTTCTTATGATCATAAAAAGTTAAGATTATACGGGACCAAAAAATTAATTAAGGTTTTATAAATTTCATGAATTGAACCAACGCTATTGAATTTTGTACTTTGTTTGAGAGTGTATCTTTGATATCTTCAACTATGGGTTCGAATACTGAGATTTTTATCTATATAATGCTAAAACATTAATTTTTTTGCTCAATATATGACAATCATTTTGAATCTGATTTTAACATATGTTTTTGAATTTAACTTTGATATGTGAATATAAAAAACATTGCATAAACATATAATCATATATTCCCACATAAGTAAAAATATTTGATTTAATCACTTATATTAAATTAATTTTTTTATTAGAGAGTAAATTGAACAAAAATAGCAACTAATTAGCAAATATATTTCTGTACCAAAAAACACTAACAAATATATATATATATATGTATATATATATATACACACACACCTGTTCAGCTGTTCTGCTAGCTATCCAGTTGGTTGTTTGGCATGCCAAGACTTTACTCAGAGTATCAATGCGGTTGTTCCGGTCATTGTCACCAACCGGGCCAACTTAGGAAGAAACCTTCTAATTTCTATTAATATGACTGGTAGAATCTTAAATATTCACTAATCTTCCAGATATATTTGTTAGGTGCCTGTAACATCTTGTCCCCTCTTAGTCCAGCGCAAAATGATTGTTACTAGTTACTATTACGATAGTGTTACCTTGGGATACAATTTTTCAGAAGCAAATTAAAAGGGTCGAAAGTTTCTACAGAGTAATTTGTGGAAGAACTCTGCCAGTATTAATTAGTGGCAGATAAGTTTAATCTAGACAACATCACGTTATCGTTTTAACAATTGAAGCCCAAGTGCGGCTGCAGGAGAACATATGATTCATATAATTTTAGATAGATAAATTATTCATATAATTTATTTCATTAATAATAGTTTCACTTGTTTTTTAGGTCTGCAATTTTTTGACAATTTTTTCTACAGTATAACATTCCTCAAAAATTGTTTTCTGCAGAGCATAGCCAGAGTTAATTAAGTTGTTCAGTTGCAAATATGGTACTGGAGTCCAACAGTGACAGTTAGCTGCGCGTTTGATGCGCTGGAGCACTAATTAATTGGCTCTTATCGCTTCTCTACAATTCCTTAAATACAAATTCTTTCGAATTTTGAAAGCAATACCTCGAACAATCGAAATTTCATAATAAGTTATCAGTATAAAATCAGTTTTTGATATCATGAGAGTTTCAATTGAGTTGCAAGAAATCATCAACTACACAAATATTATTTTTATGTTACATGTCATATTTGGGCCCTGATGACCTCTGTGCTACTTTTTAATAAAATAATATTCAATAATTTTTTAAAACAATTGTAGTTTCGGATAGAAATAAAAATTCGAAATAAGAAGTTATGACATTTAAAATATATATTTGTATATTAAAAAGTATAGTGAGAATTTTTTTTTTGGAAAAGTGAGGGGTAAGATTCTCTTTACGTGGCAACATTAACTTCTCATACTGTATTTGTAATCCATCTATATATTTATAGTTGTAATTTTAAATGAAATGTCGTAGATCGCTATCTTTTTTGCTGAAGTAGATGGCCAGGCCATAATTTTAATTGAATTATTATATTATGTAAAATACAGTAAAATTTCTTCTTATTAAGGGTGTGTGGGGATAAAAGGGAAGATAAATTTTTTATGGATAAGATTCATATATAAAGTTATACTTGGAGCTCATTTATGAAAATTTTATTCTCATTTTTACCCTCCAACTAAATAATATCCTAAGAAATTAGAGATGTAGAGTAGGAAAAACAGTAGATTTAATAAAGAAAAAAATTATACTCATATATTTATCAGATTTGGTAAAATTTATTGTGATTGTCCTCTACTTGTTTGGGTTATATAAACTGTTGTGGAGGTACCGTGCAATGTTGACTAGAAGGGAAAACATTGTTATAATTTTACAAATTCAAAGGGAGATGATATATGATTTCACAAATTTAAGAATATTCTAAAAAAAATTATAAATAGAAAAAAATTGGAATGAATGTCCCTAAAATCTAAAAGAGATCACTATAAATTGTGATAATAAACATGGATTAAGTGAGTAAATATTTCTCCAAGCTGATTCTATATGTTTGAATTTATGTTTGCAAAACTCAATTATACTTTCGGAAAAATATACTCTATAACTTTTACCTAAACCTTGACTTAGGAGTTATATGGAATGGTAATCTAATCATGTATGCTTTACATTACATGGTGACTGTAAAGATGTTCTCTTACATAACATTTTCCTTTTATTAATTAATTCCCCAAATTTTCATGTTTTCCGCAAGCCAAACTGCCCAAGCATCATATATATCACTATAATGAAATGATGATTACGGATAAAGTGTTTTCCTTTACTTTCTTACATTTATCAACTACGGAGAATAATAATTAAAAAAACATAAAAAGCAGTTAATAAAGGAGTAACATTATCTTTCCTTGTGCTCTTAAATCCCACTTTTCAATATGCTTTCTGGGATTGCAATCCCTTAATACTATGCCTCCGTACACTTGTGCTTTATCGGAAATGAGAAAAAATTTGATACATTACCGAGTCACTGGATCTGAACACAAAAAGTAATATATTGTAAATCTGATTACACCGACAGAATCAAACATGCGCACAAGCACAGCATAGCATACAGTTCTATTACTACTATTTAGTCCTATTACAACTACAACGAGTCAATGATCAAACGTTTGAACCTAAAGGTTTGTGTTGTAATTCATCAGAGTTATTTCTTTCTCGTCTTGCAAACCATTGAACTGTTCTTTGAGCAATTGGCATCCAAATCCTCCACAACCTCTCTTCTTCCACCCCCAGCACCAGAATATTCTCTGACCCATTTGTGCTGCTTTCTGCTGATTCCTGCAAACCTTGGAACATTGGCAATCTCAGACATAGACCTCTTCTCACTAGGAACAGGATTCAGTGCCGTAAATGAATTCTCTTCCTCATCATCAATATTATTGGAACTAGAGGCATGAAGCTGCTTTTGATCGCTACTGTTGTTGGATTTATTCAAAGGAGATAAGAATCTCGCACTTGACACATCATTGAGCATCTCAAAGCTCAAAGATATCAAATCCGAAGAGTTAAGATCACTCCACCTACTCCTTGTAACAACACCAGAAATAACTATTCTGTGGTTAAGCTTGTGCACTCGTTCCCACTTTGTACCACCACCAACACTGCTATCACCACCTTCTTGATCATCAATCAGTGGTTCTTGTATCTTGCTTATGCTTCCAACGCTGAATCTCGACGACCCTCGGTGAGATGGCTCCCTCTGGACATAGATTTCAACGTTTGGGTCCTCGTTTAGGTTCGAAGGGACTCGGAGGAACCTTGAGCTGAGTGAGAAGTTGAAGTTCTTGATGTCCCCTGGTTCAACCTTGTACCTGCAAAGAGGACACGTGGAGTGGCTCTCGAGCCACACGTCGATGCAACTCATGTGGAAAGCGTGCAGGCACTTTGGAAGCAGTCTGAGAATCTCGGAGTCCTCGAATTTGGACAAGCAAACGGTGCATTCTAGTCCTTCTTTGGACCCTTTAAGGGAAGAGAACTTGAAGAATGGGAGTGTCTCAATTACCTGTTTGTCTATCCCGGAAAATCTAGACCCTGGTCGAGTTAGTCCATGGAAGTTTTGGAGGCTGTTGTTGTTGTGATTTGGGTTCATAGTCATAGCCTCGATAGGGCTAATTCGGCAGAATTTGACATAGGCAAGTAAGAGGAATGTCACGGTGAACATTATGGTGAGGACTGATATCACAAGCGCTTTGCTTGGATGCACAGTTTGAGGCAAATCTGACATGTTTTGCTCAGCACTGCTTTGGCCTTGGACATTGAAGAGGAGAGAAAGAAGAACCATCATGAAAATTAGCGAAAGTTTTTTAAAGGGGTGGATGATAATAATATTGCACATCTTGTGAAGATGTCGCAACTAGCTAGCTAGATTACTGAATACTGAATACTGATTGATTTTCTCTGTGGATTCTTTCGGAATAAACATTTATGGGGTATTGAAATTGGAAAATGTGTACTTGGCATCGGCATCGGCATCGGCATCTTCAAGTGCTGTCTTTCCAACGAATGCAGACAATGTCAAAAGGTTTCAATTTCAATCTTGTCTTTTAATTTACCAGTATAGCAGCCCCCACCCTTGGAGCTTTATGTATTTGTCGGCTTTTGTAGTGTTGTCATCGGGCAATTAATTAAGAATATCTTATCGTCGATGGAGACAAAATCATGCATCAGCAAGGGAACTCTGTCCTCGGACCATAAAACGTTGCTCAATTCATGATTGACATATATACTTATACAATTGCCATAATTGTAGTAGATACATATCAATTATCATCAGTTTATCATAGTTCCTTTCTATTAACGACTGTCCCAGCTAACACTTGTTGAATCTGTATTGTTTAACTTTTCTCTTATTTTAATTACTTACATTTCAATTCTATCTGCTTAATGGATCAAGTAGAACTGTAGAACCTGAAGATATGAACTCTTTTTTATATACTTTTTAAAATTTTTCCTAGTAAGAGGAACAAGTTTTGTTTCGATAAATTGGAAGTTGCTGTTCATCCTCATGAAACAAACAACTTTGTTGTATTGATTTACTCATCTCTAGTGAGTTTTAGTCAAAGCCCCTGTACTTTCATGTATTCATGCTACAACCATTGAAGGATAACGTGCTGTGATTGCTTTAACATCAGCTGGGTTATGTGCAGTGTAGTCTACTAACTGACATTGTAACAACTAAAACTATCCATATGTAATTTATTCTCATGTTAAGAAAATATAAGCTTGCAAAGTTGCAACGTGAAATATTTAAATTTTAAAGCCTCAAGTGGGCAAGTCAAGGCAGCTCAGGCTCATTATTTTGAAATATATTGATATTGATGGGCCTGTGTCCGTCGAGTTGCTCATGAGCGTGGACGTACTTGGACCCCCATACATAATAGCGGAGATGACCAAAAACATTTTATAATGAAATGGCATTGATATATTGGTACAAAATAACATTTAATAGAAGTTGTTAGGAATGGATCATAATCAGTTCAGTAAAAGATGACGATATATGGATGATCAAAATTCTGAATGTAACTACTAAAGACCGGAAAAAAACAAATCACACAAGATTACTAATTCAATTATTATAAAAAGTAATTCATACCATTTATTATTAATAAGGATCATTTTAACAAAACGTTTGAATGCGTTGACTAAAAGTCTTATGTTTAATTTCCATTAGTGGTCTTTCACAAAGACGTCCAAACTGAGGATTGTAATATGAATTTTACTTTCCAGCGTTGTATACTTCCTCTTCAAAAAAAAAAAAAAATCCATTTTATGCTGGTAATTATAAAAGTTAATGTTTTTCATGCACTATAAGGGAACATCAATAACAGGTATAACGTAGAGAGACAACCAAAAGGATTAAGATGTTCTAAATGAGATTTTTTCTAAAGTGAGGAAAAAAAAGGCCGAGGGATAGGAAGTGTTCATTTTTGGATTAATAAATTATATTATCGGTAGGTTTCACTAATTAAACAATCTAATAATGGTGTAGACACCTTTACTTCCTCATTTTAAAAGTAGAAATGTTAATTTAACATTAAAAAAATAAGTGTTTATTATGATGCTCACTTTTTAACTATTGGATGTGATAGTGATTCATATACTTTCCATCTATCCATCATAACTAATGGTTAAAAAGTGATTCCACTTTTTAAGTGTTAAAATAACACTTCTCTTTTAAAGATTTGAACCCGACATAGAAATATTTTATAATAATTGAGTAGGGTTAAAACTTTAATCTTTAATCTCTCTCTCTCTAAATTATTTGTTCATACTCTAGGTTTGATATGTAATATCAATGTAATGTTTGAGAGTTTTATAAATGATGGAAGGGAGTGATTAATAATGGGATGAGATAAAAAGACATGGAGTAGAGTAGAACACATAATACCATCCTCATGTTTGGATGTTTTATGAGTTTAACTAGGGATGAAAGAGGCAATTCTCTCTTGATCATCCACTTTGAAGGGACAAAATTTGGGATTTTTAGTAGCGAGGGATATAGTATCCCTCCTTGGTCATTCTCTATTCCTTCTTTTTAAATTGCTCTCAAACAAGGTTTACTAATTAAAATTTACCTATACCATCCCATTTCACTTTTCTTGCCATACTTCCAGACACAACGTGAATACATGTGGAGTCCCTTTTGGTGAAAGTCTTTATAACAATTTGGAGAGCATGTAATATATTTCATGAATAATGGTGGTACACAATTTTGCATTGTAGAAGATTTACAACTTTCTCCGCAAATTTTATCATAACAGAGGGTTTGCAATTTTCATCGTACAAAAAAAAAGTTGTATTGTGAATGGTTTATAACTCTCCTCTTAAGCCTTATATTAATTGGGGGAAATTTGCAATCTTGTCTTGGAAATTTGTATTGTAGAGGGTTTCTAGCATTTTGCAAAAGTCATAAGATTGATTATTGTATTTTAAATTGAAATTACTGAATTTTATCCGTTTTCATCCAAGAATTCAAGATGTAAAAAGTCGAACCACGCTAATTCTCTCATTGTTCATTATTCTCTCATTATATCCACTTTTAATATACAAAATGAAATTACTCGATTCTGAATTTTTTTTTTGGTCATTTTCAGATATTGTTGACCTTTTTAGCTATATTTGTGGCCCTGCGCCAATTATATACATTTCTTCCTCTCAAAGCCAATTATTTCTTTCTTGGTAGGTAAAGCCTCCAATCTTTTACTTAATTATTAAGGATTACGTAAATAATGACATAGTCTTGCAACTCAATGACAACTCAATGAACAACTGAGGAAGACGGTAATCACATGAAGTACATCTAGGATAGGCAACTCCTTAGATCAGAGTTGCATGCTAATTAATCCTTACTAATAAACAACCTAAACACATTGCTATTACCTATTAGAGCCTAAAATGAGAGTGGCATGAAAGCCCCATGAAATCCATAAGGAACTCTGCAAGGCAAGGTAATTTTGGCAACTGCTTCCCCAGAAAACTTCTTTGCATCAATTATATGAACCTGCAATGGAAATAAAATAAAATAAAATAAAATAAAGGGCATAAACTATTAAAATTATATATAAGCAAGATCAATTAACTTGTACGTGTCACAAAATATAATAAACCTACTTGAGATATGCCAGTGTCTTCATTGTGAATGAAAGTGACTATCCAACCATCATCTTCTCCAAGACCACCTTCTTTAGGGACAAAGGCAATTCCAGTGCAAAATGTATTCCCTTCAAACTTATGGTATTCCAACCTTATAGGCTCTTCTTGTTTTGTGTCCCCCTGATTTGATTTACACATTCAAACTTGTAATAATAATTTCAGGGACAAAAAATAATTAGAAAAAAAATCAAGAAAATAGATTTTCAGTGTTATATTTTATTTTACCTGTGGGCATTGTTCTCCAAAGTATAGCTTGGCCAGAGCTCCGTATTTTGGAGCGTCTAATTTATTTGTCAAACAGGAAAACAGCCATATTATAAGAAATTTTCAAAATGTAAATCTATGGTTATGGTAATTAAGGGTTGTTATATTGTATAATAGAATAGAAGAAACCTTTGATTAAATTAATTAATCACCTGCAGCAAAACTAGCAACTGGATCAACCACTTGAGTGTATCCATATTTATTCTTAATTCCTGCAAAACTTCCATTTATTACTGGAAAATCCATAAACTGATCTGGTCCAGTGAGATATCTTTCCTTAACTTCCCCAGTTTCCATGTTTAATCTCCATTCATAACAACGAGAGAACCACTTGGTGTCATTCATATTACCATGTTCAGGTCCCGGAATTATTGCATCTAGTGCTCTGCAACCCCACAAAACCACCTATATATAGTACAAAACACGTACGAAATTTCTTAATTATGGAGCCAATTAGTCAATTCGCTTATCTGAATTTATACAAGTCCTTGGACAGTTTCACTTGGTGGATGAGTTACCTCATGACCATCCTCAAAAGAATTGATAATATGTAATGTGCAATTAGGTTCCACCTCAAACCATTTGATTGAGTCTGCATCACCATAGAGTGGCTTTATCCCAATCCTCGCATATTCCTCCTTCTCATATTTGATTAACCTACGTGTAACAAAGTTGGAAAGCTTATTATAAAGCATATAATATTTGAAGGTACATATTGTTTCATAGAAAGGGAATGTGTACTTACGGGCCTCTTCTATGTAGTCTGTTTAAATCTATGGTCAGTGGAAAATCCAATATCGCAATGTAGCTGCAAAGTGTAAACCAAAAAACCAGAAAAAAAATATGCATTAATTTGCACGTGTTAGGTCTCATTCTTATTGGTATAGCTTGGTGTATATATAATTAATTTCATTTGTTGGTTTGAAAAAGAATGTTACCTGCGTGTGACACCCATCTCATGGCAAAAACTGCACCTGTCTAGTTTTATATCCGCTCTATGAACCAGTTCCTTTCCATCAGCTGAAAATGGTGATGAAGGGCTTGTTAATGTTAATACACATTGCCACAATCACACTCAATCAGAATCAATTAATAATGCACCAATTAATATTTCTCCCAGATTGGAAGGAATTTGGAGCTAGCATACCAGAAACTATTCCAACTTCTAGGAAAGGTTTTGTTGCATCTACACCAAAAATGAACAGTTCTCCTGTACCTGGAACTTTCTGCATTAAACATATCACAAGAAGTTTGTGTATTAAGCAAAGTGGACTGTGGAGCACTTAAAACTTGAAATGGTACTTGTATATGTTTATATATTGAAAAGAGAAACCTTGGGGTGACTGTTAAAAGGACGCTTCCAGGTTCCATTGATATCCCAGTAATTTAAAGTACTCAGTGTGAAGATGTCAATCTCTTGTGGGATGTGATTATCAGCAATCGAGTAGAACTTGCCTGAATGCTCGAACACATTGGTGTTGCCATAATGTTTATTATTTTCTCCAAATCTCAACTGCAAAATCCACATCAAGAAAATCCATGGCTCATGTGAGATGATGACCTTTGTTAACCAGCAGGAAAAAAAAGAAATTCATAAATTAATGCAAGGCTATGCAGCAGAAATTGTTGAGGCCATGGTTTCAACTTTCAATAATTTTATAGTTATCTTAGGAAATCTACTTTTTCTTCTTGGCTAATTGAGTTTATCTTTTCTTAATAATTTGCATTATATAATATAAATAATTACATTAAACTAGCTAAGTTTGTGCTTGTCAGCATTGGAACAAATTAAAGGCCACTTGTTTGAATAATTAAGGTTAGAACTTAGAAAGTGATGACCACCTTGTTCAGCAGAAGAGAAGATAAAATGGCAGTTGAATCTCCTACTAAGCCAGGGAGAAACAAAGGCTTGTTGCTTTGTTTCTCAAGCTTGTATGATAGAGTTTCAACATATCTGTTGTTGTAGAGGAGGGTGCAAGTCTCATCATCACTTTGCTTTTTGAAGTACAAAGCATGAAGCATTCCTTCTCCTTCCACCCAAGCATTAGTTGTCCTCCCCAATATTGATCTTGTTGATATTCCTCCTCCGAAGAGTGGGTTTGATCCTGCCATATAAATATATATTTATAAGACCTTACACCAATGGTTGATTGAGAGCCTCTACAACGGGAAAAAAATAATAATAATTGCGGAGACAACTCAAATGGTAGGGGAAATTAACAAATTAATGACAAAGACAAATCACATAGCAACATAAATCAATAAATCAATGGATTGAAATGTATGTATGAATTGAATTATAGAATAGATCAAGCAACTAGCATAATTGTGGGGCATGAAAATCAATATTCCAACAAAAACAAAACAGATCATGAGTTTTGGCCAGTGTTAGAGTTCAAGAGCAGCAACAAAAAACTTCAACAGCAAGTCACCCAGCAAATTAAATTTCCACACAAATCACAAGTCAGATTCATCGAAAAGGAGATGTGTTGGGCCTAATTCAATATCTATAATGGGCCTGATTTAGAAACAAAAGAGAATTCATATTCACAAACAGTGCCAGATAAAAAAAAAACTCACGAAAATGGGATCCTAGTGGACATTATTTATAAATGTCTAGTGTGTTTATATGGGCCAGTTGGTAATTACTTAATTTGTTATTAGTCACAAATAATATATTGTATAAGTTTATCCATCAAATCTCTCATATATATTAAAATGATAGATAACTTAATCAAGTATAGAGAGAGGTAGGTCAAGACCTAGTTAGATTTTAACTTATAACATCTATTTCACCTTTATAAGTAAATAATAATGAATAATAATAAATATTTCACATAAAAATTAAATTAACTAAATGATGATATAAAATAATAAATATTTTTATTAATAAATAAATGTTTTGAATAAATAATAAATAATATTTATAGTGAACTCCCAAGTTGGTCCTCTATAAAAATATTTTTGGACTAATTAGTCCATCAATAGAAAAGAAATATCCTCTTTGGTCTCTTATAATTAAAAATATAGGATAAATTAATTTTTCTCAATATTTTGATGGGCTTATTTGTCTTATTTGTATTTTATGGGACTAATTTGACATATATTTTTACAAATTATTAGGGATTAATTTATCTCATTTTAATCTTGGGAGACCAAGAAGGATATTTCTTTTCTTGAGGGACTAATTTTTAGATATTAATTTTATGGAGAACCAAATTAGAGGTTTACTCTAATATCTAATGTGGCAATGAAGTATAAATTGTTAACTAGTAAAATATATCAATAAATAATAAATCAATATATAATATATAAAATTAACAATTAATAATAAAAAATTTGAATTTAATATTATCGTGATTTAAAATTTAAATAATTATGATAAAAATAAATAAAAATTAAAATATATAAAAAGGGTATTTAAATTTTTTATAATTGATTAAAATAATGAATATTTTTAAACTATTGAAATGAATAATAAATAATATTTAATAAAAATTAAAATTTTAGATAATAAAAATCAATGAATACTTATAATAAATATAATTTAACTAATTAAAAAGTAATAATGATATACTTTTAAAATTATGTTTGAATAATTAATAAACATAATATTTTATCATCATCAATTTGTTGTTTAACATGACACATTAGGGAAAATGTGATAACATAGTAATAATAAGAATGAAATTAGAGATTAATATGACTCGCATTTTGCAATTTCCAAGGTTGAAAAATCTATTTCTAAATTTCATGAATCAAAGTGACTCATGTACACAGTTTCAAGGACCACATTAATCATTCACTCTAGTCTAGATCTACAAGTAACGACTCTATATTAATAAAAGAGAAAATTACACTAGCCTCCCTTACTTGAGATTAAGTGTAATTACATTTTACATCATTTTATTTTGAAAAATTATCACTAATCTCTCTTGAGATTTATTAAAATTACACTGACCTTTGGAATATTAGTTAGTTAATTTAAATAACAAAAATGTAACATAAGATTTATACATAACTATTAATAATAAAATTATAATATTTTGACAATATTTAATACATTAATTGAATAAAATAATTTTTCCATCACATGAAAATAAAACTTATAATTATAACTTATGATAAAAAAAAGATGTATTTTAGTTAATATACATGTTAAATATTATTAAAATATTATAATTTTCTGATTAATAAAAATGTATATGTCAGATGTTGTGTCTTTGTTGTCAATTAAATTAATGAATTAATATTTATATGGGAGGTCAATGTAATTTTGATAAACCCAAGAGGAGTTCAATGATAAATTTTACAAAATAAAATAAATATGTACGAAACGTAACTAAATTAAAATTTGCCAAATAAATGTGTGCTGAGTGTAATAAAAAATTGCATGCACGTTAAAAAGGTTCAAAACTAAATAGGTCGGACCATTTCTAATGTAGACTCCCTCTGGAAAGTTCTCCGGTATTTCGCCTTGGATGTTGCTGATGGCCATGGCATGCCCTATCTCCTCCACCGGAGCAAAGTTACTCTATACAAATTAATTAACCAAATGATATATGGATTAATTATTGGATATCACCTTATTACCTGAGGAAATTAACAAAACACTTCGATCAGTAACCCCCCACCTGAGATGGAAGCAGTGGCTTGTCGACGACAAACTCAAATACCGAATCCACAAAAGCATCAAGGAATTTAGTTCTAATTTTTGTCACAGTTTTCGACGCATCAATTTGCCGCGGCATTTGAGGCAACGATCTCAATATTGGCTGCTTGTATATAACATGAAGTATGAACGGCAATTAAACTAATTAATTAATTAATTAAGCCACTAAAACGTCACCAAGAATTAACAAAATGAGGGACAGATTCAAATATCTACGTATACCTCGAAGACGGAGGAGAGTCCTGCAGCCATGGAGTGCTTAAATTTGTGTGGGACGATAATGGGACGTTTCTGAATGGAGCAGTTGGGTGCAAGAACCATATGTGAAGTTGCCATATGAATGTATGTGTTTAGAGTGATTAATTGCGCTTAATTAGAGTACATGCAACACTTAAATTTCTGCTTCTTGATAAATACGAAGCAAAAGTAAACCTTTTATATTCGTTGGTTGGTTGTTGAAGCATATACATTTCCGATCTCATGCAGAGCTTTCCCACTGGATGAGAATATTCCTGTCCAATTAATATGACTTTTTTCAGTAAACACCTAGTGCAGTGCAAACTACTACGAGTAGTTCATTATTTTAAAGCAAATTCACATGTACGTTCTTATCTCTTTATATTTTGGTACAGAAATTTTAGGACAATTCTTATGTTATGATTTATTATTAATTAAACATAATGTTCTCACTAGCTATTTACTATTAGCTCACAGATTATAAAATTTAATCACTACAAGAAAAATGAGTATTTTCAATGATTTTTGACAATTAAAGTGTTAATAAAAGTATTGTTAAGAAAGTAATTTTTTAAGTTTGATCATAAACTTTTATTGATAATTAGTACATGTCAAAAATATATCTTTTAGGTATTTTTAACAATTTATAAGTATTTTCAATTATGTCAAAAATGCTTTTCTTAATCTTTTATTTCTTTAATTGTTTATAATCGTTAAAATGAATTTCTGTTGTAGTGAATATATTTACCTTACACATTCCCAATACGTGCATGGTTTATCAAGGAATAGAACAAAGTTATTAACTTTATTACACTTCTAATTAATTTTATTTTATTAAAATCTGATTTTGATCCTTCTAGTTAACTGCATAGATGATGTTTTCATAATTTCCATATATTAATAATCACATAAATGACATAATATCATAAGATGTCATCATTAGCCATTTTAAGGTGAATCCTATCGAATAATTAGTTTAATATTTATATTAGTTAAGGAGTAAGCAGTAAGCTACACCGTGGTTTCGAGTATTGCTGGTAGCATTTTTTTTTATTATTTTTGAGAAGACTAGAATGGTACGGTCATTGAGAATTAATAAAGATGTGACAAAATTCTAGCAACTGAGTTTTGATAAATATTCTGACAATTCAATATTTTTAATTAGTTTAAAAGATTGACAACTTCCACCAAAATTAATATAGTATATTTTTCTGTAATTTTGTCCGTAGTTTTTCTTTATCCTTCAACCTCTGACTATATTGTACTATATTTCTTTCCGGTTTTAACACGCCTTCTCTACGTATGCCCAAATTGTTTAAGATGAGATTTGTTATCGTTTTTATTGAATGTGGCTGCCATAGCTTTCTTTCAACGCAACCTAGTTTGAATTCTATGATCTACATCTCTTCCTATTTCACCATTATTTTGGTAATAATCATAGATCAAAATACTTAAACTTTGTGACTTGTGTTATGATGTGAAGTGGTAAAGAGTTTCTTTTCCTTAACCATGTTGAGGGAATTGATTGATAATGCTTAAAACGTACACTTAAACAAGGATTGAATAATGAATTAGTGCAAACGAGAAAATAATTTTTAAGTTTATTAATCCAAATATAAATTAATTTTCAAATAATTGATTATAAAAATAATTATACTTATAATTAATTATTGAACTAAATTTTAATCTCAACTAATTTAGTACACACTAGCATTTATCGTATTAGTTATTTGTTTTAAAATTTATATATGTGATGTGCAGTTATTTTTAATTTATTTGTCATATCATTTAATTTATATGTTCGCCCCTAAAATATTACTTCAAGCTCGGCCATTAACGATGATAAAATTCTGTAACACAAAATCAAATTGATTACCTGAAGTGTTAAAAGAGAGATGAATGAACAAAAAAAGAGAGATGAAAGCAAACTAATTCTGAGAAAAGTATTATATTGAGTGAATATCATATGAATTCCGTGATTTTTTAAGATTGATAGTTTGATGATATTGGTGTGAGGATGTGCTAAAAGGATCTTGCTAAGTTCTGCGCCTTCCAAGTTGCCACTGATTCCCTTGTGGCTTTTGTACGTATTAGCAGCATCTCAGATTAAGCATGTATGTTCCCTAGTTAAGCATATACCTGCTGAAGGCATGCTAATATCCGACATGTATGCCAACAAAATAAACTTTTAAGGATCCGTTTAGATGGTACAACTTCAGACATTTTCTAATTTTCTAGAAATTAAATGTCATATTTTTACTTTTTTTCTTGTTTGGTTAAACAACTTATTATTTCTCTAAAAGTTATTCTCAATGTTTTTAAAAAGTTAAAATATCTAACTATCTAAAAATTTTTTAAAACACTAAAAATAAATATTTTTATTATTATTATTATGTATTCAAATATAAAATAACTTATTTATAAATTATTTTTTAAAAATTATTTTTATATAAAAATTTAAATAATCTCTTTACCCAGGCTAAGTTGTCCGAAATCTGCTATTCACATGTCGCACACAGGGACCAGTTTGTATTTGTTGGCTTATGTAACCTGGTCCATTCGGCTAGTACTATGTTTTAATGATCTTTAGAGGATCGATGAAGACTAACGCTCATGCATGGTTGAGTTATTATATACGCGTGCGTAGTTCAGTTACGTGTTGAGTTTGGGTAACTTATCAGCGTTAAAAAACGAGAATTTTAATTAGAAGACGTTTGCGTATGCATTACCGGATATTAAGTTTAATATATTATTCGGATATAAGAGTTTTATATTATTCAATTTCAATCATATGTTATTATATTGGAGGCTTTTAGGTAGTGACCATAATTGATATTTAGCAATATTTAAAAAAATGTTACCAGATTATATAAAAGTGTTATTAATTGAGGAGTAATTTTGATATATTGATATTGTAAAAGTTATTTATATTGTGTCACCTAATTAAATTCTTCAATTTGTATGACTTTTAGCATGTGAAAGTTATCATCTATCATGTCGATATAATAGTACATATATTGATTGATGAAGGTAAAAATCATTTACAATATTAGTGCATATAGAGATTAAATTCTTAATTGAAACTCTTTAATAGCACAATTATATTTATATACAAAACCCAAAGAAATATTATTAAAGACTTTTAACAATACTGTTTTTTGGATAAAAAAATATTTTATGAATTTAATTTCAATAAGTGACTATTCACACCATCAATCAATAAAAATTCAAGCAAGTATCAATTCATGATGGATAGTTATTATAATAGGTAGTTAGTTGGTCACTGTGATTTAACATTTTATTTTCTTGAATTTTTATTGATTAATAGTATCAAAAGTATATCATTAGTTTTAGAATAACTGTCATTTTTTCTATTTTTTCATATTTAAGAATATATGCCAGTTACAATATCTAGCTAGTATTAATTTTTTTCCTCTAGTTATATCTTTAATATAAATATGTTAGTTAAGTAATGAAAATATTTATCAAGGTGGATAATAACGATTATATAAGGATAGTTTTATCAATCCATATAATTTTCTATATTTTTTAAGATTTTTTTTATTTTTCTTAATATGTATATTATTTATTTTTGACAATTATTTTGAAACGGAAGAAGTATTTGGCATTATCAGTGTATAAAAATTAATTTTTTTTTATATTTTCAACAACATTTTTAAAATGTTACCTGAAGGTTTAACAACACTTATTGTTAATAAAGGTTGTTAAAAATTAAATATGATATAATGTGATGAGTGTGAGAGTAGTCAAATTCTTTTATTAGTGTAATCACACATAATTGACTATTTACGTAAAATATTTTTACATTTACAGTATATCATAATTAAATCCAAATATTTTATATATCAATTAGTTATATGTTGTTATATGTGTAGTTTTTAATTAATTATAAGGAAAAAAAATATAATAATATATAATTAAATGAATGTATATAAAACTTACATAGTGATGATATATTAAAATTAAATTTTATCACTAAATGAAAAGACGTGACTAGCTAGTTGCATTGCTAAGTGTCTTATATATTTGTCCGTGATCTCTTATAAAATCCAAGTCATCAAACGTAAATTATGGGGCTGGCTGTTGATTGATAATAGATTAGTATATGTGTACTTCTTTATTTAGTTTCAAGCATCATATTGATAGAATATACCGACTAAAACATATAAAATGTAGTCAACTTTTTATTTTATTTTAAAAGAAATTATCACAGGATAATATAATTTATATGAATAGTTTTAAAACAAGTAGTTTGATTATGAAGTTGCTTTCTTTTAGCCAACTGACTTGCAATGTAACCAAATAAACTTTTTTTGTTTGTTCCATGACCTAGGTACCCATCGGAGCAAGTCCAGTGACTAATTTGGTCGAAATTTACATAGGCCCAATTATAGAGGCGACCTTCTCAAACATGCCAGCTTCATTCCCGATCAAATGAACATTTTATTGCTGTTCCGCTCAATGATATATAACCCACAAGGCGCTTTATGTCTAGAACGCCAGCCTTTTGTTTTTATAAAAAATAAAAAGAATACTAGCCTTTTACCCATGCTGCGCACGGTAATATCGTAAACTACAATTTTAATTTGATATTTTTTAAATGTACATACTTTTTCATCATATGCCTTATCTGATTTTAGTAATTTTCATTTCTCAAAACAAATATTTAAATATAAATTATTTTATTTGAATTTAAAACTTTTCTCACTTAATCAAATAAAAATTGCATTAATTGTTTCATATTTGTAAACAATGTAAATTGATTTTTGTGATTTTAAAATCACATGTAGATTGATTTGTATCAAATTTTTATTTGTTTCGTTCTTAATAATCAACACGCTTTACAAATAAATAAAAATATTTTTACATTGTATAGAAATTATATGTACTTTAAAATAATTTTGTGGCATGTAAAACAATTTTATTTTAAATCAAAGTATAAGTACATTATGATTCATTTATATAAACATTTTATTCTTTTATATTTGTTTATATTAAAACTTTAAATATACATAGTAACTATTTCCTATAGGTGTGTTAGAGATTATATTTTTGTGTATACACATTTTTTTTAAATTATGCTATTCACTTCAAATATATTAATTTAAATTTTGACGTTATCTCAAAACGTTGTCTTTTCCATACACAGTATTTTTATATTCATTAATAAAGACCTCCTAATTGTAATGTGTAATTTTTTTTCATTTCCTATACTTTTAGATTTGTTGATAATTATATGATTGTTAACTTTTTTTTTCCTTTTTGTTTGGTGATCTATTGGAGCAAAAAGGCAAGCTTAAATTTATCTTTAGTCACATTCGCGCAATTCTTGCTCTTTCCCAATTGAATGTCATAAAGCATAAATTTTTTCAAAGAAATTGACCTATCAAGTCATAAATATAAGAGTTTATGCAACACTCAATTCCTCTAAAATATGTGTATAATAATGCTTGCTTGTTACTAACTGTAAGAGTATAAATATGGATTTTGGTTCCATCACCTAGCTAGTCCCCAAATTAAAAGGTTTTTTTTTTAATATCAAATAGGTCATTGTAAGTTAGAATATTGAAAAAGTAGTAAAGTGATATCATATTCTGGAACTATTTGATATTAAAAAAAAACTAAATATACCCATACAAAATTTTTTTTATACTGCCATGTAATTATAGGTTTTATTACAAAAATAAAAAAATAATTATTTACGGATGTGTACCACTTTGAACATTATTTACCAATAATCACTAATTGTTTTTTTAAATAGCAATACGTTGCACTTTTAACGTATTGGTTTCTAACAGGTTTTAGATGAATTTTCGGCTAACTGTTACCCGTATTATAAGAAGAAGGAAAAAAGGAAAAATGGCTAATGGTTAGCCGTATTGTACACAAAACAAACATCCAATAGTCTGATATTTTGCACACGCAAGATGTGTGTGATTAGAGAGTACATCAGAGACTAATTTTTGAGTGTGTGAGTAGTATTTTTGTTTTTCTTGGTGAGTGATTCTAAAAAAAAAATGATTGAGAGATATTATATTCTTGTTCATTATAATTGTGAAATTATTCAAAACTCACAAGATGAAGTTTAGTTTTACCGTCAAAATCCAGTACTTAATAGTGTTCGTTCATCTATAAGTCTTTTTGAGCTTTATGCCAAAATTCTTTACAAGTTATTATGCAAACAAAATAAGCAAATAATCCAAATGGTTTGTTGACTACCCATGTTGGTTGCTCAATATGCAGTATGGTATGGAAGTTGGCATTGATGATAATGATTTAAGGATGATGTTTGATTGTCATAGCTAGTTTTCCAACCTTTGCGTTATGGAGGTATATAGCTCTAGGAGAGTTGCAGTTGAGCTCTGATAGATCTACTTTTGTTCAAGCTTTTGATGGATTGTCAATAGTTCAACCTTTCCAAATAATTTCGATGCCAGGTCTAGGGCACAATGAAGACCTTTGAGAAGTAAATGAGTAAGATTTGAGTGGCCCAACCTTGAGACAACTTGCGGTCGAGGTTAGTATAGAACTTCCATTGAGTGGTCCAATTGTCAGCTATAAGCCTTTTAATGAGGTGATTTTTGAAGTAGAGTTGAACAATGGTAAATTTTTTTGTTGCAAGTGTTATTTAATTTGCAAAATAATTTGTTACTTTTTTATGATGCTTTTGGTTAACTTATTATTTAATATTATTTAAATTCTTATTTGAATTACTACAATATTAGTGGGTAATGTATGGTTTAAATTCTTGTGCATGAGTTATTTTATTATTTTTTTGTGAAGAATGTGGTTAACTTATTTTTTAATATTGTTGAAAGTCTTGTTCATGAATTATGTTATTATTTTTATTATGAAGAATGCGGTTAATTTATTATTCAGTAGTATTGATTATTTACACTTAATATTTTGTTATTTTGATTTTGCTTGAAATTCTTCCTACATGATGATGACAATGAGATAGTGCCTCCTATATACCCAAAGCCAACCTTTTACACGATTTCTCATGTAATTCGAAAGTCAATGGATGGGTCACTATAGATGTAAATACCATATTTTGTCTGAACATTCTTATTTTTGTCATCTTTTTACACAAAAAGAAAAAATAACAAAAATATCTCTCATTCACCCAAAAGAAAAATAAATCAATCCAGTTTTTTTTTTTATTTCTTTTTTTAGGTCCATGATTTCTCTAATCCATTAAAAATAAAAAAGGAACACATGTGAGTTGGCTGTCCAACCCATGACAAACAAAACAAGAAGGAAAAGGAAAAAGGATAGTCAACTAATGAAAGTAGCAATGGCAACACATCATTATGCTCTCCTCACTCATTGCAAAAGAACAAAGGTTCTTTCCTGAGAAAATGAGATGGGGAGTGGGGAATGATGGACAGGAGCTACATCCATAAATGAGAAAGAAGAAGGTCCTGGGGGCAAGGCCATTTTTCATCATCACACACAACCTCCATCACCACAATCTCCTTCCTCCACACTCTACTACCATAGCCAAATACCATAAAATCCCAAATCACAGCATATGATCCTTCAATAAAACTCTCAACAAGAAAAGAAAAGAAAAAAAAGCCATAGTCAAACTCTCGGCCACAAATGAAAAATGCATCTTGAGAACACCATTGTAAAAATAAACCATCATTCTTAATGAACCAAAAAACCAACAAAAACCAATGAAAGCAATAAACCACCATCATCATTGAGCCATCAACCATAGCCAATCCCATGCTTCATGTTTGACCATCGAACTACAATCATCATCCTAACAGAAGCCAAACCCAACCAAAATCAAGGTCACAATGAAAATAATCATCAAACAAAGGGGGAAAGAAAAGCGGCCACCTTTAGGCACCTCCCGCTTGAATCCTCGCGAGATGTTGCCGTGACAGCCACTCCCGCCTCCATGCGATGCGTCGCCTCCCCACCACGCCATGCCGTGCAACCATCTGAGCACCGACGATAACATCGTCACCCCCGCCCCACGTCCTGTCACATCCCAGCCGCCCCGGCAACTTCCCCGCTCCTCTCCCACGCTTCGCGAAGCGGGCCTCCTCCGCAAGGCCGCGTCCGCCCTGGCGCGAATCCGCCCCATCGCGTCACAGACCGCCCCACCGCCGCAAATCCCATCGCGTGCAGCCACCCCCGCGATCGCGTGAGCCACCCACGCCCGCGTCAGCCGCCGTGAAAGCTTCCGCCTTCGCGCAACCCGACCTCGCGCTCCTGTGGAGCCACCGCGAGGTCCTCCCTCCTCTTGCCTCTCCTCAGCCTTTCTTGTCTCCCACTATTGACTATTCTCTATTTCCCTCAATCTCAATTCCAAAAGTGAAATCTCTAGACCTTATCTCCGTGCATGTGCTGATGTTTATTCTTTCTTTTTGTTTATTTTTTTAAAAAAGAACATCTTGGGCTTATTAGGATAGTTTGGTTTTAAGTCAAAGTCTTTTTTTTTTCTTGCTTGCTTTTTGGGCTTGATATTTTGGATTAAAAAAAAAAAGGAAAAGAGGTGCTTAATTTGTCTAGATTTCAAGATTTCAAAAAACAATAATAAGAAATAAAAGTAAAAGTATTTCTTTTTTCCATAAATAAAATCAATCAATGAATATTTATTTTTCTTTATAATTAAAACTCATCAACAAACAACCATTTTCTACAGAACGACGTGGCTTTGAGTTCCTCATTGCACCAAGGATACGTCGGCGTAGCAAACAACTATCAAGCCAAAATTAATTTTTCATTAAATTGTGTTCTCATTTAATTTTTATTCCTTGTTTTAATTTTATTTTATTTTATTTTATGATTGTATATAATTGTGATCATTTAAGGGAAAATTAAATATTATTGAAATTATAAACAAATTTGCATAATGAGCTCTAGGGTAACCGTATTTATACGGATGTATTAGGGTGCAGTGGGATTAAGTTTCCACCCTTCCCTAATCATAATCAACTCCGAACCTCAGAATCTTTTAAAAAGACCAATTTACAAATTAAAAAGGTTTTCCAATTTTTCCAGAATTAAAATTGGTGGCGACTCCTATTTTATTTATTATTTCAAAATCGATCGACATCTTTGTCGCATGCGCCCTTCGGGTACGTGTGACAGTTTGGCGACTCCACTGGACGCTAAAGAAGTCAAGCCTATTAGAGTAAATTATGCAAATAATTTATAATTTATAATATTTATTTTTTCCCTTTACATCACATTTGTTTATTTTTATTTGTGTATTTTTATCTTTTTATTTCCTTCTTATTTATTTGTATAATTGTTTATTTTATCTTTATTTATTTGTATATAATTGTTTATATTATTTATCTGACACTCAAACTTTAGGGTAGATGACTATTGTATGTATATATGCTGTTTTTTTTGTCTTGTAGGAATGTGTATAGTTTTAGGATTGCAAGGTTTGCATGCTCCTTACACACAATGCACTATCACAACTTCACACACTTTTTGGCTCTATACCCGAGCTTGTACAACCTGAGGATTTAGGAGGAGTCTTGACATTGTCATTGAGGGGCTTCATGCTCACTTGGCATTTGGCAGGACCCACCAGATTGCTACCAGGATCATGAATCGGTTATATTGAGAGGGTCCATCCCTCCTTGTGATCCTTTTATGAGCTGGGTCTCTATCTCATAGATATGGGTAATCTGGGTTTTCTGGCCTTTTTGAAGTCTAAATCCATTCCAAAAGTGCACTAATAGAATGAACCTAGTGGCTACCCTAATTAAGGTTTTGACCCTAGAAACATCCACCTTTTGAGGATACCCTGATTAGGACACAAAAGGAGCATTCTTTTCTTTCTTTCTTTACTTCAAACTATTCATTACATGCATTTTTTTTTTATATATATTCACTTCATGCATGAAATTCTTATGATCGGTGACTTATTCATCTTATGCATAACAATTGTAAATATTGCATTCATGCATTCCATATAAAATATTTATTGCACATCCATGCATTTCTTTTTCTTTTATGAAAAGAATTTTGCCTTCTTTGCATAAAATCAATGTCGTATTCTTAGCGTAGTCTAAAAAAAAAACTCATATTTAGGCATATCATCCATTGCATGCATTATACATCCATTATGCATACATGCATTATTTAAGGATTTCTTCTAATTTTACTTTTGTGCAAAGGGTACAAAGGTTGTCATGAGCTTGAGGCACGACATGGAAAAAGGCCAAAATAACATCAAGAAATATTAAGGTTACCATGATTTATAGTGATTTGGGAACAGTGAAAAGATTGAGTTGCTGATGCCGCATGAAGAAAAAGTTGATTTTCAGAAAAGATAGGGCACATACTAGACTTGTTGGATATTTCAGTTGAAGAACCCGTACTTAGTGCTCTCACACAATTTTGGAAAGCTCCTCTTCATTGTTTTGAACTGCCAAATTGGACATAATGCCAACTATAGAAGAGTACCTTGCTATGATAAGGCTACCAATCCAAAAGAAGGCAGGTGTATACCTTTATCAAGGGAGTTATGTGTTAGAAGCAAAAGTTGCCAAATTAATTGGGATCCAAGCTGATATGATCATAATGGAGGAAAGAGGAACAACTCGAGGATTGAGCAAAGATTTCCTTGAATCTCATCTTGAAACCATGGCCCAACGGAAGGAGTGGCATTTATTCAAGCGGACTTTGGCCTTGTTGATTTATGGACTGGTGCTTTTCCCTTTCACGCCAAACATTGTGGATCAGGCCTTCATGGACGTATTTTTCAGATATTGCACTTATGGGGCGAATCCAGTTCCCGCCATTTTAGCAGATACTTTACTTTTAGTAGAAGTATGTCGTCAAAAGGGGGAAGTTACGATGCTGTTTACACATGTTGTATGTGTGGGTCATGACACATGTGCGTGGTGGAAATCACATGGGGCGTTTGCCTAATCCCTTGAAGAATTTTCATCGTATCCCGATAGAACGCAACGGCACTTGGATGGATGCAAGAATTCTCTGATATTGACCCTAATACTTTTAAGTGGGTGTGTCCTTGGTATCATGGAGAAAGCATTATATACAGCCTGGGGATTTTCCTCATGTCCCTTTAATGGGCCCAAGAGGCTGTATATCATATTCCCCCGCCCTGGTATTAAAGCAACTTTGTTGGACACAGACCAAACCTTAGGAAGGACAACTAGAAGGCTATAGTTTCTTATATCAAAAAGGTCAAGACACTAAGAAACAAGAGCTCAAAATCAAGAGGGCATGGGAACACATCAAGGAAGCAGGGAAAATGAATTGGGGAAACAACGACCAACTTCGTCTCTTGAATATGAAGAATGGAGAAAAACAAGAATAGGGCAAGATGATGTCCCAAGAAAAGATCCAGGACCTGAAAATCAATCCAGGATCAACTCCAGTCAATGGCTCAGATGACTTCCCGTATTGAGGTATTGGAAGCACAAATAAGGTTCTTGGAGGACAAGAAACAAGAAGCTGATCTCCAGGTTATCATTCTTCAAGATCGATGCCAAAAGAAGGATGTAGAAATTGAAAGACTAAAAGAAGAATACGCAGACTCTTTAGAATCCACCTGGGCAAGAACATACAAAGGGAATGCCTTAATTCGAAGCTTAGAAAGAAAGTCGTGATCTCTAAGAAGAAAAGGAAGATCTTGAGAAATCTTGATCCAGAACAAGACAAGAGTTGACATAGAAACAGAAGCCAACACGAAGGACATGGCCATCAAAAAATTAGAGATCAAAGTCGCTAAGGAGAAAAGGGTCAGAAGAGAATTGGAAAGGGTAATTGATCAAGAGCGACAAACAAGAAAAGAGATGAAGGGGAAAATAGAAGGCTTGTTACAAATGTTGACTCGAACAGAAAACGATTGTGCTCGTGCAAGAGCATCATCAAACCAATACCAACACTTTCTTTTCGAGGCACAAGAACACAAACAATTCTGGAAAAATGAAACTTTAAATAATAGGGAAGAGTTGGAAGAGTGGAAAAAGAGGCATGCCAGAATGGTCAATGAGATAGATCACCATGGTTTTGAAATTGTGCGAAGCTTTGAAGAAGCAAAAGAGCAAATTAATGAGGCACCATTGCTCAATCTACCACAAGGAGTAATTGAGTTCATGAAAACGTGTGAGGGTTATGCGAGGGATTTCAAGAAAGAAGGACTAAGCTTTTGATGTATTAGATCCATGAATTTTTATTTCATTGTAGGCTTTCTATTGAGGAGGAATACTCCCTTAGAATAGCAATTAAACATGTTATTACTTTGAGATTTGGTATCCTAGTACGCATGTGAAATGAAATTTTGTTTCCCAATATCAATGGAAGCTTTCTATTGAGGAGAAATACTCCCTTAGAATAGCAATTAGACATGTTTTTACTTTGAGATTGGGTATCCTAGTATAAATGTGAATTTTATGCATTGCTAATGTCTATTGAAAAGGCCTATTTCCTCCAACAACCATACTTAGTGATGGAGAACGTTTCTATTGTCGTAAAAAGCTGATGACGACCTTTGGACAAGATATATAAAAAAAAATCAAAAAAAATCAAAAATAAAAAATAAAAAAATTGAGTTTCACTTATTTGCCTTTTCTTGTCTTAGCAGTTACCATCAAACATTGCTTCATCAAGGAAAGCTTTGTCTAACACTAGTGTACTGGCTAGAGAGCCGTACGAACTACGCCCTAGAGTCGAGAAGGAGAGAGCTAAGAAGAAGAAGGCCGAGACGAATAAAGGCAAGAAAAAGGCTATGGCTGGAAACAACAATGACCAAGGAAGGAATCTGAGTCAAGAAATTGACGACCTCAAGGACATGATGAAGTCCATGCTTGGACCAGAACTCAAACAATTCATCATTGACACCATAAATATGGCCAAGGGAAATGACGAAAATGATGAGCATGAAGATCCCCCACCAGGATATGATAACAATGACGAGTCTATTCCTCATAAGCAAAACGATAATGGTTCAGTTAATGAGGTTGCAAAGGAGGCGGAACGCTAAAGCTTAAACAGGAACTACAGGAAAGCATGCAAGAGCGGTTTCAATGCTGCGGGGGCCTAGCCCTTATGGCCCGATGAGTATCAGTGATCTGTGTTTGGCTCCTAGTGTAGTCATTCCCAAGGATTTTAAGATGCCTGAGCTCATCAAATTCGACGGTAGCACCAATCCGATTATGCATCTATGCATGTATTGCACGAAGATGGGAATGTGGTCAAAAGATGAGAACTTCCTAATAAGCTTTTTCCCGAGAGCTTAGATGGGGCTGCATGGGAGTGGTACATGCAGATAGACCAAACTCAAGAAGGTGTTGGGAAGACTTAGCTCAGGCCTTCACAAACCAATACAAGTTTAACCTGAATGCTGCACCCACTAGAGACCAGTTAAAAGGGATGAGGAAGAAAGAGAATGAATCTTTCAAGGAATATGCCCAGAGTGGAGGGCCCTGCTGGAAGGGTTGTCCCCCAATGTTAGAGCAAGAAATGTGCTCTTACTTTATTCGTACGTTGGAAGGTCCCTTTTTCAAGAACATGCTTGGGACCCATGTCAAAGAGTTTGTGGATTTGGTTGAAATTGGAGAAAGGATTGAAACCAATATCCAAGAAGGGAAGCTAGAGCAAGTAACAGGAGAAACAAGTGAGTCCCAACACAAGAAGAGCCCTATTTTAAGAAGAAGGAGAACACCATTAACTACATCCACCCTCAACAACCCACTCCTTGACCAAACCAATATCCAACCTACCCACACACACAATACTCATCTTATCCACACCAACAATATCCATCTCCAAGAGCTATTTCACCCCAAATACCATACACACCTCAACCACACCAAATCAACCATGTCTCATATCCACGGCCAACGACACCTAGACCTTACCAAACACAACCCCAAGCCTACCAAACGAGTCATCTCTTTACAACCCCTCCACCATTCAATGCCAACAATGCTCGCAGGCCTCCATGGAGAATAGACCTTTACCTGATTTCCATATGAGCCATGCCGAGCTGTTAAGTAGTTGTGTAGGGACAACTTGTTAGGCCCTGGAAAAACTTTCATGCCACCATATCCTCGGTGGTACAATCCAAACCAAACTTGCGATTATCATTCCAACTCCCGGGGCACTCAATCGAAGATTGTTATGGGTTTCGAAGTGCGGTATGGCGTTAATCGAGCGGCGCCATCAAGCTAAAAGAAGAATCAAAGCCGCACATAAGAAACAACCCGTTCCCCAATCATAGTGAAGGACAAGTGAATTCTATCTGCTATGAGAAACATGAAAGTCAAGGAGTAGAGAATGGCAAGCTCTCAATGAAGGAGATCTTGGAAACACTGAGGAAGGTAGGTTATGAGATGGAAGTTGAAGGAGATAAAGGCAAAGGGACGGTGAAAGGAGAGGAAAATGATCTATTCTGAGTGTTCCGAAATGAAACACCACATAGAGGAATGTCCAGAGCTGAAGCTCTACATTGAAAAGATGATTAAGCTAGGGGTGCTTGAGATACCAAAGGGGAATAGACAAAGTATCAACATGATTCACCATGCACCCCCTATTTATAAAGTCTACAATTATGAGCCAACACTCATTTTCAAGGTGCCTAAGCCGTTTTCTTATGAAAGTAACCATGCGGTTCCATGGAGGTATGAACCTGATAGAATCTAATTCTGTAATGTCTGGAATGACATTTCCAAGTCCAAAGCAAGTACCTGTCTTCAAAGTATCTAGTTTGCCTTCTCGTCCTCCGTGATCGCAAAGTCTGAATATGGCAATGAAGATTGTTCAGAACCCTCTGCATCGGAGTCTATTACAAATGTTACAGGAATAGGGGGAATTACTCGGAGTGGTAGGTGTTATACTCCAGAGAAATTTTTGAAAAGCCCCTAAAAAATACCTGAAAAATGCCCAAGTGGCGCCTGTAAAGGGAATAAAGAAAAGAGCCAGGAAAAGGAAGAAGAAGAAGAATTCCTGAAAATAATGAAAAGAGTGAGTATGATGTGGTAGAACAGCTGAAGAAAACACAAGCAAAGATCTCGCTCTATTCTCTAATCTTATCTTCGGAGGCTCATCGCAATGCGATTAAAAAGGTGTTGGATCAAGCTTATGTGTTTAAAGACATAACCCCTGATAGGGTTGAAGGGATAGTAAATGCAATCAGAATGACCAATGCCATCACGTTCACCGAAAATGAGGTTTTCCCTCATCCAGGAGGCGCCCAAAAGCACTCCACATTACCCTCAAATGTCAAGGCTGTAATGTTGCAAAAGTATTGATTGACGGGATCAGCTTTCAATGTGCTCCCTTACTCCACACTATAGCAATTGCCAGTTGATTCCTCTGTGATTGAACCAAGCGGGACAATTGTGAAAGCGTTTGATGGATCAATGAGGGAAATCATGGGTGCCATCGACCTCCCGCTAGAAATTGGACCCACTATTTTTGTGACCAAATTCCAGGTGATGGATATTGAGCCGGGGTATACGATGCTGGGAAGACCCTGGATTCATGAGGCTTGTGCTGTCCCTTCAACACTTCATCAGATTGTAAAATTTATAGATGGCGGGAAACTTGTTATTGTCAAAGGGGAAGAAGAATTGCTAGTGACTAAGCCAGTGACAGTGCCATACATTGACTTGTCTAAGACATTCGAGGTATCATTCCAAAACCTGGAGATAGCTGAACCCATGGAACCAAAAGGTGATGCGCATCAAGTGGCCATTCGTATAATGCGTAAAAGTGGATTCGAAGAAGGAAAAGGATTAGGGAGTCAACTGCAAGGAATTAAGAATCCAATCTCACTTCCTGACAATCCTGGAAAACTTGGCCTTGGGTATGAAGCTACAAGTGATTAGCAATCTTTTGAGACATCCAAGAAGAAGATCCCACATATTAGGGATACATTTCCTGACCTGCAACAGGAATGGTGATAGAAGCAGATGAACTGTTAGCACCCTTGAAGGAATATCTCAGCTGACTACCCTAGCCTCGAGCCAGTGAATAACTGGAATCTGCACCCTGATGATTTATTTTTCATTGAGTAATGGATGCTTTAGTCATCTCTTGTTTGTATTTCAATTGAATAATGATTATGCGTGGTTTCTCTTTTTCATTCTCTTGTTAAACTTTTCTCTTTTCCAATTTCTTGTTAAGTTTTTCTTGTTTATTTATTTATTTTTCTTTCTTTCTTATTTCGGATCTCATCTCAATTCCAGGGATCCTTCTCCTTCAGAATTTTCATCTTATGCAAATAATTGTGAAAACCCGTTAACTGGTTATTGCATTACAATGGACTCGAATGAAAATGAACAAGATGAAGATCTTGAGTTATGCCAACAATTTGCCAAAATCATAAATTCAATGGAAAAGGGGATAAATCCACACGATGAAGTCATTGAAACTGTGAATTTGGGTACTAATGAAGACAAGAAAGAAGTGAAGATAGTTGACAATCCAGAAAGGGAAAAGATGATTGCATTGTTCCATGAATTCCTGACATTTTCGCCTGGTCTTACAAAGATATGCCTGGTTTGGACCCAGAAATAGTGGCTCATAAAATCTCATTGATTGAAGGAATGGAACCTAAACGACAAAATTGCGAGGATGAGTCCAGAAATGTCACTGAAAATCAAAGTTGAAGTCGAAAAGCAACTTGATGCAGGTTTCTTGGAGGTCCCACTCTACCCAAGATGGATAGCCAATATAGTACCATCCGAAGAAAGATGGAAAGGTCAGAATGTGTGTGGATTATCGGGATTTGAATAAAGCAAGCCCGAAGGATAATTTTCCTCTACCTCATATAGATGTACTAGTTGATAACACAGCTAGAAGTCACTGATTCTCTTTCATGGACGGTTATTCAGGCTACAATCAGATTTTGATGGCAGAAGAGGATAAAGAGAAAACATCATTTGTTACTCGTGAGGGGTATTTTGCTATAGAGTGATGTCATTCGGGCTAAAAATGCTGGAGCAACGTATTAGCGAGCAATGGTGACCCTTTTCCATGACATGATTCACAAGGAGTTGGAGGTGTATGTGGATGATATGGTGGCAAAGTCACAAGATGGAGAGAGTCATGTTGCGGTGCTCAGGAAAGTTGAAAGATTGAGAATTTACAAACTTCGGCTAAACCCGGAAATGTACCTTTGGAGCTTCCACAGGAAAGTTGTTAGGGTTCATCGTTAGCAAGAAAGGCATTGAGGTAGATCCAGACAAAATCAAAGCCATACAAAACATGCCAGCACCCAAGACAGAGAAAGAGGTGCGAGGTTTCTTGGTCGTTGAATTACATAGCGAGATTCATCTCTAACTTGACCAGGACTTGTGAGCCGATATTCAAGCTATTGAGGAAGAGTGATCCAGGTAGATGGGATGATAGATGTCAAGAAGCCTTTGACAAAGTTAAAAACTACTTGTCAAATCCACCTCTTTTGGTTCCGCCAACTCCAGGGCGACCGCTCATACTATATCTCACAGTGTTGCATGGGTCTATGGGGCAGTCCTGGGTCAACATGATGAGTCCAGTCAAAGGAGCAAGCCATTTACTACTTGAGCAAGAAGTTCAATGACTGTGAGTCTAGGTATTTGGCTATTGAAAAGACTTGTTGTGCATGGTGTGGACGAAGAGATTACGACAGGACATGCTCTATTATACGACCTTGCTCATATCTCGGATAGACCCCATGAAATGCATCTTTGAAAGCCCACACATTTCCCTGAGAATGTCCAAATGGCAAGTGGCTCTAGCAAAATTTGACATCAAGTATGTGACAAGAAAATCTATAAAAGGAAGCGTGATAGCTGATCACCTGCGAGAACCCGCTTGAAGAATATCAGTCAATGGAGCACGAGTTCCCAGATGAAGATGTCCTAGCAGTTGTAGAAAGAGTGAAATGAGGAAGAAGAGGGCTTAGTGTGGAAAATGTATTTCGACGGTAGTCAACATAAGAGGGAATGGGTTGGAGCAGTCTTAATATCCCTGATGGAAAGCAGTTTCCAATTGTGAAACTGGCATTTGATTGTACCAACAACATGGCCGAATATGAAGCATGTATAACGGGCTGAAGGCAGCAATATCCCTTGGGGTGCAAGAGTTAGAGGTTTACGGGACTAGCCCTAATCATTTTTCAGGTCAATGGAGAATGGCGAGTCAAAGAGCATAGGTTACTGTCATACTATGAACACCTTATGAGCTTAAAAGATGAATTCAAGGATGTCAGTTCCATTACTTGCCCTGACCAGAACAGGCAGATGCCTTAGCCACCTTGGCTGTGATGACCAATCTTGATCTAGAAGTGGAAGTAAGACCTTTGCAAGTAATTGTTAGAAGAAAACCAGCATATGTTCTAACATTGAAGAAGAGTCTGACCGTCGACCTTGGTTCTATGATATCAAGAAATTCATCAAGGAGAGAGAATATCCAGCATCAGCAAATGAGAATGACAGAAAGACACTCAGACGGCTATCCATGTCATTTTTCCTCTCTGGAGAGGTTTTGTATAAGAGGAATCATGATGGAGTCTTATTGAGATGTGTCGATGCTAGAAGCTAACTCCATCATATCAGGAAGTCCATGAAGGTATTTGTGGAACTCAGGCTAATGGGCACACATTGTCCCGGCAAATTCTAGGCAAGGATATTTTTGGCTCACAATGGAAAAGACTGCATAGAGTTTGTCAGAAAGTGCCACAAATGTCAAATCTATGCTGATCGAATCCATTCCCCTCCTCTCCATTGCACACTCTTACATCACCTTGGCCTTTTGCAATGTGGGGCATGGATGTCATAGGGCCAATTAGCCCCAAAGCATCCAATGGGCATCGATTCATTCTAGTAGCCATCGATTACTTCACCAAATGGGTAGAAGCTGATCGTACGCCAATGTAACCCAAAGTGGTTGTGAAATTTCTGAAGAACAACATCATTTGTAGGTATGGTCTCCAGAAAGACTCATCACTAATAATGCCACTAATTTCAATAATGCAGAGGTGCGAAACTGTGTGAGCAATTCAAGATCAAGCATCACAACTCAGCTCCTTACCGACCAAAGATGAATGGTGTGAGGCAGCGAACAAAAACATCAAGAAGATCTTGGGGAAATGGTGGTCACCTACAAAGATTGGAGTGACATGCTGCCTTATGCATTACACGCCTATCGCACTTCTGCAGATCCTCAACTGGGGCAAACCCGTATTCGCTGGTGTACGGATGGAGGCAGTGACCCTATAGAAGTGGAAATACCATCATTAAGAGTCTTAGCAGAAGCTAAATTGGAAGAAGCCGAGTGGGTTAAAATGAGATATGAGTAGTTGAATATGCTTGAGGAAAACGGCTAAACGCTATGCCATGGCCAGTTGTACCAGAAAGGATGGCGAAAGCGTTAATAAAAATGTTCGCCCTCGAACATTCCAACCAGGCGATCTTGTTCTGAAGAAAATTTTGCCGAATCAAGAGGATAAGAGAGGCAAGTGGGCACCCACACATGAAGGCCCTTACATAGTTAAAGATGCATTTTCTGAGGAGCATTGATCTTGACTGATATAGAAGGCAAAGTACTAGCTAAACCAATCAATTCAGATGCCGTGAAAAAGTATTTTGCCTAAAAAAAAATAAAAAAAAATAAAAAAAAATAAAAAAAAATAAAAGAAGAAAAGAAAAATGCTCGCTAGGTTGAAAGCCCTGAAGGGCAACTTAGGCAAAAATTAGAGCACAAAAAGAGCAAACTGAAAGGGAAGACAACTTTTAATCGCTAGGTTGAAAACTTGAAAAGGCGGCCTATGCAATGGTGAAGGTTTGACCAATAACCAGAAGCAATGTGGGGCACTTAAACAGGGGCAATTTGAATGTTTGTGGATCATGGCATATTGTTAAGCACAAACAAAGGATACACTTGTGAACATGAAATTCGAGTCTAGTGTAACCAATGAATTAGTGAAATGGGTCGATCACATGGAATCAAACACTATAAGTCTTTTATTCCTTCTTCATTTCTTTACAGTTGTTGAATCTGTACATGCTTTCCAGTTTAAAGTCCAATAAATTACCTTTCTCTTCTTCTGTGTTTTGTTTTCTACCAAAAATTTTAAAACTATGCATAATCATGATATTATAATTGAGATACTATCAAGGGATTAATTTGCTAACAAAACTCAACTAATGAGTCAGGCGGGGACTCGTGGATTAGAATTGAATAATGGGCAATTGCTAAGCGAGATTCATAGCGACAGCCTAAATATGGGTTTTTGATGGATGTCCGTGATTGAAAATCTAGACGGGTGATCAAAGCAAAAGTGAGGACAATGAAAAACTGGGGCAAAAAGGAACGTTGAAGTGTCACTAAGAAGAGATATGTTTGAAAACCAATGAAAAGTTCACAACACTGTTCATTAAAGAGACGACTCATTTGGAAATAGACAAAAGCTTTCTTGAAGAGCAATGCAAGGATACCTCAAACTGGCAATTTTAATAGCTAATAGCTATTGTCATCATTCTTGTCACTGAGCACATCATCACTACATCAATTTTGCATCATTCATCATATCGCCATCACATACACACCTTTGCCAAATTTTGCCTTCACAATTTTCATAGTTCACAGGTCTTTTAAGTTTCACATTTACTATTTTCACAATTTACAATGCTTTCACATTTATATGCTTTCACATTTAATGCTTTCACATTTACAATTTACGCTTTCACATTTACAATGCTTTCACATTTATATGCTTTCACATTTAATGCTTTCACATTTACAATTTACTGGTTTCACATTTACTATTCTCACAATTTACAATGCTTTCACATTTACAAGCTTTCACATTTACGGCTTTCACATTCACTTTCACAGGCCTTTACCGCTTTCACATTTATTTTCACATGTCTTTATTGCTTTCACATTTATTTTCCCAGGTAGGCTTCACGTTATTTACTTTCATCTTTATCCGATCATTTACTTTCTGTCTCCATTTCACTCTCCAGTCTGATCACAATCATTTACTTTCAGTCTGAATCACAATCATTTGCTTTCACATTTCTTTCAACGTTTCCTGCTTTCACATTTACATGGTTTCACGTTTACTATTTTCACAATTTACAATGCTTTCACATTTACAAGCTTCACATTTACTGCTTTCACATTCACTTTCACATGCCTTTACCGCTTTCACATTTATTTTCACATGTCTTTATTGCTTTCACATTTACTTTCACCAGATTCTACCTTCACATCGTTTTTCACATCCGTTTTCACATTTACTTTCACAGAGTATAAATTTCACATGCTTTTACATGTCATATGCTTTCATACTTTTCCCACATGTTTATATATATATATATATATATATATATATATATATATATATATAAATCATGCATACCATTCTTTACTTAACATTAGCATTGTGCATTTAACATAAGATCGACTTGGTATCATTCATTAGAGCATTGTCATCATGCATCGATTCTTTGGTACCATCCACTATATCATTGTTACCATGCATTCATCGTCATCATGCATTTGTCATCTAGCATCATCCATCAAAACATCTGCATTGTCACGGTGCATATTCATCATTACCATCATACACACATTATTATCTTATCATCATAAAAAAAATCGTCAACTATAAACTCTTCTACCATAATTATCATTCATTTTTCATTCATCATAATGTCATGTTTCAATAGTTGAGTCATTTATTTCCATCGTCACGTCATTATCTCACACCATCTCTCTTTCTACTTTAACCCCTCCCTTTAGAAGTCATGCATCCTCATCATACATTCATCAACATTGTCATCATTCTGTCATCATGTATTATTCGAACAAAATATGTATTCATATCTTTACTTGTCTCTTAGAAAAATATCAAAGCCGCCTTTTGTATTTTTTTTTAAGAAACAAGTAAAGAGGGGCAATCTGAATACCATATTTTGTCCAACATTCTTATTTTTGTCATCTTTTTACACAAAAAGAAAAAATAACAAAAATATCTCTCATTTACCCAAAAGAAAAATAAATCAATCCAGTTTTTATTTTATTTTATTTCTTTTTTAGTCCATGATTTCTCTAATCCATTAAAAATAAAAAAAAGGAACACATGTGAGTTGGTCCAACCCGTGACAAACAAAACAAGAAGGAAAAGGAAAAAGGATAGTCAACTAACGAAAGTAGCAATGGCAACACATCATTATGCTCTCCTCACTCATTGCAAAAGAACAAAGGTTCTTTCCTGAGAAATGAGATGGGAGTGGGGAATGATGGAGGAGCTACATCCATAAATGAGAAGAAGGTCCTGGGGGCAAGGCCATTTTTCATCATCACACACAACCTTCGTCACCACAATCTCCTTCCTCCACACTCTGCTACCATAGCCAAATACCATAAAATCCCAAATCACAGCATATGATCCTTCAATGAAACTCGATCAACAAAGAAAGAAAAGAAAAAAAAGCCATAGTCAAACTCTCGGCCACAAATGAAAAATGCATCTTGAGAACACCATTGCAAAAATAAACCATCATTCTTAATGAACCCACAAACCAACAAAAACCAATGAAAGCAATAAACCACCATCATCCTTGAGCCATCAACCATAGCCAATCCCATGCTTCATGTTTGACCATCGAATTACAATCATCATCCTAACAGAAGCCAAACCCAACCAAAATCAAGGTCACAACTTGAAAATAATCATCAAACAAAGGGGAAAGAAAGCGGCCACCTTTAACGCCTTCACACCTGCGCGTGAATCCTCGTGGAGACGTTGCCGTGACAGCCTCCCGCGCCTCCGTGCGACGCGTCGCGATCCCCACCACTGCCACGCGTGCAACCACCTGCAAATCCCAGATAGTCAGCTCACCCGGCCGCGTCCGTCACACATCCCAGCCGCCGCGACAACTTCCCTTGCTCCTCTCCCACGCTTCGCGAAGCCGGCCTCCCTCCGCAAGCCGCGTCCGCCCCCTGTGCGAATCCGCCCCATCGCCGTCACAGGCGCCGCCACCGCAAATCCCATCACGTGCACCACCGCGATCTGTGTGAGCCACCCACGGTCCGCGTCAAAGCCGCGTGAAAGCTCTTCGTCTTCGCGCAACCGCAACCTCGCCTGCTCTTTGCGCATTGAGCCACCCGCGAGGTCCTCCCTCCTCTTGCCTCTCTCTCAGCCTTCTCCGTCTCCCACTATCAGCCATTCTCTATTTCCCTCAATCTCAATTCCAAAAGTGAAATCTCTAGACCTTATCTCAGTGCATGTGCTGATGTTTATTCTTTCTTTTTGTTTATTTTTTAAAAAAGAACATCTTGGGCTTATTAGGATAGGTTGGTTTTAAGTCAAAGTCTTTTTTTTTCTTGCTTGCTTTTTGGGCTTGATATTTTGGATTAAAAAAAAAAAAGGAAAAGAGGTGCTTAATTTGTCTAGATTTCAAGATTTTGAAAAACAATAATAAGAAATAAAAGTAAAAGTATTTCTCTTTTCCATAAATAAAATCAATCAATGAATATTTATTTTTCTTTATAATTAAAACTCATCAACAAACAACCATTTTTCCAGAACGACGTGGCTTTGAGTTCTCATTGCACCAGGATACGTCCGTAGTCAACAACTATCAAGCCAACATTAATTTTTCATTAAATTGTGTTCTCATTTAATTTTTATTCCTTGTTTTAATTTTATTTTATTTTATTTTATGATTGTATATAATTGTGATCATTTAAGGGAAAATTAAATATTATTGAAATTATAAACAAATTTGCATAATGAGCTCTAGGGTAATCGTATTTATATGGATGTATTAGCGTAGTTGGATTAGTTTCCACCCTTCCCTAATCATAATTAGACTCCGAACTTAGATTCTTTTAAAAGAAGTTTACAAATAAAAAAGGTTTTCCAATTTTTCCAGAATTAAAATTGGTGGCGACTCCTATTTATTTATTATTTCAAAATCGAAATATCTTCGTCGGATGCACCCTCCGTACGTTGTGACAATCCGTAATTAAACAAATTTACTAAATTATATTTCAATTTCTAAACTAAAAAAAGTTCAAAACGGATAAAGTAAAAACAAATATAAAACACTAAACAAAAAAAAAACATGTATAAATTCGTAAATGTATATGCCAAATAAATTAGCAAATTACAAAATTCGTGTCTCTATCCAAATTAAATTTTTATCTTAAAATGTCTAAATTATACAAATTTTAAAATGTAAAAACTAGCATATAAACTAAAATAAAGGTATAAACTAAAGATTAACATGTACAATATAAACTAAACTATTTTACTACTAAATTCCTAACAAATCTACTTATTATAGCGTAGAAAGTAGTTCCTAACCTACACAAAACTAAAGTTATAAACTAAACTAAATTAATATATATTTCTAACCAATCTTTACTATTAAAATTTCTGACATAAATTCCCTAACATCAACTAAACTGATTTATAAACTAAAAAACAATGTAAGTAAAGTGAATTACAAATTTATATTTGCATTGAATTTAAATTTCTAAAGTGAGGTGAATTAATTAGATTATAGTAAAGTCTATATTTCAAAAATAAATAAAAATAAAATACATGCACTAAACTTTAATTTAAACTGCATAAACTAAAATAATTAAATTATTAAATCTATTCACATTAAATTTATATACTAAGTTTTTAAACTAAACAAAATTAAAATATTCAAGTTCATCACTTGACTAAGAAATTATCTGTGTATCAAGATTTTTTAAGACATGCCGCATTGATTCAAGCGGTAAATATTGTTACCAGCCATCTTGCTCTTTTACTTCTATTCTTTTCTTTTCCCCTCTTCTCACTAACTTTCTCTTTATTTCTCACTAAAATCTCTCTCTAAAAATCAAGAAAATTCATTTGTGGTTCATTTCTGTGTTGAACGTTTTCCCTTTTATAAAGTTTTGAGGCTAGATTTTCGCTGCACAGCTAAGCGTCTTATGTGTGAAAAGAATGCATGTAAAAGTTCAACAGCCAGCCATATTACATAGATTCATTTTAGCTATAATACTTTTAGCTATACAGCAAAAATCCAGTCTTGGAACTCGCTCTGTCAATGCGTCAGGGCCTTGAAAGTCCTTGTGTCAGCACCATGCACTGTATACAATACATTTGACTGTGCAATGCTTTATGCATTGTTATTTTGCTTGACTGTTAAATACATTCCTATTATAAAAGAAGAGTGTATATTGATAAATAATGGTAAAAGCTGGACAGATTCATACATATATATTTTTCAATAAAAAGGCCTGTAATTATATTGCCATGTAATTAATTCATTCCATTTACTTGAATTTTTAAATTGAGAGTTAACCATGCATATTTACTTATGTAATAACATATAACTAGATGATAAAGTAAATTTTTTTTTTACATGGTCAATTATCAAAATTAAGTCTTTCTTAAATTCTCAACTATTTTTTTTTTCAATGGGTACGATTTAGTGACTAAGTTGGTCATTCTGCCAGGCCCACGACCCACAGCTTAAGCCGCCTAAAACTAAACCATTAAGTGCCATCACATTAAAATCATATTATGATGATATTTCTCATCACTTTTACTGGACTGCATCAATAATACATTTCTTCCTCCATTATATTCTTCTTTAGGCTAATGTTTTTAACAATGGATACTTAGCTAATGACAAAACCTTGAAATTAAATTAGGGAGAAATTACAACAACCTCCTTGAGGTTAGCTGATAATACACTTATCTCCGCCTAGATTTTAAAATTGCACATAACTCCCTTGGAATTAATATTGTCAATTTTTATTTACATAATTTTTTAAATTTCAAAATTACCCTTACTAGAATATCTCTAACATCCCAATCTTCTTCCTTCTCAAAGATAACACCTTGCCCAAACCCTATCCTTCCTTGGCAAGGATTCATCATCCAAAAATTGACATGTTCATCTTCTCACCCCTATTATTAGTAGAAAGCTCAAACAAGCAAATAAGGCACGAATTTCTTGAACCCAACCCAAGGTACAATGCAGTCTCCATGGTACTCGACCTCGTGCCCCCACTCCAACCTCTTCGCTATATCCTTCAATTTAATGTGAAATTATTGTGCACTCATCAGGCTAAGGGAATGAATTACGTGCTTGCATACGAGCAATACCCCATTTCCATTGAGATTTAAAGTCTCCAAATCTTCTCGTTGACAAGCATTAGGCTGTTATGGTATTCATACTTGATTGAATTCTTTATATTGGGTGTTTGCTTCACAGAGATTATAATGTGTCACGACCCATTAAGGAACGTGACCGTGAAGAATCTCATCCCCATACAAGTCTCTTGGGTGACGTGAACTACTAAATGTATAAAATAACATGATTTTCAATCTTAAAACATACTTAACTTTAACTCATCATTAAAATATCTCTTAAAACAAAATACTCGAGATTCATAAAACTGAAATATTTAATATACATAACTCTGAAAACATTTTGATCAAATTGTTATTCATGGAAACAGGAGCTATTTCCTTTCATAATCTTAATCATAGTCTGAAAATTCGGTCTAGTACTTGAAATCTAAATCATCATCCATATATGGCTCGTTACATAAATTCAAATCATAGTCTACAATTTTAAAGCCATACTTGAAATCTATAAACATATATGTATATGGTTCTAACTCTTAAACTTATTACATAATCTCAAAATAATGCATGGATCCCATCTTGCCACATCTACTAGAGTACCCTACTCTAACAAGATTCTAATCTAAGCCTTACTACAAAGCAAAGCTCACCACGGAGAGCTGCAGCTATTGGATTGGTGACTGAACTATACTGGACCTACAACTATGAGGAGGAAGGGATAAGGGCGAGTCATCAGAACTTAGCTTAAGTGGATTCACCCACAATCCACATGGAACATCCAAGGAACTACATAATAATAATACAAATAACATGGAAATGCAAGTAATAATAATAATAATAATAATATTTACGTACATGTCATTCGATCCTTGCCTTAACTAAATAAAATTTGAACTTTAAAGAAAATTAACTTAAAATTGAATTCATATTCTATAAGCATTCACTTGCATCATAAACATTTACTTATAAGTTTGTCCTATTAAGGACAGTATCCTGAGTATATCTAAAGCATAAAAGCCTCCATGTCGCTTGACATCCTGCCTCCATGGGTTAGGTATGCCAAGGTTAATAATTTATAGACCCTTCATGACCACTAGGTATGCCGCCTCTTTGGTAGTTAGGCATACCAAGGTTAACATCTCATAAGACTGCCTCCATGGCCTCTTGGTACACTCCTTGGCAGCTAAGCATACCAAGGTTAACGACTTTTCCAATACATACTGCAATTCCATACTTCTTAATTTCATAAAAACTCTTAAAAACTAGTTTGCACATAAATCAAATAAATCTGAAAATTTTTAAAAACTCTTAGTACTCTAGAGATCTGAATCCATGTAAGTCTAATAGTTTGATCTTAACATAACTATGCCTATGAAATCATGTCCAAGGGATCACCCACTTACATACACGTGATTTCAAGGCCCACAGAATATGTAGCCACCAACTGCTATGAATCATAAGGAGATCCGTGTCTCAAAAATCTTTTTGACTGAATTTCTAATCATATCTCAAGCTAGTATATTTTTCATAAACTAGATAATTCTAATATCATACTTCAAAACCAATAGGGTTCAAAACAGGTAAACTCTAAAATCTTAATAACATCTGTATTCAAAAGCTAAATCATAATCTGCTCTATATCTGTCCATAATAACTCAATTTGATGTACTAAAAGCTTTCTGAAATCTCTTGAAAATGTGGCAATATCATAAACCATAAAACACATTGACAACTTTAGTAAACTTGCTAAAGTATATATTCTCTATTAAATCTTTTCTTGAGCACATAAAGCATTTTCATAGCATACAACATATCAATCATGGTCCCATAGTTTTCTAACACATATTTTCATGCTATATTAAAAAATCAAAATCCTTGCTAGCTTGCCATAACATGCAAAATCATATTTATTCATATTTTCACCTCTAATCTCATATTTGACAATCATTATGTATAAAACATAATCATAATGGCTAAAATAAGTTCATGAGTTTGAACCTACTTACCGTTTGGGGTCGGGAGTATATGGGTATCACAAACTTGACCTTGAAAGCTTAGAATGACACCAATAACGTCATAGAGCAACATAGACACATGAATAATCTCTAACAACTCTAGAGAAACTCTAAACTAACTCTAACAATATTATTGGGGAAGCACCCCCACTTGACAACAATTGAGAAATAATAACACCCTACTCAAGGACTTAGAAGAATAGGAAGAAATGGAGCATAAACTAACATGAATCTCTTACTTTGAAGCTTGGAGGAGGTAAGAATGAGTGGGGTTGAGAGTGGAGAGGGAGGAAGTGGGATTTGGGGTTAGGTTCCTGAGCTTTCTGCTTCAAATCGCGTCAGATGGGGTATTTATAGGGGTAGGGAGCTCATTAAGTGAAACTACGTTATTTTATAATGTTTACGTCAGGGACCGTTATAGGGTCAGGAGGCCTGAACACCCCACGCGTATAACTCATGACCGCTATAGCAGTTGCAGAGTGCCCAAAGCCCTAAATCTCATACTTGTAACCGCCATAGCGTGTCAGCAACACCAATTTATGCTACTCTTGGTCTTTCATGCATCGGGGCTCTCGACAACAAGAGTGATTTTTAGGAACCTTAAGGCTATATTAGGCTTGTATAGAGACACACATACCTAAGGCATCACATAATGGAAGGAATGCAAATAGAGGAAAAAAAAATTAGAATTGTGAAAATATGCAATTATGCTCAATTGTAGAGGAGTTAATATAGGGAAAGAAAATACACTTTGATATGTTTACTCTCCACTACGTTGACGTAGTCCTCATGGTTTCTGACATAGCTATCAAAATCCAGGAACTAGATGCAGGAGCCAATGGAATCAGGTTGCGCATGCTCCTCGTTCGAGTTGCCAGAATCCTTACCGGATTAACAACACCCCTGATGGTATTAGATCACTTGAGAAAGGGAGGTTTGAATCAAGTGATCCTTTAAAATTTTCTGCACACTTAACAAACAGTTAAAACAATTCACCCAGATGTCTCATGTGAACTCAGGAGATATTTGTGCAGGAGGATGTAATTTAGAGTAAACTTTAAAAACAATATTTATATGTTTGTTATCCTTTTAAAACAATATATCAGAATACAACTTTCAGCAATATAAATTAAAGGACTTGTTGGAAATGAAATAAGAAAAAAGAGATAGGGTTAAGAAGAGTGCACCAAGAGTTTTTTATACTTGGTTCAACTTCAATATGAAGTCTACTCAGTCCTCACCAATGTTGATGAGAGTTCCACTAATTTCCCAATCCAAATAGAGATTCAAGTTTACAAATCAAAGTTAGTAACAATTCCAACTAAAACTCTCACAAATGAAATCCTAAAATTTCAACAAAGACCAAGACAAATTTTCAAGTATTGAACACTAACCCTCTCAATATATTTATCACAAGATAACACTTTGAATGCTAGGATCTGAAGGTGTTTTCGTTTCTAATAAGTCTTGATGGTCATGAAGATGGTTCTTCTTGAACCTTATATAGGCAGTGCCCTTTGCAACCATGAGAGAGAGATTCGTGAAATGCTAGCTGTATTGTGGTCTTTGTGTAGTAGGAAGGACAAGTTTCAGCAGTGGTAGAAGCTTGGGAGAAGAGAAGAGTATTCATTTTCTTCTTTGGATGAAAGCTAAAAGCATTCTTTCTTTTATGCAGAAATATTTCAGCAATAAGAACACCAAGTTGATATAAGCATTTGACCGTTGCAAAGACTCCTGTTGTCCCTCTTTTGTGCCGTTTTTATTATGCTATGTTGCCTTTTTCCAGCAAGTAGAACGAGCTTGAAGCATGGGAGAAAGAGCACTTCCATTTTGAATGATGGACCAAGAGGTTCTTTCTTTGTAATGCAGAAATGGTTTCAATAAAAAGGTTGCTAAGCTTGTGTAAGTCTTGACCGTTTGAAAACCCATTCACAAGGCTTTTCTATCCCTTTTTCCTGTGAGCTGTAATGTGACAGAAAAGTGCCTTTGACCTTTTGGCTATAGTCATAAGCTAGCTCCATATTTTGTGACTTGCTCAGTGTACTTTCTCCCTCTCCTCTCTCTTGTACTTGGGATGTGGACATATCTAACTTTATAGAGACCCACAAGCTCAGAGCAAATTTTACGACATTACATTGCTTGTCCTCAGTTTTCGCATACATCATCTTGGTTCAAGTGTAATACATGATATTTAAAACAGACCAAGGATGTCTCCTATGAGGAGATATTTGCTGTCTAACTTAAATCTGAAAAACACTTTAGCAAATATATTAGATTATGTTTGTCATCATTTAAAAGTTCTCAAGCCAACAATCTCCCCTTTGATGACAAACATACATAAAAGGAAATGACAATACATAATTGATAAATAATACTCCCCCTTAATGTAAGCTTCCCCTTAATATGACCTTTCCTTTAAAAATATTTTCCTTAATTCATTCTTATATTTCCATTGCTTGGAAATCAAGGTAAGCTTAAAGAATATTTTTCTATGAGTTTGAGTCTTAGTTCATTCCAATTAATTTGGAGAAGCCAAGCAACATTATTGAATCATTTAAAATATTGCCCATACTTGTTCTCTTTCTTTAAAAATAAAGAACGATTAAGTTGGGGCTCACACACATGCATTCATGCATTAGAGAGGTAAAGAGCATGCAGCAGGCAAGTGAGATTCTCACAAATCCAAGCAAGTCAATCATTCATACAAGCATACAATGACTTGTGACAGTCTCCATACATGTTCAACCATGGCAGTTCTGAATTAGGGGATTTTGAGAAATTTTGAGATGAAAAAAAATTTAGAAACATGAATTCCCAAAATTTGGTCCGCAAGAATATATATAAAATTCTCAATATGTACAGGATATTCAATTTTAGGGCACTCAGCACATTTGTACAATCATACATATACATCATATATAAAGTGTACACTTGCGGCATTTTGTAACAGGTAACAATAGTGAGATTTTGAGTGATGAGAGTATGTACCAAACATATTGCATCATTGACACATTGCACATTCCTTTTCTTTATTTCTTCAACTCACATTTCCTTTTCTTCAATTTTCATATATTCTCCCTCTTTTGTCATCATAGGGGAAATTCCAATCCTGCAAGGTTAGCTAGTTCCAGACAATACAAGCATAAGGACAGCATAGATAACATAGAGATGCACATTTAAAGAGAGCTTAAGTGCTTACAGTCATCCAGGACTAGTTCTAAAAACAACACCAAAAGGATAAAGTTTCTTAAAGGTTTTGGGAAAAATAAGCAAACTGCTAAGTAGTAAACTTTGGATCATCATCCTCATCAGAAATAGCAATGGCTTTAGAGTCAGAGGAGGCAACATCTTCAATGCATTTTTCCAGCATACTCCACCTTTCTTTGAAGTGTTTCAACCTCTTTTCGGCATCAGCATTTTTTTGTGTGAATGGAGAGGAGACTCCTTTGAAAGTCAGTGAAAGAGGACAACTCAGTAACTAACTCTCATTATAGATTTGAGAGAAGATGTCTTTCTCTTGGATCTTTTGGAGTTGTTGGTTTCAGACTTTTTGAAGAATGACTTAGGGGATGATTCTTCTTTAGCTTCTCCTTCCTCATTGTCATTGAGCACTCCCTTTCCTTTGTCATTTGCTCTTCCCGAGCTACCGTGGAGGATTCCTTCCGCCTGTCATGACATTGATGACAGCCTCATCTTCCTTATTCTTGAGAGGTACATTGAAGTGTTTAAAAAAAAGTGTGAGGAACATTCCATAGGGAAGAGAACTACCTTTGGTGCTTCGTGCAACATTGAAAATATGATTCATTATAAAATAGCCAAGAGACAATGAAGTGTGAGTGATCAATGCATAAAGTATTAGAGTGTCATTGAAAGAAATTTTGTCAAAACTCCCATTCTTTGGTAATAGAATGTGTGAGACAAGACGATGAAGTTGGGTTCTTTTATGTCGAGGGAGGAGGAGTGGGTTTTATGCCACGAAGAGGCTAATATTTCGCAAATAGATAGCACAACATCTTCATAAGAAAGAGTAAGATTTTCATGAAGGCGAGCTCCATCAAAAGGAATTTTCAAATAGTAAAACTGTTCAAGATTTATTGAAATTTGTTGGTTTTTAACAAAGGATATAAGCGTGTCATTTTGGAATGAAAGGTTGCTGTAGAATACTTCTTACAAGGTTGGGATAAACAAGTTCATTAAAATCAAACAAATCAAGCCATCCTTGGTAGCGAAACATCATACGAAAATCTAAGTCATTTCCACAGAAGCTTTCAAGGTTAGCGCGAAAACATGAGGTTAATTTTCGCTTAGAAAAATTATTCAAATAGTGATGGTAGTTGCAGATAGAAGAAAAGTGTGTGGGCTAAAAAGAGAAAGAGGAAAAGGGAGGATCCTTCTTACGCGAGAAGCAAAGCTTCCACTCGGCTCCTTTCCCTTGGCAGATGATGGAGGAGGTTGTTCCTCTCCTTCGGATTCCATCCTGCCATCAGATGGTCCCTTCGCGCTTGGTTCTTTGTCCACGCCATATCGGAGAGAGCGGATGCGGTTGGAAGAAAGAGTTTTTATTTCTTTCAGAGGCAGGAAATTTTGGTTTGGATGCACAACTCTTGATCCTTGGCATGCCTTGTGAGTTGCTTCAATTCTAATATGTGTAAGGGAAGAGGGCTGAACCAGTTTGAGAGAAATGAAAGGGGAAGCGTGAGAGAAAGAAAACGTGAAGTTGGAGGGAGTAAAAAGAGAAGTGGCTTGGTGCATACAAAGGGGCAGTACTCTCTTTTCTTTTTAAATAGAATGCTGTAAAAAAATTTGAAAAATACTGTGAAAGGAAAAAGCTGGGACGGTAATACTTGTTGGCTAATCAATGGGAGTAAAAGATTTCTTCAGGATAAGATGAGAGAAACAATTGGGCCAAGAGATATGTATAGTAGCAGCGAAACATAAATGTAAACATGAGTTTCTTTCAGTGGGCCCATGAAACATGAAAAAAAATATGGCCCGTATGTTGTTTGCATTTGCATTTTACCCAATGGGTTAAGAAGAATTTCAGGAGAATATGTTTTAGAGTCAAAAGGAATTAGGTGGCAAAAACATTTGATCAAACAAGGATATAAAGTGGCAGCGTGAGAAAATCAGGGCCCCAAAGAAATGATTTGTAATAAGAGATAATAGAATCAAAAAGAATGAATGGCAGCAAAGAGCATTTTTTGGTCCCAAGGAAACAAATAAAGTATCAATGGTAACAACAGGTCCCAAAACATTTTGAAGCAAAATGTGAATGTAGTTAGTGTATTGCTTTTAGCATTTTGACTAGTGAACCACATGAAATAAAGCATGTGTCCCTACTTAATTGTTTGCAATGTATTCAATGGGCTAAGGGATTTTTTTAATTAAAAAAAGACTTGCAAAGTGGAGTAGAATATTGTGTAGGATAAGATATATATATATATATATATATATATATATATATATATATATATATATATATATATATATATATATATATAGCCAAGAGGACATAGTGGAGCGTACCATGATATGGGCCAAAGAGTAGAATAATAGTAAAAAGAATGTTGGGCCCTTATGAATGCTAGCATGTTGACAAGTAGACAACAAGATGTTCTAGTGGTACCATGAATTTACACTTGAGTCCAAAAATTACAATGGAATACTTGTTTTTTAAAAAGAAAAAAATTCAGCCAAAGGAATGTATCTTGACCAGTGGGCCATGTGAAATAAAGGGAATGTTGTCTCCCCTTTTTGTTTTGCAATTTTGTCAATGGACCAACAAAAATTAAGATCCGAAAAGGAAAAAAAAATGTATATCATTTTGCTTTGCTCAAGAGACATTGCTTACAACTTCCTAAAAATTTTGTTCAGAAATTGTATGCAAAACAAATTGAACCAAATGGATCTATACCTTCCTTATTACATATATGTATATACATACCTATGTAAAAAAGTACACCAGTACTTGAGACATAGATGAATATATGTACAAGAACAACATTAACAGATTGTAGATGAGCATTTCATCCCAATGCAATTCTCAAATAACAAAATCTTTCTTCAAGAAGAGGCTTAGTGAGAAAGTCAACAAGTTGTTCATCAGTGCAAACAAACTTAACTTCAATATTTTTATTTTGCACATGTTCTCTTATGAAGTGATGTCTAATTTCTATGTGCTTGGTCCTAGAGTGCAGAATAGGATTTTTTGTGAGATTGATAGCACTTAAATTATCACAATAAAAAGGAACCTGACCATATACAAGATTGTAGTCAACTGATGCTTCATCCATAGGAGTTGTGAGGGCAACTTGAGGCAAAGATGTATTCAGCCTCTGCTATTGATAAGGCCACAGTTCCTTGTTTTTTGTTGCTCCAAGACACTAGTGAGTCTCCCAATAATATGAGACAGCCACTAGTGCTTCTTCTATCAATCTATCTCCTCATAATCTCATCACAATAACCTTTAAGATCAAATGAGTTAGTTCTAGGATACCATAATCCAAGGGAAGAAGTTCCAAGCAAATATCTAAAAATTCTTTTCCTCTGGACGATGGGATTCTTTAGGATTAGATTGAAATCTTGAACATAATCCCACACTAAATGATATGTTCGGCCTTGATGATGTTAGGTACATCAATGATCCAATCATTCCTCTATATTTTGTCTCATCAACGTCTCTTCCATCTTCATCTTTATCAATTTTGGCAGAGGGATGCATTGGAGTTGCCATTATCTTGGCTTGATCCATGTTGTATTTCTTTAGTAACTCTTTTGTGTACTTTTCTTGGTTGAGAAAAATTCCTCTTGGTGTTTGTCTCACTTGAAGTCCAAGGAAGAAGGTTAATTCTCCCATCATGCTCATATCAAACTCTTTTGCCATCAACATTGAAAATTCTTCACATAGAGAATTATTAGTAGAACCAAAAAATATATCATCAACATAAATTTATACTAGAAGAAAATCTTGATTTGTGCTTTTAATGAAAAGAGTGGTGTCAACTTTTCCTCTTTGAAAATGATTTTCTAAAGAAATGTACTTAATCTCTCATACCAAGCTCTAGGAGCTTGTTTTAACCCATATAAGGCTTTAGAGAGTTTAAGAACATGGTTGGAAATCTTTTGTCTTCAAAACCAAAGGTTGTTTGACATATACTTCTTCATTAATAATTCCATTTAGAAAAGCACTTTTAACATCCATTTGAAATAATTTAAACCCTCGATGAGTGGCATATGCTAGTAGCATTTGAATGGCTTCTATTCTAGCAACTGGAGCATATGTTTCATCAAAGTCAATACCTTCTTGTTGGTTGTAGCCTTAAGCAACCAACCTTGCCTTATTTCTTACAATATTTCTTGCTCATCCAATTTGTTTCAGAAGACCCATCTTGTTCCATGATAGTGGTATTTTCTAGTTTTGGAACAATTGTCCAAACTTGGCTTTTGTCAAATTGCTATAATTCTTCCTTCATAGCTTTCACCCAAGCTTCATCATTTAGAGCTTCATTGATTGACTTTGGTTCCAGTTGAGATATGTGTAACATCCTCCCAAGTACAACCCCATCCTTAAGTCATGACGTCGTATTCGAGAGTTGTTACTCATTAATTAGCGAACTTTCTTAGATATCTATAGCAAGATTGATCGAGTCAGGTAGTACTAATTCGTGGATCTATGAAATATATACAACAAATAAACAAAACATTTATTTATTTCACAAGTAAGTACAAAATGAAGCTCTTCTATGAGCTTGAATACATACATGTTCTCTATTATGTTTACAACCATATACACACCACTAAATACAACATAATAAAAAAACACTAACTACTAAACTATTGCGATCTGGTTCCTTTAGTGTAGCAGTCTTGTAGTTCTCTGGGTCAACCTGGAGGCGACACGGAAACACAAAAACACATAAGGGTGAGAATTTAACAATTCTCAGGGGAAATCCCCAAGTTGCACTATCATAATGTCATCGTCATCGTCCTAGCCACTTCGGTTTATTAAGAAAATGTGAGCATGCGACATATATCAAAGATTCATTTTAATGTTCAAAAACCATTCTTCCGAAGTGGGTTTCTTTTAGCATTCAATCACTTAAAGCATATATCTCATAATATTTTAACATTGAATAAATCATCCTAGGCAATAATTCAGAGTAAGTTGAGTAGTATATAATACATGCAATGAACTTATCCCCAAGTGACATGGTTTCACTTATGGCCACAAAGATCAAATCAGTGCATTTTTCTTTTTCATTGACATAGGAAAGACTTAGTTATACCCAACGGGTATTTTAATGGACAATTCCACAATAGATAATTTATACCAAATGGCATTTGTAGTGGATCACACCACATAAGGGAAATAGCCTGCAGGACGGCTTAACCTATATGTGATCATCGAACTTCATTTTTTCCATTTCCGAATCACACACAGATCTATTCCTAACTGATATGTCTACCGACTATAAATTGGGGAGTTCCTCTTTTCAATTTCCTTCCCTCATTCAACCTAAGTCTTGTTTCTGTTTTGTCCATATGTCAGAACATGCACAATTTAAGTTTATACGTTCTCTTTTCCTTTTTCAAATGCATGCATAAAGCACATGTAGGTATTCAATCATATTAGAGGCCCATTCATGCCTCATGGATAAGTAATTGAAATAATTAGCATGCATTCATATGCCATACACTTGGACTAGATATCACTTCACCATAATTTTTCAGCCATTCTCACATTTCAGCACTTTGGCAGATTTACCTGTCCTAGGCACAACATTTAATTACCATATCAAAAGGTCATTTTAAGAGCCACAAAAATTCTATATGACACCTCAATATGTCTAGGAGACCCTGTAAAAATTTCAAGACAAACAGAGCTCTTTAACTCCTTCAGTAAATTGTACAAATTTAGAGGTCAGGGACCACCAATTCACATCTCTAGACAGAGTTCTCATAATTTTTAACCCTAGCAAATGATTGAATCAACTCAAAATAAAAAAGATTGAACTTCAAGATGATTTCAACACTCTGTAAAAATTTCAAGGGAAAAATCAATCATTTGCTATGTTAAAAAAATTAGTAAAATTTGCAGCTTTAGTTTCACAAATCCAGGCAGCATAGACACACTTTCGATTCTGGAATTTTTTAAAGCATTAGGAGTCAAAATAAGAGCCCAAGAAAATTTGTGAAACTAGCCTAAGATGTTAGCTTCAACATATATTTTTTCTAGCTTATGAAATTACCCAAAAATATGCCAGAAAATTCATGAACAATTACTGCCAGTAGGAAAATCGAAAATCCAGCAGCATAGAGCAAAACCCCTTTTGACAAAAATGATTTTTAACACCATTCAAACACTCCACCAAAATTCATACATCAATACCAACATAATATCAACCAATATAACAAGAAATTTTGGACCTAGCTCAATCAGATCACACTAGAATAAATTTGAAAAAGAAAAGGCAAGAAAACCCTACTTTTAGAGATTTGTGGCTCTTAACTCCAAAGGATGCTCTAGAATTCTTTTGCTTCACTTCAAAGCTTCCTCAACAACCCCAAACCCTTCCTTTAACCTCAGATTGTGTGCCCTCAAAGTTGGAAAAGTGATGGATTGAAATTATAATCGATTAGATTTGTGGGTTATGATGAGTAGAATAAGTTTGGTGAAGGGAGTTTGTGGTTTCATCAAGTCTAGACTAGGAAAATGGAGGTTTGAAACAAGTTTTGAGCTTGTGAAAAGTGAAAAATGGAGGCTAGTTGTGTGGGCTGGAAAATGGCCAAGAATGAAAGCTTGATGAAGAAGTTGAGTTTGTGTTTTATCTTTTATTTAATGTATAGATGACATATTATATAGTTAGGAAATTCTTAATTCAAGAAAGTAAAATGGATGACTAGGATTCAATCTTGTAATTCAAGATTGAATCTTGGCCTTCCACTTGTTTAGAATGGATATACATTATCCATTTGTAATGATTAAAATATCTTCGGTTAAAATAGCACACCAAAATTTTACCTAACGGGTAAACGTCGTAATCATTAAACGATATTACCCGAAAATTAATTCAAAATATAAAATTATCATTCTCACCTATTTCTAACCTTATTCCCATGTTTTCCTAATTTCGGCACCTCCAGCCCGAATCTAAGGTTTAGCTTCCGCGGTGGAGCCCACAAAGTTACCATTCATCGGCCAAAATTTTTTTTTTTGACAGGTCTGTTGGGCCATCCTCATCATTGCTAAACTATTAGATTTTTGAAATTATGATTAATAAAGCTCAAATTAATTTTTAATTAAATTTTTGGGTGTTACAATATGAATGCAACATTGCATTCTTTGAATAAAGACCTTGTTTTCAAGCCTTGAGATGCATTTCCTATGATGAATTTGTTTGGGTAATTGCTAGTGGCTTTCTATTCTCTTGGGATTTTATTTTTGACCTTTGGAGAGATGCTTCAATTGGATGTTGTTCAGGTTCATGCCGTTCAAAGACAATTTCTGTTCTCCAGGTACAATGTCTCCTGCAACTTTAGGAGACATTTCTGGAGTTTCTTCATTTTCAGGAGAGTCTTTTTTCTAGATTCTTCAGAAGTATTTTCCTGTTGAAATATCTCAGAATTTTCATATTCTGGATTCTTTCTGCCATTTCAAGGTTAGTTTCACAAAATACAACATGCATAGTTTCCTTTACGGTTTTAGAACTTAGATTAAATACTCTATATGCTTTACTCCTAGTTGAGTAATCAATGAATATTCCATCATCCATTCTAGCATCAAACTTTCCCAAGTTGTCTTTGTTATTTAATATGAAGCATTTGCATCCAAATGCATGAAAATAATGAAGAGTTGGTTTGGTTCCATTCCAAAGCTCATAAGGGGTTTTCTTTAATATGGGCCTTATAAGTGTTCTATTAAGAACATAACATGCTGTGTTTATAGCTTCAGCCCACAAATTTTTTGGAGTTTGATTTTCACAAAGCATAGCTCTTGCCATTTCTTGCAAAGATCTATTTCTTCTCTCAACAACTCTATTTTGTTGGGTGTTCTTGGGCAAGAAAAGTTATGAGAAATGCCATTTACATCACAATAAGATTCAAAATGTTGATTTTCAAATTCTTTACCATGATCACTCCTTATAGATACAATGGAGCTTCCTTTTTCATTTTGAACCTTTTTGCAAAAATTTTTAAAATGAGAAAATGCTTCATCCTTATGTGCTAGAAATAGAACCCATCCAAATCTTGAATAATCATCTACAATGACCATTCCATATCATTTTCCGGCTAAACTTTGTGTTCTAGTTGGTCCAAATAGATCAAGATGTAATAGTTCTAAGGGCTTTGTGGTTGAGACAACATCCTTGGGCTTAAAGGAGGACTTTGTTTGTTTGCCCTTTTGACAAGCATCACAAACTATATCTTTTTCAAATTTAATTTTTAGGATGCCTCTCACTAAATCTTTATTAAGCAATTTAGAGATTTGGTACATGCTAGCATGTCCTAATCTCCTATGCCAAAGCCATTTATCATTTTCAAAAGATGCAACGCATCTTACATCTTGAACTTTTAGATCATCTAATGTCACACCATAAATATTTCCACATCTTTGGCCAGCAAACAATATGTGATTATTACTCTTCTTATGAACAATGCATTTGTCACTATCAAAGACAACACGATAGCCATTATCACATAATTGACTTACACTAAGTAAATTGTGTTTTAATCCATTCACATGAAATACATTATCAATGGTAGTAGAGGATGATTTACCTATTTTTTCAACGCCAATAATTTTTCCTTTTCCATTGTCTCCAAATGTCACATTACCTCCATTTTGATGTTTAAGGGATGAGAACATGGCTTCATTTCCAGTCATATGCCTAGAGCATCCGCTATCAATGTACCAAAGCTCCTTTCCCTCTTTCTTTGGCTTGCTCCTTTGGAGGAATAACAGGTTGTCTTTTACGCATCCAAAGTTGTTTAGGAACCTTGTCATAGGGGGTTCTATATTCACCTACAGCATTTCTATTCACAAGCACATGGACTACTCCATTTTCCTTTTTAGCCCAGCCAATAAAACATCTATTTGATAAATGTCCTATTTGTTTGCAATTGTAGCATTCTTCAATATTCTGCACTTTCTTTTCCAGCTTTGAGGCTCTAAAAAATGCTTCATGTATGGTTTTCTCTTTTGAAAAGATTTGCTGGTTGATGCACCAGATTTTTGTTCAAAGAGATTTTATAAAATCGATTTTGTTTATGAGCATCATAACCCAAACCAGCCTTTGCGTCCCAAAAGATTTTCCAAATTCTTTGTTCCTTGGACAAATTTGGACAGAGAAGGTGAGTGTTTTAACTTGCTATTTCAGTAAATCACTTTCAGTTTTAAGAGTATCAACTGAAGAATTATTTAAGCATTCTTTTAGAGCTTCAATCTCATTTGCTAATGAATTATTTTCAGCAACTAAGACTTCTTTTTCTTTCTTTATTGCAGTATATTTACAAAGCATATTTTTTGAATTAACAAGCAAGTCATCAATAATATCAATAAGTTCACAAGTTGTCATATCAGAAATTTACCTCATCGCTTTCATTTGCCATGAGACATAAGTCAGCAAACATGCTTTCCTCATCCTCGCTAAAGGAATCATTCTCAAGGTCTTCCCATGTGGATAATAACCCCTTTTTCTTGTACTTCTTTCCTTCTTCTTTTCTTTGTAGCAAGGGACATTCGTTCTTGAAAGTGTCTTGGTTGTTTAAGTAATGACATGTTATATCCTTCTTGCTTGATTCTCCTTTGTGGTTGTCTTTCTTGGAAAAGTTTCCTTTTCTGCCTTTGCCTCTTTTCTTCCATAGCTTCATCATTCTTTGCGCGAACATACTAAATTCATCATCTCTCTAGCTCTTCTCTTTCAGATTGTAAGCTTCTTCCACTTTGGATTTTAGTGCAAGCCCTTTCTTCTTTTTCTCATTTTTCAGATGAGTTGTTTCAAAGGCAATGAGATTGCCTCTTAGCTCATCATAAGTTAATGTACTGATATCTCTTCCTTCTTGAATAGTTGTTATTTTGGACAGCCATGGTGGTGTAAGACTTCTGAGAATTTTCTCACAAGTTCTTCATTTTCGAAGCATTTACCAATCATGTCTAGATTGTTGATGATGAAGCAAAGCATTCAAACATTTGATCAATGTTTTCTTCTTCTTTCATGTTGAAAAGCTCATATTCTCTCATGAGCATATCAGTTTTAGTTTGTTTGATCTGCTTTGTGCCCTCATGAGTCACTTGGAGTTTATCCCAGATTTCTTTGGCACTTCTATCTGGACACCTTTCTGTATTCTTCAAAACTTATGGCACAATGTAGAAGGTTGACTGCCTTGGCTTGCATTTCGATTTTCTTTTTCTCTTTTGCAGTCCATTCCTCATCACTTTTAATGATGCTTTGTCCTTGTTCATTTGTAGTCATGGGCACTTCAGCTCCTTTGGTGATTATTTTCCACAGATCATAGTCTTGAGATTGAATGAAGATTCTCATTCTTTCCTTCCAGTAAGCATAGTTGACTCCATTGAAAAATGGAGGCCTTGTGGTTGATTGACCTTCAGGTAAGAGTGTATGGAACAATGTTGGCCATACTTATCCTTTGGATTTTTTTGCTCCAAGCGATTAAGCTTGACCCCTAGAGACCTTGCTCTGATACCAATTGATGGTATCAGATCACTTGAGAAAGGGGGAGTTTGAATCAAGTGATCCTTTAAAAATTTTCTGCACACTTAACAAACAGTTAAAACAATTCACCCAGATGTCTCCTGTGAACTAGGAGATATTCGTGTGAGTATGTAATTTACTAAGTAAACTTTAAAAACAGTATTTATATGTTTGTTATCCTTTTAAAACAATAGATCATAATACAACTTTCAGCAATATAAATTAAAGGACTTGTTGGAAATGAAATAAGAAAAAAGAGATAGGGTTAAGAAGAGTGCACCAAGAGCTTTTATACTTGGTTCAACTTTAATATGAAGTCTACTCTCCTCACCAATGTTGATGAGAGTTCCACTAATTTCCCAATCCAAATACAGATTCAAGTTTACAAATCAAAGTTGGTAACAATTCCAACTAAAACTCTCACAAATGAAATCCTAAAATTTCAACAAAGACCAAGACAAATTTTCAAGTATTGAACACTAACCTTCTCAATATATTTATCACAAGATAACACTTTGAATACTAGGATCTGAAGGTGTTTTCATTTCTGAATAAGTCTTGATGGTCATAAAGATGGTTCTTCTTGAACCTTATATAGGCAGTGCCCTTTTGCAACCATGAGAGAGAGATATCCGTGAAATGCTAGATGCATTGTGGTCTTTGCGTAGCAGGAAGGACAAGTTTCAGGCGTGGCAGAAGCTTGGGAGAAAGAAGAGTATTCATTTTCTTCTTTAGATGAAAGTTGAAAGCATTCTTTCTTTTATGCAGAAATATTTCAGCAATAAGAACACCAAGTTGGTATAAGCATTTGACCATTTGCAAAGGCTCCCGCTGTCCTCTTTTCTCCTGTTTTTATCATGCCTTACGTTGCCTTTTTCTAGCAAGTAGAACGAGCTTGAAGCATGGGAGAAAGAGCACTTCCATTTTGAATGATGGACCAAGAGGTTCTTTCTTTGTGACGCAGAAATGGTTTCAACAAAAAGGTTGCTAAGCTTGTGTAAAGTCTTGACCGTTTGAAAACCCATTCACAAGGCTCTTTCTGCAATCCTTTTTTCCTGTGAGCTGTAATGTGACAGAAAAGTGCCTTTGACCTTTTGGCTATAGTCACAAGCTAGCTCCATACTTTATGACTTGAGTGTACTTTTTCTCTCTCTCTTGTACTTAAGATGTGGACATATCTAACTTTATAGAGACCCACAAGCCTCTAGAGCAATTTTTACTGACATTACATTGCTTGTCCTGTTTTTTGCATACATCATCTTGGTTCAAGTGTAATACATGATATTTAAAACAAACCAAGGATGTCTCCAATTGTAGGAGATATTTGCGTTAACTTAAATCTGAAAAACACTTTAGCAAATATATTAGATTATGTTTGTCATCATTTAAAGGTTCTCAAGCCAACAACCCCCTCCCGCATCTCCAGGATAAATTGACAACGGACGCTCCCTTTATCTAGTCTCCTTCAAAAGGGGCAGTGCTCCCCCCCACCCTCTCTATTTGCCTCTCATGGCTGGCACCCCTATAGCCACCTCTCCCCTCTCAACCTCACCAACAGCTAGGCGATGAGTGCGTAGCGACAAGATTGCTTCCGCAGATACAATGGTGACACGAAGGAGAGTGAACTCACGGAGGGACCTGCAAAGTTATTATATTGGCACGATGGAGAGCGGTTCAGGGATGAAGGTGGCGGTTATGCAAAAGATAGTGGAGGTGTGTGGCAAAGGCAATTGTCATGGTGGAGAAATTGGAGGAACATCTAATGGTATAATAGTCATTTTACATATTGTTTTTAATTTTCAAAATAAATTTATTATTATTATTATTATTAATGATTTATTAATAGTAATAAGGCGGGTTATTGTGGCAACTTTTAAACAAGTGTGGGAGATAGGTGTAGTTTTTAAATCTAGAATGAAGTAAATGTAATATCAACTAATTTCAAGTCAATTAAACTAATGAATAACCCCCACGGGGGCAGGGGAAGGGGGGGGGTTGGAAGTATGTAAACCACCTAACTAGATCAGAGTTGCAAATTAAATTAAACAAAAAAAAAACGACAACAACAACAACACAACCACGTGGCATGATGGCAACTACGCCTAAAATGAGATTGGCATGAAAGCACCGTGAAATCCGTAAGGAACTCTGCAAGGCATGGTAATTTTGGCAACTGCCTCGCCAGAGAAATTATTTGTGTCAATTATAAGAACCTAGAACAAAAACAGAAAAAGATGAAATTAACTTGTATTGTATATATTCTGAGCAGAATCAATTAATTTGTACATATATATGTCATAGAATTAATTAACCTACTTGTGATATGTCAGTGTCTTCATTGTGAACAAAAGTGATGATCCAACCATCATCCTCTTCAAGGCCACCTTCTTTAGGGACAAAGGCAGATCCCGTGCAAAAAACATTCCTCTCAAATTTATGGTACTCCGCCCTTATAGGCTCTTCTTGTTCTGTGTCTCCCTGATTTACACATTCAAAGTTGTAATACTTTCAGGAAAAAACATATAAAATAAAATAAGTCACATATACTCAGTGCCAATTTTACCTCTGAAAATTGATCTCCAAAGTATAACTTGGCTAGAGCTCCGTATTTAGGCAAGTCTTAAAAGTCAAACAGGAAATAAATAATCATTATCACTATCAAATCTAAATCTAGGTTCACGATATATATAATTAAGGGTGGCTATTATAATTGCTAAGTAGAATAACAAATGTTTGCGTCAAGTTTTTGCGTGTTTATATATATAATATTTGTTACCTGCATCACAGCTAGCAGCGGGATCAACCACTTGGGTGTATGCGTATCTATTCTTAATTCCAGTAAAACTTTCATTGATTACAGGAAAATCCATAAACAGACCTGGACCAGTGAGGTATTTCTCCTTAACTTGCCCAGTTTTCATGTTCAATCTCCATTCATAACAACGAGAGAACCACTTTGAGTCATTATTCAGACCTTCTACAGGTCCTGGAATTATTGAATCTAGTGCTCTGCAACCCCACAACACCACCTATATATAGTACAAAACATGCATGTGCAAAATTTCTTAGTTACTTGGCCAATTTCACAGTTTTAAATATTACTACATAGGAAGATAATTAATTTACCTCATGACCATCTTCAAAAGAATTGATGACATGAAATGTGCAATTAGGTTCCACCTCAAACCATTTGATTGAGTCTGCATCACCATAGAATGGCATTATCCCAATCCTGGCATATTTCTCCTTCTCATATTTGATTAATCTACAAGTTAAAACATGGAAACCTTGCTCATTCATTTACATTCTCCGTGGCCTTAAGTTCTTCGATAGAAATTAAAGGGTGTGTGTACTTACGGGCCTCTTCTAAGTAGTCTGTTTAAATCTATGATCAGTGGAAAATCCAATATAGCAATGTAGCTGCATATATCAGAAACACGAAAATATTTAAGTTGTGTTAACTTACACATGTGAGGTCTCATTGTTGTTGATATTATTATAGTTCAGGTTGGTGGCTTGACGACAAATGTTACCTGCGAGTGACACCTATCTCATGGCAAAGACAGCACCTCTCCAGTTCTATGTCTACTTTATGAACCAACTCCTTTCCATCAGCTGAAAATGGTTAAATTAAAGGGCATGTTATCAATATTATACACGTCAATCAGCACAAATTAAGAGAGTTTTTGCACAAATACAATTCTAGATATGTATCTAATTAATATGAAGTGTTATATATATTGTATTTATACAGAGTTAATTTCTCGATAATCAACTATTAGTACACCAATTATTCTTCAATATTTCCAAGAATTTGGAGCACATATATAAATGCCAAATAAATATTTCCAAGAATAAGAATTATGGAAATGTGAGTGTAAATATGTGTAGCATTGTCATCTAAAAGCATACCAGAAACTATTCCAACTTCAAGAAAAGGCTTAATTGCATCTACCCCAAAGATAACCAGCTCTCCTCTTCCTGGAACTTTCTGTACTAAGCATTTTAATTAGCAGGAGTTTGTTGTAGGCCAGAAAAAAAATGTGCAGGGGTTAATATGAGGCCATATGACTAAAATAATGTATCGTAAGTAGCATTTTTAAACAGCAATATATGTGGAGAGAAAGCAAGCGAGAGATTAACCTTGGGGTGGCTGCCAAGAGGACGATTCCAGGCTCCATTGATATCCCAGTCTTGTAAAACACTCAATGTAAAGATGTCAATCTCTTGCGCAATGTGACTTTCAGCAACCGAGTAGAACTTTCCTGAATGCTCGAACACATTGGTGTTGCTATAATATTTATAATTTTTTCCGAATCTCAACTGCGAATTTATACACAAGTAAAAAAAAAAAAATCTCATGACACTCATGTGAGATGGCTTTAACTAACCTCTAAAACCAAAACTTTAGCATATATATACAAAGGTTATTCAACAAAAATAGTTTCGGCCAAGGATTTCAATTGACGTATTTAGCTTTGGAAATCCATATGGCAGTTGGATTGAAAGTATGTGTGACTCTTGTTGGAAATTATCGGACTTCCATTGCTTTATCTACAAAACTGTTTGAATGGTAATATGATGGTTCTTGAAATCCATTGTTATATAATTATATCCAAATATGTTAGTATGCTTGTATATGTGTTGGCTCAGTTGCTTGGTCTCTGATGGGTGGAACAAGACGACCTTTCATCAAATGGCAAGTCCCCTCACTACTCCCTCTATATATGTATGTGTGTCTCTTATTGAGGCAGAACCTTTTTGAACATCTTAAGAGTCACTTTTGCCTTATATATTGCCCCATCAAATACGAAAAGGAGATAATGAGGAAGATTCCGTTTCTAACATACACACGTGTACTACCTCAGCAAATTCTTTGAGTGTAAATGCCTTAAAAGGTACACATTGTTGTTTCCTATTTGGTATTCTAAATTCATGTATCTTGATCTTGGGTATTATTAAGATTTGTAATTTTATCCTACAACTCTAAGAAAACCGGTACCTTGGGGTTAAAAATTGAAGATCATTGATTCGAAGGGAATTCACTTAACTATAACACGTTAAAGGTTACAGGGTTTTTGCTTTTGTTTTTATCTACTCTACTGAAAAAGAGAAACAGACACAAATATTAAATTGAGTTCCTTAATTTTTAAGAGACTTTTATATATTTAAAGTGGCGTTGAGTTATTTAAATTCATTTCACCTGAGACAGTGTGTTGAATTATTTATTAATTTTCATTATTGAAGAATGATTATAAAATATTTAAACAAAAAAATTATCATTTCAATTATCAATAATAAATGAGTCCATATTATTTCATGTGAAATAAGTACACATAACATTTCTCTTTAAAATATTGGCATGTAACTTCCTCTTGACTATAAGTGATCATGCTAAAAAAAATGAGATGATCCTAATTAATAGTATCATCAAAACCTTTGGGAATCTAGTTGGTGCTGTTTGCTTATTATCCTGTAATTTGGACATACATATTCTCAAATTAAACTAAAAGTGTGCTTGTTAGTGGTTGGAAGTGGAAGAAGGGCTAATTATTTTGTATGTGCAAAATTAAAGAATGCTGACCTTGTTAAGCATAAGAGAAGACAAAACGGCCAGTGAATCTCCTTTCACTGAAGGGAGAAACAAAGGCTTGTTGCTTTGTTTCTCAAGCTTGTATGTGTCAGTTTCAACGTGTCTGTTGTTGTACACGATGTTGCAACTCCCGTCAGTGTCACTTTGCTTCTTGAAATACAAAGCATGAAGCATTCCTTCTCCTTCCACCCATGCGCTGTATGACCAACCCAACATAGACTTGGTTGATTTCAGTCCTCCAAATAGTGGGTTTGATCCTGTCGTGCATTTATACATATATACGAATATGAATGCTGCAGCAACACACACACACACACACACACAAATATATATATATATAAGCGGGCTTCTATTACTTTTCGCCCCAGTTAAATATTGGAAGGGTTAATTAAATTATTATTTTGAATTGTGTTCAATATATAATGCATAATGAATAATTAAATAGATATGTGTTCAACATTAATTATTTTCCTTCTCTAACTCCCCACCGTGGAGTGATTATAGGCACTTAGCTAACTGTATGGCATGACTAAGCAAATGATAAATGATTAACACGTTTGGTGCTCCCTCACTCACACACACACACATATAATGGCTCATTTGAACTTGAAACACCAATTAAATTGGAGAATAAGGAATAGTAAGGATTGGACTCCAAACTTTAATTTTTGGGTATAGAAGTTTAATACCATGTCATAAATCATTTCTTCCAAAAAATTAAGCTATTGCATAGAGACATGCATAATTTCATATCCAACAAAACTAGAGTCAATTCCACCTATCTCTACTTGTAAAACTTTTGTATGCCTATGAAATCAGGTGAAAAATAAAATAAAATGAAAAGCTTTATAAAAAAGTGACTCAAAATGAGTGTACATGTACATACATATTTCATGAATTCGAAATCATAGTACATGCCTAACTTTTCATGTCACTGTACTCGTAGATCTTGTTGTGTGCGATCATATATAACCTTTAAAATGAATTACTAGCTAGGGAGACAAAACTACGATACTTATCAGAATATCCCCGAATGAACTTGTTTGTTTATAACTGAGGTCTGAGTTGTGATTCTTGTCTTTTCCGTTTTTCAATCTATAGTGGTGTGGCAGGAGTCCAAACGACAGGAGAAAAAGCAAAAAGAACGTATTCTCCAACGAATTGTATCAATTTTCTCAGTAAAGTTGTTTCAACAACTCTTTCCCAAGAGATCTATCACTTGTGCACTGATTGCTAGTGTAAGAGAGTGAATTTGAATATATCTTTTCTGAAGTGTAATATATACTATTGGATCATTGTTGATGAAAATCAAAGCCCCAATTCGCTGGTGCAGATATAATCAGTATATTTGGTGCAGATTACTTCACTCAAAGAAGAAAAAAATTGAAAAACTTTTTTCTCTGAAAAAGAGAAAAGTTTACTCAGTTATACTTTTATATATAATGTAAACCGCACCAAATATATATACTAATGTACATCTCCGTTAATTCTTCAATTATTTTGTTATGAAATTGGTAAACTCATATCATATTGCCAAGTTCAAAGAAATGTGATGTGAAAAATGACATAATAATAAAAAAAATTAGTAACCTCTCTTCCAAACTCGTGTTATATTAAGCAAAGCAAAGCATAAAGTTGAAAGTACATAGGGTGGACCATTTCTAATGTAGACACCCTCTGGAAAGCCCCGTGGTATTTGGCCTTCGATATTGGTGATAGGCATGGCCTTCCCTATCTCCTCAACTGGAGAAAAGTTGCTCTGCAATACACTACCAGTCAATTACAAATGGGATTGATTAACATATACTAGCTGGAAAAAAAAAAGATTTTAAGAAAAATATAATACTTCATTAGGTACCAACCACACCTGAGACGGAAGCAGTGGCTGGTCAACATACTCAAAAACTGAATCCACAACAGCATCGAGGAATTTAGTCGTGATGCTTTTCATCATGGTTTTGGAAGTATCAATTTGCAGAGGAATTTGAGGCAACGATCTTAATATTGGCTGATCATCGTGAAGTGAACAACACTAATGTAAGCCAATAAAACATGAGGCTTTAAAATTGTGAGACAAAAATGGCAGATATTTAGTTATTTTGATGTCAACAAGTGACACAAATTTAGCGGGATGTGTGTGGAAAGAGAAAGATCTTTTTGTGTATCTCTAACCCATCCATGTGATGCAACGTTTCTCTTTAGTTAGTTGTATATACGTAGTAGGTACCTTGAATAGGGAGGAGAGTACTCCTGCAGCCATGGAGTGATTGAACCCATGAGGGACGGTAAAGGGTCGTTTCTGAATGGAGCAATTGGGAGCAAGAGTTGCCATGTGCGTTCGTTCCCAGTAACTAGTTTCGTCCAGATCAGATATGTGCAACACTCCCTGCTTGATTTTCAAACGAAAGTGATCCTTTACATTAATAGGTTGCGGAAGGACGGTACCTTTAAATGTTGATCTTCCCACGGCATAGGAATATGCTTTTTTTTGGTTGTTGAGCTTAAATACACGTTAGTATAAGATTTGCTTACACAAACTTCTAATACCTCCCTTGTTAAGATTATAAATTTCATCTCCATTCAATAAAATTAAAAAAAAACTAATTTATTTAATCAATATATTAAATATTACTAAAATATTATAGTTTTATTATTAATAATTATATATATTATATTTTTTTTATCATTTAAATTAATGAAATGGTATTTGCATATGAGGTTTGTGTAACTTTAGTAAAACTCATGAGAGGTTAATTATAATTTTACAAAATAATAATTGCACTAAATCTCGTTAGAGCTGGGTGTTAAACATTTTTTTTGGTTTTTACTATATTTTTCATTAATTAGGCATTGGATAAAGATATGTTTCTCATTATTCATTATTTGCGGGAAGCAATAATGAACGTGTCCAGAGATTCCTTCTAGCAATATTCCAGATGTTTTGCTAGCATCTGTCTTTGTTCTCTTCTGATTGATCGGCTGGGAAGCAAACAAATTAATAGTCTGGATCGGACCCCAAACAACAATAATAATAAAAAGAAAAAGGTACACCTGGGTCATGGAAACTACACTATGCCATGTGCATATTGGAAGTATTTGTGTTTGTAGGTTTATGTAATCCTTGTCTTTGACAACTACTTTAGTCTTGAAAAGTGTGAAGGAGAAATTAAATCATATAAAGGTAGTGAGTTTCGCGGTGTTTGTGGGCAGCGGCATCATCAGGAGGCTGATGGGGCAGGACAGGATTGAGTTTCGGCGTCGCTTCTTGCCTGTTTCGTTTTCGAGTTCGTGTTTGGTGGTCGCCTTGTGTGCTCCTTTATGTTTAAGCTAAGGTTTGGTTTCGGTGGTTCTTTCGTGTTCTAATATCTTTCAAGCCTCGGAGCTGGTGGTACTCCTGCACTCTTTTTTGCCTGTGGTTGTGTTGTTAGTGGTGATGGCTCACTAGGTGTTTGAGTCTTTTATGTTTGTTTGTGGTGATGTTTTATGGGTGTTTTGGGGCTATTTTGATTTTGTGTGTTGTGATGTCCTAGTCGATTTGTGTAGTTTGAGATACATTATATTGTATTGCTCATCTCTTAAATGAGAGTTTAGAGTCTATCATTAACTATAAAAAGTGAAAAAAATGCAGTGAGCCAATCAAAGTAGTTAAAATGTATCATATCTTAGGGTGGGGAAAAATGCAAGTGTAATTTTGCAACTATGTTTGAAGTATTTATTAGGTTGTCACCAGGTTATACAAGTTTAATTTTAATACACTATAAATTTCAATCAACTATGTGTATCTATTTGTAAGACTTTGTAGTTAGTAGGTGATTAAATCTAACACTTTAAATGATATAGTAATACATGATGAAATGTCTGTATAAAATTATTTTACAACTGATTGTGTGTTTACATTAAACTATAATTATATTATGTAGCATCTCATATATATTGTGTTGGTCAATTGTCAATAAGTATGACTCGATCTATCTTGTGCCCTTGGCTCAGGGTTGCGTATCAGTGAAGATTTTGACTTTTTCTCAGTTAAACAAGTTCGATATATCTATTCTCCTTCATTCGAGAGGGTTATGGTTATGAATTATTTAGTTGACTTATTATCGGGGTTATTCCTTGAGCCTAGTCATCATGATCTCTTGGATCCCCATCACTCTCCCCATCAAAATTCAAGCCTAATATACTATATATCTCACTTAATCCCATCCATAATTCCATAACTTCTGCTTAGCATTAATGGGTCTCCATCCTATGAATAAATACCATGGAAATAATGGCACAAAGCACTTCATTTTTAATCTACACATCACCCTCCATCAAAGAGTCCCTTTTCAACCTTTCTCCACTAGTTTTCCAATTTTCCCTAGTCCCCTTGAGGAAGGCCTCCCGCCAGTTCTATGTAACCATATAATTGAAATTAAGATATAATTATACAAATTTCTGTTAAGCATACTAGTTTAACCATGGGCATCAAGGTAAAATCTAGAATATGCAATTACGTTAAAATTTGGGAGAGAGAGTTTTACCACCTTAATGATCTTACCCTTCCTAAGCAGGATTGTCTTCATTAGGAGGGTACTTGTGCTTTAGACCAAAAAATTTTATGTTAAGCATAAAGATTATTTTTATCATTGATGTCACCAAATTGGGGTGAGAACTGAGAATATGTGTGCCAGTTTCTGGCCAGCTGCAAATTAGCGATTACACTTGAAATCAATCAACTAATTATGAGAGCAGTGGATGAAGTCATTTATTTAAACGCAACTATACTATACATCGGCTCTCACCTATGCCTTATTGCCTTTGATTAACGAGGCAACATGACCAAAATTTTGAGACATATGTTGGTGCTACAAACAACATAAATAGTGCTACAGAGCCTGAAATGAGATTGGCATGAAAGCTCCATGAAACCCGTATGGAACTCTTCGAGGCATAGTAATTTTGGCAACCGTCTCATCACAAAACTTCTTTGCGTCAATTATATGAACCTGGAAAGAAAAGTTAATGCAAGGTAATTATTTAGTGTAATAGTGTCATAAATATTAATTAATTCTCAGCAAGATCAGATCTCTATATCACAGGCTATACATAGCTAATAACCCACTTGAGATGTGCCAGTATCTTCATTGTGAACAAAAGTGACTATCCAACCGTCATCTTCTTCTAGACCACCATCTCTGGGGACAAAGGCAGCTCCACTGCAAAATGTGTTCTTCTCAAACATATGGTATTCCACCCTTATTGGCCCTTCAGGTTGCTCTTTGTCTCTCTGGTTAACACAAAATTCAAGTTATGACCATTGCAGCTAAGAAAACAAGAAGTGGGAATTAGGCACTATCAGAAAATTCTTTCAATTACCATGGACAACTCTGCATTTGATTCTTCAAAGTAGAGCTTCGCTAGACCTCTATATTTTGGCACGTCTAAACAGCCCAAAGCCAAAACCATATTATACAATATTTATATATGAAATATGAAAGGCTGCTTATAACTGTTGAGAGAAAAAGAAACTCTCTTTTCTATGCTCTATAGTTACCTTGAGTAGAGCTTGCAATGTGATCAACTACTTGTGTGTATGCATATTTATTCTTAACACCTATGAAGTTTTCATTGACCACAGGAAAATCCATATAAACCACTTTGGCTCCACAGAGATCTTTTTCTTTGACTTCCCCAGTTTGCATATTCAATCGCCATTCATAACAACGAGATAGTGAACCAAATTCATTCGAACTCGGGTCAGGTCCAGGAATTAACGAGTCAAGGGATCTGCAGCCCCTCACTACAACCTGTTGATACACATCACATATATTTTCAAAATTTTGGTGCAGCCCTTTTGTTCATATATCTGAGAAATCTTCTAGAATCTTAGTCTCTAGCTAGATATTACTTCTAGTTCTAGGTAACTTACCTCGTGACCATCCTCAAAAGAGTTGATAATGTGAAAGGTGCAATTAGGCTCCACCTCAAACCACATGATTGAGTTTGCATCACCACAACGTGGCATTACTCCAATCCTTGCGTATTCCTCCTTGTTGTACTTTATTAATCTACATGCAGACAAAATATGCAGTCACACATAACTTTTATACCCTTATGACAGTTTTAAATTGAAGGCATTCAGTTCTCACTGACAAATGATATGCACTCACGGGCCTCCACTAAGAAGTCTGTTTAGATCAATGGTTAGTGGGAAATCCATGATCACATTGTACCTGCAAAGCAAAAGCCATAAAAATATATGATATGCATAGTTTAATTTCACTCTCGGGAAAGTAGTTTCGGTGATAAATTAATAACTCCAAGCCAATATAATTGTGAACAATACTACCTCCGTGTAACACCTATGTCATGGCAAAGACTGCATCTGTTTAGTTTGAGATCAACAATATGAACCAAATTTTTTCCATCAGCTGAAAAGCAAGGAAAAAGAAGCATGTCAGATATTATGTGACACAGGAAATAAGTAATTAGTACACTTATTTAAGCATACCAGAAATAACTCCAACCACAACAAAAGGCTTGGTTGGAGCCACTCCTAATGTAACCAGTTCCCCTGTATCTGGAGCTTTCTGTGATAATGAGAGTCAATAACCAATTGTGAAGTGCTAAAAAAGAAAGTATCGGTTATATACATGAAATTAAAGAATAACCTTCGGGTGGCTGGTAAAAGGTCGATTCCAGGCTCCATTGACATCCCAGTTCTTTATCGTTTTCAAGGTAAAGATGTCAATCTCTTGTGGGATGTGACTTTCAGCAACTGAATAAAACTTCCCTGAATGCTCAAACACATTGGTGTTGCTAATGTATTTGTTTGCTTTGCCAAATCTCAACTGTTTAATTAACATGCATCTAGGTGAGCCATGAAATATACTTGATGGCTCACATGTGAGCTTGATTATTATCCATATATATGCAAGGATTCAAACAAGAAATAACATTCTATTTACTATTTAGTTTTAAATGTGTATTTTGCTAATCTTAGACAGGATTAAGCCCTATTAAAATCTACATCAACATCATTGTCCAATAACTTTGGTTACTACATCAGCATGCATGGGATTAATTAGTAAGCTGACCCAATTCAGCAGATAAGCAGACAAAATGGCTGATGAATCGCCTTCTATGGCCGGCAGAAACAATGGTTTCTTGCTTTGTTTTTCAAGCTTGTACGTTTCAGTCTCAACGTGTCTGTTGTTGTACAGGACCGTCCAGCTTCCATGACTTGATTTTTCAAAATACAATGCATGGAGCATTCCCTCTCCTTCCACCCAAATGTGACTTGACTTCCCAAAGATAGAATTTGTTGACTTCAGTCCTCCAAAAAGTGGATTTGGTCCTAAAATATATGCAAGCATTAGCAGCATAATAATGAGGGCACATAATAGAATATGTTAATTAAATAATAAGTATTGTGCTAGCAGACTTATCTTAAGGTATTTCCAGTTTTCCTTTTGGCTACTTGCTGCCTAGATCAATCACATAAGCTAGATTTCGGTTGGGTGAGAGAATACCAAGCATTTTGGATTGAGTAATATTACATATTAAAAAAAATATGTAATAGAAATAAAGATTAACAATTGTGACGCATCACCTTAGATATAAAATTCCTAATTGTGTAGCATTTTCTTTTGGATTTAGTATACTCTCAGATTGACCAATCGGGTGAAATTGTGATCAACCATATAATATACTCGAGACTTGGCGTTTGTTTTGTACATTATTGTACCTTGTAGCCCGCAACCATGGCTTGAACAGTGTTTACGGGAGATTAGTCGACCTCGTGATTTATTATTTTTTTGACCTCGTGATTTAATTAGCATCATTCTTTAACCAATATACTGAACATCACCAGTAACCAGATCAAAACAAAATCCAGTCGTGTCTTTTCAACTGTTTTATCTGCAATGCGATACATAAAAATGCAAAGAGTATACTATAAAATTTCATGTTGTTGGTCCTCGGTAATAAAGTTTGTCCCATCTATATGTAACTATTTTGAACCAACCTTGAAATGATCAAGAAGGAAGTACCAATGCTTCTGAACTTTACGATGTCGAATTGGAAGTTGGTTTATGTTGTTATATATAACTACATAGACGTTGCGTTAATCTGAAGAAAAAAGGTGCTTTCTCTGGTGCATAATTGGATTTTAAAATGCACTGTGAGTTTCTTACTTAGACCAGTAAAAATTTGACAACTAATCCAAAGGAAATTATAAAAAGAAAAAAATATTAAAATAGCTCGTACCGTTTCTGATGTAGACACCCTCTGGAAAATCACCCGGAATTTGACCTTGGATGGTGGTCATAAGCATGGCTTCCCCCAACTCCTCCACCGGGCCAAAGTTATTCTACAGTACTCATATAAAGGAACATATATATATATATATATATAGTGATTTAGACACCAAACTTGATATCGGATAATTAACCATGCATGCACATAAGTTTTGAATTGATATATAATAACGTTCTTATATATATATATATATAATGAATCACCATTATTATATATAGTACCTGAGATGGAAGCAGTGGCTGGTCAATGAATTCAAAGAATGAGTCCACAAAAGCGTCAAGCAATTTAACCGCGGTATTTGTCAAAGTTTTGGGACTTGGGGCAAAGCTATCATGATTGGCTGTTCAGTAAATTCAGCCACATTCTTTCACTTGCAAGCAAAGTGAGGAGAAAAATATGACAAAGAGATCATATATATATATGTTTACCTTAAAAAGGGGCGAAAGTGGAATGTTGAAGTGATGACAAATGTCTGAGACACGTGAAGGTCTTTTCTGAATGGAGCAACTCACCAGGAATTGATGATTAGATGAAGTGGCCATAGGGGTGGGTGTGGTGTGGGTTAACGTAGTTTATTAATTTGGTGCGTCTATATTGCAGGGAGGAGAACTTCAAATCAAACCATATGGTTGTAAAAATGACAAAGAAAGCAAAGCAAAGTCGGTTGTTATATAGGTTCCAACTACGAGGGTGGGATATATATATATATATATATATATATAGCAAGTATAGTGCATCATATTCGATTGTTATAATAAGCTTATATTATTGATTAATATTTAATATATAGATAACAAGCTTTTCTTGGGTTTATTTGTACGGAAGCGAGTAATTTTTAAGTTTTATAAAGTGGGGGCGAGATCCACTTATAATGATAATTATTTGATAAATTTTTTACTTTCTTACGTTACAATTATTTTCACTTTAGAGGATTCAATTTTATTTAGTTTTTCTTATTTTTTTGCATAAAGTAATGGTTTGGCATATTGGGTGATGAACTACATTATTTGAACATTATTATTAACATTAATTTTGAACAATGTATGATGCCTATGATGATTAAAAATGCTAATAAAAAAATTTCTTTTTAATTTTTTTTGCTTTTATTTCTTTTTCACCTACAATTCATAAAATGTTTAAGATTATGTCCATAGATATTCAAAAAAATTCCTGTTTGTTACATGTATGAGTAATTTTTTTTTTTTTTTTGATAAATTGTATGAGTAAACTTCAATAACTGAAAAGATTGCCTGCTATATCATAACTGATTCATTCAATATTAAGTGTGATACCAGATAATAAGGATACACCAGTCTCTATATGTCACGACCCAGGTTAATTACGCATGGAAACACCTTTCCCAATAAGTCTTAACACACCAAATATTCTAGGAAAACGAACAGAGTTCTCTCTTTTTCGATCATTTCCAAAAAAAATACAATCTGCAATATTCCAGTTAAATCAGGACACTTGGGCATCAAGCATTCTCAGAATGCCCTTCCAGGATATAGCAATATCTTAGCATATTTCAGCCATAATACCAAACTTGTTTTTAGATTCAATTAAACATAATAGAAAACATAAAACCTTAGTAAGTTTACAAACATAACCATAATATAAGTCTAAAGACCTCTGTGACATATGGAGCATTATAACAGTTTAACAGAATAAAACTCAAACAAACATGGTCCAGTAAACAGAAAAGCCTTCTCAAGAAGGCTCACTGTCGCACCCAATTTTTGATTAAGTAACAATCAATTTAATTTAATTTTAACTTCATTTCATCCTTTATCGAATATCATGTTTTGTGGTTTAATATCTTCCTTTTGAGTATTTTATTTTTAACTTTCTGTTGCATGTTAATCAAAAAATAAATAAAAAACATGAAAAAAAGAGAGAAATGAGGAGTGCGACGGGCGCTCCTACCCCATCATTCGCGTCCCCATTTCCTGCAATGGAGGCAAGTAGGGCTCCCTGCCTCGGCCAGGCATGCGCACCAGCAAGTGGAGGATGGGAAATATTGAAAAAAAACATGGCCACAACCATTTAAGGATCGATGACCACCAACCAGGAGGGGGTCCTCTCCATTTTTCCACCCATTCACGATCGCACATCATCCCTTTCACAGTGGTACCACAACATATCCTTACTCCACCTTCAATCCATACCCTCCACCTGATAGCCATTGTTCCCCTTTCACAACTCCATTACCACCACCACAATCTGAAACACATTCATCATCTATCATCATCACCACCTTCCACGGCCTCCCCTAAGGCACATCATCATCACCCTCACAAAGTCTTCCTCACCACCATTATCATATCAAAAAAATATATAACAACCTGCAAAACACAACCAAACTAACAAGCACCATCATTGAATCACTAACAACATCCAGCAATATCCTCATCCTTTTACACCACCACAACCATCATCATCATAGCCATTCCCAACCCAACCAAAGAAAATCAATCCAAAAATCAAATCAAACCCCTCAGTACATCAAAAATCAAAACAACCCAAACCAGGAAATAAAGAAAAAGAGGAAGAATAAGCCCGCGGCCAAATCCACGAAGCTTGAAGCCCAGGCATTGCGCGAAAGACGAGGCCCGCCACGCCTCGACCATCCTCCACCGCGAACGGACTTCCGCGACAGGAGACCGCGCTGCCCCACGCACCAAAGCCGCTCGCAGTGCCGCAACCACGCCAGTCCCGCACCTCGTTTCAGCGCAGCGGAGTCGCGCGAAGCTCGCGCCGTGCTACCTTTGCTCCTCGCCGTCTGTCATGCCTCAGGAGCGAGGAAGCACCCCCGCCAGAGCCACTCCACCTCCCGCCGCTTGCACCGCAAACCGCAACGAAGACCGCACATCCCGCCTCTGCGAAGCACCGCCCCTCGCGACCTCCGCAAGGATCGGCCTCCACCATTTGGGAAACCCGCCGCGTTCCCTAAGCCGCCGCCGCTCCCTCTTGAACTCCTGCCTTTAATGCTGGGTATAACACAAATGAGGTTTAGAATTGGGGAATCATTAAAATTTGCTTTCATTTATTTGCGTCTATATGTTTTTAATCAGTTTTTTTTGTCAAGATTGGTGGGCTAAGATTAGTCATATGGGCTTAGGTTTTTGGGGTAAACTTTCTTTTTGCTTAGGTTGGGTTTAAAAGTATGGGTCATTTTTTTATAGTTTTAGGTGCCTAATGTAAAAATAAAATAAAAAGGCAAAAGAAAAATAAGAGATAAAAATAATAAAAATAATAATAATAATAATCAAAATGAAAATAAATTATCTGTGCACCAATATCCAGTTATGATAGAGAGGTGGATGCCTCCTTCATCATTGTTGAATTGTAGGGGTTTATTGAGTAGCCAAATGCTAACTTGAACCCTATGCACAAGTGGGTTTCCATTTTCAAACCATTAGCCAATCAAAAACCCTTTTCCAAATTAAAATCAACCAACGCATTTTTTCTTCATAATTAAAATCCATTAACACACCATGTTTTTGTAAATAACTACGTGGCTTTGAGTTCTCATTGTACCAGAGGATACGTAGGAAGGCATTCCTGTTAAGCCAAATTTTAAATTTTCATAATTTTGTCCCTAATTATTGTTATTTTATTTTATCCATTTGTAAATATTTGAATTTGATTTTTTTGTTATTTATTTGTAAATATTATATTTGTTTATCTTTTCGGGTAAATTTTATATGCTTTAAGTTATTCTATTTGCACAATTAACTTTTGGGTAACCGTTTAGGACGGATGTATCAGAGGTGTGTGGGGTTTAATCTTACCCTTCTCTACATAAATAGACTCTCACTAACTCGTTTTAAGGCAGTTTAAAATAATTTTTATAAAAAGGTTTTCCCAACGGTTTTCCTTAATAAACCTTGGTGGCGACTCCATGAAAATATTTTTCAATAATATTTTTCGCCGCCCCGCGATCCCGCGACACTCGCCCACTTAGACAATCAACTACTAAGGAACCGTAGAATTGGAACCTGAAGCTACCTGGATTTGGAAAGAGAGAGAAACAACAAAGTTAGTTTTGCAACTAAATGGTAGACAAGATGTCTATAACCCACATGAGACAATATATAATCTATAGGTAGAATAATAATACCTTCATAGTTCATATAAATTCAACAAATCCTTTTATTTACGAATAAGATTCTTAAAAACATTCCACTTTATATAAAATAATAGGAAATCATCAAATTTAGGATAAACAGAAGGATTCACACTCAGCCATTCCTTTGTGTGATTCTAAAACGGAATGGTCCTACCCATACGAGTAGCCATAGAGAAGGATCCATGTATGGTCCTAAAATTATAGTCAAGGTGCATCAAGGCTAACACCTACGTCATTAGATACAGATCTTGTTAGAAATTCTTCCCCAAAACATATACTTATTTTATACAAATCAATAAAAGGGGTCATGCCCACTATCCATAAATCATTTCTCAAATCCATATAAGGGTTGATACCTTTCAATTAGTTCAATCTATGAAATTTAATATTTCTTTATTAAATTTCCAAGTTATATCATATTGTCTGTGTAAATTTTCGAATAAAACATAAACTATTTACATTAAATCTATTTTCACCAACATTTATATAACATAGCCAAATAATTATTTCTCAGCCTCTAGTTTACTAAAATATATTTTTAACTAATTTAGAATAATTAAAAACAATTATAGACATAATGTCTACTCACAAACTAGTTCACAAAATTGAATATCAACTTCCAAGTGTCACCAATCTAACAGTTGACTCAATTACTCTATAACTCTAGAAACAAAATAAATAAAATATTAGTAAGCAAATAATAATACCAATTTATAAAATTTACCCCAAATCATTAAAATCCCTAATTTATAGTGTAAAAAATATATAAAATTAATCCTAAATTAATAGGAAATTTAATAAAAAAAATACAGTAGAGTAGAGGCCTATTTACCACTTGAAAAGTATAATTAGTAAAAAAAATCACTCCAATTTCTTGTAAAAACTTCAAGCTCTCTAATAGAGTTTAGAGAGAAAATAAAGGTAAAGGAGAAAATAAATGATAAAGAGGAGGAGGAGATGATGATTATGGAGGTGATAGTGATACATATTTTTTTTGAAGATAAAAAGAAAAAAGAAAAAGAAAAGAAGTAGAAGAAGAAGAAAGAACGAAGCAGAGGAAGAAGACAGGAGAAGAAGAGAGTGAGAGAGAGAGTCACGGGATAGGGGGAACAGAAGAGAAGAAAAGAAAAGAGAGAAAATTATGGTAATATATACCACTTAAGGTGTATGGTGGTCCTCACTTCAATTTTTTTTTAATTATCACACTATATATATAAAGTATATATAGCAGTTTTATATGTGTCAATTCCTTTAATGGTAATTGATGAAAATGTGATAAACAATGTCTACCTATAAATTTATCGTTGGAATGCCATTATATTTTCCTTAAGTATATGAGTTGGTTAGTAAAGTATTTCATAGATTTTTTTTTGGGTACAAATAAGTATTTCATATAGATTTATTTTATTATGATTTTCTTCTAATTAATAATAAATAAAAGTCCAATTAAATGTAGTTGAATTTGAGTAAATTTAATTTGATTTCAGTAAAAAGTATTGAAATTAACATTTTAGTTCTTGTTCCTGAAGTGATATAACCTATTTTAAGTAAAGATAACAAAATAATTAGTTGCTAATATAATTAAAATTAATCCAACTCTTGTTCAATATACTTTAAATATAAAGCTTAATTATATAAATTAATTTGTTCTATTTTTATAACTATTGATTACAATAAAAATGATCTGTGATACAGGACTTTAAGTTCTAGAGTTGTCATTTTAAAAAAAAATTATATCTAAGAGATAATTCATGGCCTATTAAAAACAAAAATGCTATGTTAATAATTTAACAGGACTCATAATAATTTGAGCGTCATATTAAATTCGTTTATTTGCTCAACAGGGACTCATAATAATTTCTAGTTAATTTCTTTAAAAAAACCTAATTTTTAGATATTCCAAATGGTCTATAATTTTTAATTCGAAGTATTCCAAGTATACTAGGTATAATGCTGCTGTTGGCCGTATTTAGAGCCTGGAACCTATTGGAATATGCCTGCTTAAACAACTTGTTTTTCTTTTATTGTTAATTGATTTAACTTCTTAACCAATTGTCTATATTAAATATTAATACTTGTTAGAGTTCCATGTTATTTGGTATGCGACCCACCATCCAATATTGAATATCATAGTCAAACATAAAAAACAGTATAAAAACAAAAAAGATATGTACTACCATTTCAAAATAAAATAGAATTATAAAAATTGAAAAGTATAGAATTAACTTCTTAACCAATTATCTTATATTGGTATATCTTAAGCGTTCTATGTCATTTAGTACACAACCCACTTGACAATCAAACATATAAACAGTAGAAAAACACACCACAAAAAAATAATTATCATTTAAAAGTAGAATAACAAAAAATTGAAGTTTACAAAATACCATAGAGAAGGCAACTAATACAAAAGAAATTGTTATGTGCCTTGAGAGTAAGTCATTGCTCTAACTTTAATACATTGATTTCATGCTACATTAACTTTGTGATAGCTAAAATAAAAGAGTTAAATATGTTTTCGATTCTTAAAAATATAGGATTTTTATGTTAGTCCCTCCAAAAAAATATTTTGCCTTTTTTTTTTAATATTATGTGCATTTGATCCCCATTGTTGGCTAGCATTGTTAACGGGCGATATTTATAAAGGATTTCTTTTTAATATTTATAAAGATTAAATTATATTTTGAAATACTTACACATATCTGAATTTAGAAAAAAAATATAAAAATTAAAAATTATATTAACTTGATGATGAGGAGGAGGAATTGATGAGCATCTAATCTAGATCATATGCTCATCAATGCACCAAAAGCATATTTAAAGCAAATAAAAGTTAACTACAAAAACCGATAGTTTAAGAAAATAAAATCTGATGAAACATGTAACTAATAAATCATAGTAAGAGCGATTGCTTGCCTAAAAAAAAAAAATAGTCAAATATAAGGATATGTTTGTGAGTTTGGATTTTGAAAGAGAAGAAAGAAGAGGTGAAAACTTTTAGTGTAAGATTTTAAAATTTTATATTAAAAGTCCTATTCTCCCCATTCTTCTTCTCAAATTCTAAACTTACAAACATATCATAAATATCGTACAAATGTAAAAATTTCCGTATTCCAGATGTTATTTAAAAGGACGGAGTGAAGAGATATCTTCTTTCTTTTTGGGTCGAAAAGAGATGTCTTTAAGATTTTGGTCTAAAACAAAACAAAAACTAAAACTAGGCCAAGGCCCATATACCTGTATATAATTGTCTCTTATTTTGTTTTCGTGAACACGAGTGCCGAGGTCCAAAGACACAACTTGGACGCCAAAACCATCAAACGGACCTTCTAGACCCTCGACCGAAAAAAAAAGGAACCTTCTAGACCAAAAAAGAAAACGTACTGTCGGAACCAAAAAAAAAAAAAAAAGTTAGTTAATGCACCCAATTTTAATAATAATAATAATGTAATTTTAGATTCACATTAAACCTTACACAAAACTACATATTAACCATTCAAAACATAATACAAAGTTATAAATATATAGGATTTGTTTGGAAGTGTTTTTATTTTTAAATTTTTTAAACTGTTTTAGAAAACAAGTTTCAAGTTCAATTTTTAAAAACAAAAAAAGAAAAACTTGTTTGGTAATGTAACTTCAAAAATAGTTTTATAATGATAAAAAATAGAAAACTTATTTGGATAATTTTTAAAAAATAACTTTTAAAACTAATAAAATAAAAAACTATTTTGGCAAATTGCATTACTATAAATGACAAATTTTAACTATTATGTTTTATGGATAATATTTTCCATACATACTTAATAAATAAAATCTTAATACAAATTCCTATTCTAAAAATAGTCTTAACACAACTTGATGTCAATTTATTTTTATAAATCCATTTATCAGCTATGCATGATTTTCTTGTAGCCACATCCAATTTGTAATTTGGTCACGATATCTTGTCATTTCCCTTGCAACTTCATCAGTTAATCTTGTTGTATTGTCCCTATTAAAATTCACATCTACATTTACATTATCATTCGTAGTTTCAACGTCGACAATACTTATCCTCTCATTCTCTAAATAATTTGTCCTACATTCCATACTTACGTACATAGTTATGAATTATACAACATGCTACGACAATAAGGCATTGCCTAGAAGGCTTCTATGGTGGCATTCGCCTCAAAATAAGAAATCTTGCTTTCAAGACTCCAAAACATCTCTCAAGTGTCATTCTTAAAGGAGTTTCTAAAATTAAATAACTCTTTAGTAGTTCTAGCTTGTTGACCTCATCCATGAAACTTTTGTGCATGATATCTTTCACCACCGTAGGGTGAGAGAAAGCCTCCAGTATACGAATACCCAGAATTCACAAGATAAAATGAACCTAAATCAATAAATAAGTATTCGCAGAATCCTGACAACATCATTAGCATAATGAAAATTATGGTATCAAATAAAAATATATCACCTTCAAAGGGCCACGGAAAATTTGCATTTTGATTAGCAAGTGCATCCAAATTTTTTTGAATCATGAGCACTACCTTCCTAACCAGAATTTACATATGTGAATAGCATATTGAAGTCACATATACACATAACATTTTGTGTAATGACCGTTTTTTTACTTCTACATGATGTTTGCTTATTGGCTGGAGCCCATGCACTTATGTGTGTTTCATCAATCGTGCCAATACAATTCTAATACAAACACATGATACAAACATATAAATTTATCATAATATCTTCATTTGACAAAAGAAAATAGCACCAAATATCATATATGACGAAAGAAAAGGGACTAAGCTTGAACCATGGATAATATTTTGGATTATTTTGGATATGCTCAGGCAATTTTGTGGACTATTTGTAACACCCTCCAAATTACCACATTTACCGAGTATGGATAAAGTAATTAGCAGAGTATTAATGATAAGTTCGGGATCTATACTAGTTGAAAAAAATCAATGACACGAAATGTCGCAATACATATACTATCATAATGAGATTTACATATAGGGGCATAACGTCAGTCACTATATATATACATCATAAGGGCAAGATTAACAAAATAACCCCGAAAAGTATAGGACTCGATGCGAATGAGGCTAATCCCCCTACCTGGTCCCTAACCTACTCAAACACCCTGATGACAAAACCGCATATGTACATATACAACAGAGCAAAAGAAAACCAAAAGTACATCAGTCTAGATAGGTAAGGTCCTAACACTATCCTATCTCTATGTACAATGCATCCATCTCAGGAGGTCTACTCCTCGTCAGGAAGCCATTGGCCATCGGGGCAATGACCTCTCCTCCGCTGGGGCAGGATCCTCAGAGGATCTGAGTCAGATGAGGAGGATGACGAAACGGGTGCGTCTGCGGCTGATATACCGGTGGAGCGAGGGGAATCTCAAACACTCCAGGATGGGCCATGTGAAGGGGCACACCGTCATAAGGAAAAGCGGGTTCGAAGTCCGGCAAAGACCGAAGTCCTGAAGGAGCGATCAAAGAACATGTAGATCCAAACTGGAATAACCAACGGCGTACATACAGTCCAATGCCGGATCATATTGCCACACCCACTGTGGCGAATCACAGAAAAACACTAGGGACGGCATCTGCGAATCTGAACAATATAATACATACAACTTGAGAATAATATAAAATTCTCAGTAGGTAGTTTCCCCCAGATACTATATCCAGTAGGGATAAGCAATTCATACATATACAATATTCATACAAACACATACATAGAAATCTTGAAAACCCATAGGCCGGGAACTAAGAATAGTATCACTATAATCGATCGAGTAATAATATGCACAATTAGAAACTCCATTTCTCATGTCTTTCTCAATTTTCTCAACATAGGGAAGGCTTATTCTCAGAGAGATACATTAACAATTCACAATTTCACAAAGGACCATAGACTAGGACATGAGCTCATTCCTATTGAGATCACCGAACTTCATTTTTTTCCATTTCCGTTCACTCAGGGTCTATGCCTAGTTGACACGCCTATCGACTCATAACTTTTCTAGGGAAGTCCTTCTTTTTGCCTTCCCTCTCAATTCTTTCTAAGCCTTGTTTCTGTTTTCCCATATGGCTCAAATATACACAGGAAGATATGCACATACTATCATAGAATTTCAGCCATTTCCACATCTAATTATCCTGGCAGAATTGAAGTTCTAGGCACAAAAATTTGTTACCATACCAAACAATCATTCCACCCTTAAGGAAAATTTCACATGACACTTCAATGTGTCTAAAACAACCTGTAAAAATTTCAGGGCAATCAGAGTTATATAGTCACTTCAATAAAATAGGCAAATCTAGTGGTCAGAAGTCACAAATTCATAGTCCAGACTTGTGTTCTCAGAATATTTAACCCTAGAATTCGATGGAATCAAGGTACAAGAAAATTCACAGAGGTATTTCAACATGTTATTAGTCTTGTGTAAAAATTTCAGGAGCTATCTCAATCAATTGCTATGATTAAAAATTCGGGCAAGTTTGTTACTTCAGTCTCAACAATTTAGACAGGAACAGTTACAATTCAGTTCCTAATTTTTTTGAGGCATCAAACCTTAAAATTAACCCCCAAGAAAATTCTTGTATTTAGTTTAAGGGCTTAACTACAACATATAATTTTCATGGCTCATGAAACCACCCACAAAAGTTCCAGAAAATTCGTGAGAAATTCTGATTACAGAACAGAAATCAGTCCAGCAACCTAGTTCCAATTTCACTTGAGAGAAAACCCATTTTACAACCATCCAAACACAACACAAAAATTCATACATCAATATCAATATGTTAACCATCAGTATCATCAAAATTTTCGGAATTAGGGCCAGCCAAAACAGAATTGAAAAATTCCACAAGAAAGGCAGGAGAAACCCTACTCTTGAAGGTTCAGCAAGTCTCTATCTCTAGCTTGCTTCAAGGTGGGATTTCTTCACAACCAAAACTCTCCACACAACCTCAAACCCTCCTCTGATCACTGATGGATGTGCAAGAAGGATGGGGTTCTTGAAATTTCAATCGGTTATAATTGTAGAGGTGGAAGTATAGATCCATTTTTGTGAAGGAAGATTTGGGTTTTGATGATTCTAAGCTAGGGTTTTTGTGAGATGAACACAAGGTGAAGCTCTTGGCTATGGAGGCACTTCTTCCTCTGGTTTTTCCCTTGCAAGGCCGAGTTTAATGCTTGGCTTGGTTAAGAAGATCAAGTGACTAAGCTTGTCATAAATGCAAGACAAGATATTTGTAGAAAATCATGATGAACTTGGTGACTAGGCTATGATGGATGGCTAGGATTTGATCTTGGATTCCAAGATTAAATCCTAGCCTTCCACTTGTCTTAATTTGGGGGATATTATTTAGTTGTAGTAATGGGTGTGTCTTTCGGTGTTAAAAACCGCACATCGAAATCTCACCGAACGGGTAAACACCGTACCCGATTTAACCGATATTACCTGAAATTTAATTCTAGGTATAAAATTATCGTTCCCACACATTCCTAATCTTATTCTCATATTTTCTTAACTTCGGGCACCTCCTGGGTCCTAAATCCCAAGTTCGGCGTCCGGAGGCCTGCGGCCCGCCAAGTACTATTCATTTTTTTTTTTTGTACTCGTCATGGAGTCATTCTCATCGCAACTGTTCCTCAGAATTCTAATATTCCTATTAAGTTTTCCTCAATTAATATCTAAAGAAAACTAGGATGTTACACTATTGCTTTATGATTTCTTTACCTAAGCGACAATTTGCTCTCAAAACATTCTTAAAATGATAAGAAACTGTTTGGGTAGAATGTTGAAATCGATCTGGCATTATTCTATGACGTACATTATGCCCTATAATGAACTTGCTACTTGTTTTCTAAAAACACACCTCTTGAGTCTTCTAAATAATTTTTGCTTCTCAATTCTTCACACAAAGCAACATAGTATGCTTCCATACGCAATAATTCATAGCAAACTTTCCAGATTCCTTCAAAAGCTCACTGACAAATTCTTGACCATTTAGTGCCGATATTCTAAAAGGAATTTTATTATAAAATTGATACTCATAATCAGCAATCAAATTTAGGAACAATAATTTAGCTAATTCAGATTTATTATCGCTAGAGTCAGATGAGGATGAAGACCTTTCAAAAGTATTTGTTGAGATACTTTCACTGCTTGAAGGATGATTATCTATTTCCATCACAATTGAACCTGACATTAAACATAACATGCATTTTAATAAGTACTAATATTAACCATTACATATTATTCTAAATAACAACATATATATATATATATATATATATATATATATATATATATATATAAACAAACCAACCACATAAATTTAAAAAATACATACATAATAAGTATCATCAACACACATATTTATACATAAAAGTAGTCACTCAAGTCTATTCAACCATGCTTTTCTCCTATGCCCAGTCATATTTAAAAATGCTTCTCTATAATCAGCATCTTTAAATTTTTCCACCGCCTTCATATAGGAGTCATCTAAGACATCATTCATCTTTTAAAGCTCTGTTACACATTTAGCCATAGTGTGCTTAGCTGATGCAACTATTGAACTAGTGGCTTCTACACTCTTTGCCTTATACCTCTCAACTCTAGCCATTGAAGCTTTGACTTTCTTCTTAAAAGCCTCAACCATAGCTTCTGCTTTCAACTTAGATGACTCAATAAATGCTTGAAGTGCATCTTCCACTTGGATGCTTCTCTCTCTCTCTTTGACTTGTGGTTATGAACTTTAATTGTTCTTTTACCACTACAGGTAACTCTCTTTATTTCTAAGCTATCATCTTCTTTCTCATCATCATCTAGATTTACATGAACCTCATCATGCAAAAATTTATTGTCAAGCTCAATTTTATCATCCGTGTTGGGTGGATTTTGAGTAGATGAATGATGAAGCACCCTTGTTGCACTACTTTTATTGAAAATCACTCCCAACAGTTTGTTATTATCTAAACCTTTCTTTTTAAATGGTGCAGGATTAGGATGTGCCTATAAGGAAATTAAAAAAATTATGTACACTAAATCTAAAAATGTATAAATATAACAAAAACATGCTAACTTCTATGTATTGTATACCTGAATGTAGGTTGACAAACTTCTTCTATAGCAATGACAATATTAGTTTCAGTATCCATCCAAATCCAGTTTGTTGCACTAACTGAGCAAATATTTCATGTTGTTACCTCAACCTATTAAATTCTGCTTAGCTTGTTTCATATCATATTTACGCCCAGTTCTCTGATTAAGAGTATGCAACATTGTTTGCCACACCTTACGTGAAAATACATTATTTCTCATACTTCCCTTGTTAACCTCATCAACCATAATGTCTACAAAGATTTTAACAAATGACGAGGGCCAAAGTGAGGACTTTTTTTTTTCTCATTTTCCATTTACAATGGTGATCACAAATCGGCAAAAAGGGATATATCAAAATAAAAGATATTAAGGGAAGTAAAACTAAAAATCGCCGTATAGTTAAAATGAAAATTTTATGTCCAAGTCTAACAATAACATAAAATGAAGAAAAGAACTAAGCAGGACAACTATTTTTGTTTATTAAATTCATTAGCATAGTTGTGCACATACATGTTACATGATAGTGCTAATCCTTCCCTTCTTACTATTCCTTAATAAAGATGAGGGCAGAATTAGAAACTAAAAGAAGAAAAATTTAATGCTAACAAGAAGCTAGTTTGGTTGCACAGGGGTTAATGCCAAAACCATTATGTTTTAGTCGAAGTAGGCATAACATGGAGATGAAAAGATTGACCCGAACAAATTTTTACACTTGCTTTTTTTCATTCATATTTCTGTGACAATTATTATACACATTGGATTGATTCAATTGTCTTTTGAGCCTCAATCTTTGAGCATCAATCTAGTCACATATTGATCATGACATCATTGGTCATCTATTTTGAACGTGAAAGGTTCAAAGCCCGCATCTAAACTAAGCTTGAAATTACATCAACAATTTTATATCCTCAACTATTGCTTGTGCTTTTTGAAGCAAATGGTCGACTAAAACTTACAACTTAGAATATTTCATCAATTTAAGAGCAACATGCAGCAACAATTTTTATACACGTCAACTAGAACTACAACTACAACTTCGAACATTTCATCAATCTAATTTAGATATATTGTCCACTGGTCCATAAATTTTGAGTTACTGCAACTACAACTTACAAAGAGACAAGCTAAGAAAGAGATAGAGAGGGAGAGACTACTCCTGATGCGGAGGCGGAGGCGAGGCCCAGGCGAGGTAGAGTTGGGGAGCAGTCTGGCGTCCGGCGGACTCCCTTCCGCCTTTGGTTGATGTTGAGGGGAGTAGGTTGCGGGTTTCACACGTCGCGATCTTCAGCTTCGCGAAGGTGGAGGCGAGCCTCACAAATCGCGTTTCACTTCAAAGCTGACCGACAAATGGGGTTGGTCGCGGTCACGGCCGGGTGAGAAAGGGAGTGTGAATGGCATGAAGTTGAGAAAGAAATGAAACAAAATAAATAAGGGAGGAAATAGTGACGAAGAGAATCGAAGATTGGCCAAAACAGAAACTGAGTTATTTACAAAATTGCCACCGCTTTCACCAATTTTTAAACAAGAAAACCCAAAAACATCTTAAATCTGTTTTTGATTTTTAGTTTTTAAAACATGATTATAGTTTTTTCATTTTTAAAAATAACTTTCATAAAAGCAAACAAGTATTTAATCTTTTACTTTTAAACACTAAAAACAGTTTTTAAGACTCCTTGCTAAGCAGTAGATTTTATAAACTCGAGTCCATATAAGTGTCGAAGAGAATTTTTCTTATGCGAAAAAGGCAACGGTTTCATTATAAGTTAATCAATTAAAAAGGATTTGGAGTTAGGACCCACCTCTTTGGAGCCTATAGAAACCAAAGACCATGCAAAAAGAAAGTGAAACGTACACATCATGGCACTTCAATTTTCATGAGTCATGACCAACAAGCAGCCAAGAATAACATAACATCTGATCAAGACGGGCAAAGAAATAGTTTTTCTTTTTCCAATTTTTTTACATGATATTCACATTGCCCGTTCTGTCAAAGCTGGCCTTGAAACCTTTTCCTTTTGTTAAACGCTTTTTCTTTTCTTTTCTTTTCTTTTTAATAATGGAAAAAGTGATGGAATTTGGATTCTCCAAGTAATTTAAGAGGATTTGTCAGACCAATAAAATTAGAAGGAAAACCTATTTTATTTTATTAATGTAAAGGTAAATTTTAAACCCTAAAATAAAATGAGGATGTTATTTTAATTAGAAGATCCAAATAAATGAAGATGATGTTCGTATAAAATCCAATATTCCCTCGTCATTAACTTCACCGGTTGAAAACTCCAAACTTCAATTGAGTGTTGATTAACTACCCAATAATAAAACGTCGTTGACTTCGTTTGGCCCAAAAAACAATGTTTAGTTTTTTTTTTTTCATTTTTAAATTTTATATAAAGTATTATAACAACATAACATTTAATACAAACTTGAGTTTGAAAAAATAAAATCTAAATTGAGGAAAACAAGTCATGGATGCGAATATGGGAACAAAATCCGGAGAAATAATATTTACTGCAATTATAAAATATTTTTATATTATTATTTAATCACATACACTATTATAATATTATTTACTGAACAGAATTTATTTTTTTAAACCGCAGTCATGAAAGGAGGAAAATAATTAGATAAATCTGATATAAGGAACAATGGATTTATTTATTACGAGAATAACACGATATGAGGTTGTCGGGTGACAGACGGCTAGTAAAACTGTAAAAGTACAACTGCACAGTTTCTCTTTTACTACTTTACTTCTTGAAGAGAGAGAGAGAGAAGAAAACTGTCAAATTTGGCTGCTGCTGATGACTGATGACAGCGTTCAGCGTAACACGGGGATCAATGTCCCAATTCACAACACATAACATACCATAAAGAAGCTTAAGCTGCTGTTCTGTTCTGGTTCGTCACTTAAATAAAGAAAAGAAGAACACTTCCTCTGCAACATGGATCTCCTTGGGGCCTAGTTAGATGCTTTGGCGTCGGAACCAGTGCCAGGTAATTCATATTATTTTACTTGTTCCTTCTATATGTTTTCAAAGCCTATCTTATGATGATATTGATATTGATATTGATATTGACATTGACACCCCAACAGAAGAATGATATTATATTGTTAATAATGAAAAAGACCAATATAGAAGCTACCTTGTTTTGTTTGGTTTCTGATACTCTGCGTGGAAAACGGAGAAAGAGATATAAAAGGAATTCTCGGAAGTCCAATCGTGATTGCCACCAACTGGTTAAAGAAATATCAAGTAATAATTCTCAGGAATATCTTTTAATCTAGTCTGGTTTGTGTGGCTGTCTGTTCTGTACTCCAGCAACCTGAGGAGAGGAGTAGCCGAGTGCTGTTTGTTTGCTGGTAAAGTTATTGGTTCCTTTGTGTTTGTTCGTGTTGCTTTTTTGTTGATTATTTTCATGCAATTGGAAGCAAATGATGTTGAACCTGTGATTTTGACCTGGCCTAATAGATGAGTTGATTATCTGGGTTTAATTTGATTTTTAATGGGGAATGAGGGTGTCATCAGAATTGAGCCTTTTTGTCGCAATTCTGAGTAGAACACAAGTTTCAGTAGTTTGTTAAGGCCAAATTTTGATGGGTTTTGAGGTCGCTCTTGCTGTAAACCAGGGAACTAGGATTGTTGACCTGAGACTTTGTGGCTGTTGATTTATGAATTACCCTTCCTTTTTTTTCCTTTCTCTGTATTTCTTAGGCCATCTTCTTCCATGAATGTGCAAAAGTTATATTTGTTTTGGTAATTGTGAGGTTCATATTGCCTAGGTGTTCCACTGAAGTGAATTCATATGCAAAATTCTGCATCGTGGCTTATTCTACTGATATGTCTGAATTCTGCAAAACAGTCTCTGGCTATGATTGCCTTCTTGCTAATTTCAGTTTTTCTTCGATGCCATGCATTCAGTTGGGTGCATTTGAGGAGTAAAAGGGCACCAATTCACACCATTTTCTTTATCCGTTGTAAAGAAATTGCCTTATTTCTTACTGGATCTGGTTTTCTTTTCTTTTGGGTATTGTTTGCAGAGTTGATGAGGTAATTGGCAGCCAGCGACAGTTGTTCAGTAATTTAACCAAAATGGGTCAAGAATTTGGGTCCTTGTTTCAGCTGGAAGCAAAAAGATTGCTATTGCTTATTGGCGTTACGTTTGCAGTGATTTCAGTAGTTCAGTATTTTGAGCTTCCATATTTAACGTCATTAGGAAGTAGTAGTTTCCATCCCGCATATCCACCTACTGAGTCTGAAATACTTTACAGAGTTCCAAATTTGGATCAAGCGAACTCTACTACTGAACCTGCCCTTGAGAGAGTCAATACAACTAGTAGCAAGTCTGAGGAAAAGGACACTATTTCAAGAACTGGTTTCATCTTAGAATCAGGAAGGGAATCAAACGAATCTTTAGGATTTGATGAGTCTGATGAACGTTCCATGGTGGACAATATTAGGATATCAGATAATGGATCTGCAACAGAGAAGGCAGCAAATCTTGGACAGGGCAGTTCTAATAATACTGGGGTATGAATTTGACAAATGAGGTTAACATTACATCTGAATTGGAACATAAGTCTATTAGTTCATATGCTAATTCTCAGTCACCCTCTCATGCAATAGCACCAACAAATTTAAGCCCACCTATAAGTCCTCCAACAATAGTGAACCCAAGTGTGACACCTCCATTGTTATCCAATCATTCCGACAACATTGATCCAGAGAATGATGAGAGACTCAGGCCTTTACAGGATGATGTCAATATGCTGGGCAAGAATTCTTCTATCATCAGTATGCCTAAGGAGAATAAAGATTCTCATGTACCAGTTCCAGAAGTAATGTCAATATCAGAAATGAACAAGTTATTCCTTCAAAACCATGGCACATATCGCTCTATGGTAAATGACTAGATTCAAAATTTTGTTTCGTGTTATGACTAACAGATTATAGCATATTCTGTGTGTTCTGTTCTTATGTTGCTAATTTGTTTATAGAGGCCGAGGTGGTCCGCAGCTGTTGATCAAGAGCTACTGAAGGCTAGATCAGAGATTGAAAATGCACCAATTGTGAACAATGTTGATAATCTTTATGCTCCCCTTTATCGAAATCTTTCCATGTTCAAGAGGTATCATTTGGTTATTGTGATATTGTCTTCAGTTTTTCTTCTTCCTCTTTTTTTTTGTTAACAAAATATGTGTCAGAAGCAACTTCTTGAAGTAACATTTCACAAATACGTGGACTTTTTGTAAGGCTATTGTCAACTAAAATTATTATGGACATTGGGATTTTCTACTTTCCATTCTAATAAGTGCAACCCTTTTGGTCTTCCTGTTTTGTGATTTTGTTCAATGACATTAGCATTTCACCTCATTATCCTATAAATTTCTAATTATCAGGAGCTGTGAGTTAATGGAAGACACTCTCAAAGTGTACGTGTATAGAGAAGGAGCTAAGCCCATAATGCATTCACCATATCTTTTGGGAATTTACGCTTCTGAGGGATGGTTCATGAGGCAGATGGAAGCTAACAAAAGATTTATTACTAAGGATCCAAAGAAGGCCCACCTGTTCTACCTACCTTTCAGTTCCCGGAGGCTAGAGGAAATTTTGTATGTACAGAATTCACATAATCATAGGAACCTGATTCGGTATCTGGATGATTATGTAGACCTGATTGCAGCGAAACACCCATTCTGGAACAGAACAGGAGGTGCTGATCACTTTCTTGTTGCTTGCCATGACTGGGTATGCATTTCCCTACTTCAATTCATGTTTTTTCCGTTTCAATTTCCTGGGGCACTTACTTTTTTCACTTCACATTCATTGCTATCCACCATCTTTATTATGCTTAGAAAAACTATGATTTGAAAATTTCCTATCACATTACTTATTTCCCTCCATATTTTCTTATCATAGAAGATACATCTGCACTATGCAGGCCCCTACAGAAACAAAACGTCACATGGCCAAGTGCTTAAGAGCCCTATGCAATGCTGATGTCAAAGAAGGTTTTGTCATTGGAAAGGACGTATCTCTTCCCGAAACTTATGTCCGTGATGCTCAGAATCCCACTAGAGACCTTGGTGGAAGGCCAGTTTCAAAGAGGAAAACTCTAGCCTTTTTTGCTGGGGGCATGCATGGTTATGTTAGGCCAATCCTATTGCAGCACTGGGAAAACAAAGACCCTGACATGAAAATCTTTGGGACATTGCCAAAATCTAAGGGTAATAGAAACTACATCCAGTACATGAAGACCAGCAAGTTCTGCATTTGTGCAAAGGGCTATGAAGTCAATAGTCCAAGAGTTGTAGAGGCCATATTCTATGAATGTGTTCCAGTCATCATATCAGACAATTTTGTGCCTCCTTTTTTTGAGGTCTTGAATTGGGAATCATTTGCTGTTATTGTTATGGAGAAGGACATTCCAAATTTGAAGAGCATACTTCTTTCCATCCCGAAAGGAGGTATCTTCAAATGCAGATGAGGGTAAAAAAGGTGCAGCAGCATTTCCTTTGGCATAGGAGCCCCGTGAAGTATGATATATTTCATATGATACTTCATTCTATTTGGTACAATAGAGTCTTCACTGCAAAAGCTAGATAACTAAAGGGACACGGTTGAAGTTGAATGATAGTTTTCTTTCTCTTTCTCTTTTACTGAACAGAGAGATTAGAGACCCAGATAGACAAATTTTGATACCCTTGTATTGATTGATAAGGTCATTTCATGTGTAAATTTTTTTATTTTTTCTTTTTGTGTAAATAAAATTCTGTGTATCTATTCCCTGTTCTGATCAGCAGCATAGTTGAAGTTTGCTGTGTCTTGAAACTCATAACTATTCACTATCGCAGTTAATCCCACAAAATTATTTATCAATTATCATACGTGGATACTTATTAATTATAGAAGAAATTGACAACGTATGGTTCATAAAAATATAATATAATTGATTCCAAGTTTAGTAATAAACTTACTTATGTGTGCGCACATTTAAAATACTTTATATTTTGAAAAATTGTTATTCTCACAAAGTGGCTCATCTGATATTGTTAAAAATAATTTCTCTTTTATATGTATAATAAATCAACTCATAATTCTTCGCGTTTCGAGCTTAGAGTCTTTGACTTATTCTTCGCGTGCTGGCTACTGCATGTTACATCAGCTCCTTAATTTACTCCAATCTTCCACTTCACCGGTTCCCTTTAACTTGTTGGATCTTTTCCTTCTCCTTCTTCTCTGAACTTTTCAGACAGAAAACACAGTCAGAGATACAAAACCAAATCCTGTTACCTATGGCTATGTCCATTGTCGGTCCATTAGCCCTGTGATTCACATAACCAAATCAACCACTTCATGTGTTTCCTTCTACACAACAAAGCCAGGGTGCAATATTCAACTACCTTTACCTTCCCATTGAAATCCTCACCAAAGTTATTGACTTTCCTTCTTCAATCTCAATGGGGTTTGCTTCAATTCCTCTTCTGACATCTCCAGAGCCGTGGAGCTAACTCATTGAAACTGCTGTATTTGGATCACACGTGGCGATCTTCCAAACTATGCCCACTTCCTCTAAGAAAGACTCAAACTTGGTCATGAATCTTCTGCACAAAAATATCAACTGTGATCAGAAAATTGGAATTTTGAAGCCTGTGATGATGGGTGGTGTTCAATGAAGTTTCAGTCTCTGACACCGCAAGTTAAGTATTGCTTCCTTTTCTTGAGTACGTTACATTCTGCAATTGTAATATGGATCTAGGGTTTAGATTCCTGTGTCAGGCAGAAACAAAGAGATTAGTTTCATTGTTAGGAGTAACAGTAGCTCTAGTTTTGGTGGTTCAGTATTCTGAACTTCCATATAGTACATTGTTATCTTCTCTTGCTGGCAAGATTACTAGTTTCTCAATGGATACACCTTTGGTTAATTCTAAAGAAGTAGAGGGTAACTATACACACCCAAATGGTTCAACTTTAAGCTCAACTCATGCATTTGAAGATGTAGCACGTGGTCCTCTTGCTTCCCAATTAGATCAAGGTAGAAGAAGTTCAGTAGTTCACAATGGCAGTGGTTCAATGACTTCAATCACCTCACCTGCTTCCGGTGGTCCTGTTCCAGAGCAAGCTCAAGGACTTGACACTGTTGTCTTTAACAATTTCACATCTAGAGATGGCAGTTATTTGACATCACAAGGGGCTGAACCTTCCCCGCTTGCGCCACAGCCTATGGCGCCATTGCCCAACAGAACATCCTTAGATTCAGGAACAGATTCAAGAAGTCCCATGATGTCTGTCACTTCCAATTCAACATCAGTGGATGAAAAGTCAGGTTCCTTGCAGGGAAATAATTTGAAAGTCAGTAATGATAAGTCATTGACCACAAAGATTTCCAAAAGGAAGCCATCTAAAGTAGTTCCAATTTCTGAGATGAACTTGATGTTGCAACGTAGTCATTCTCCATCCCGGCTAGTGGTATGTACTGGATGATGGGCAAAATCTGAGAGTGGATTGAATTATATCCGTAGATTTCTAATTCAACTTCTTGTTGATGTTTTTAGAAACCAAAAAGGTCTTCTACTGTTGATCTGGAAATATTGCATGCAAGATCAGAGATTGAAAATGCACCCATCATTGTGAATGATTCGAGACTTTACTCACCTCTATACAGGAATGTCTCCATGTTCAAAAGGTAAGATAAACATGTTTCAATTCACAACCTACTCTGGAGCCAAACTACTGTAATGTGGTTAAATGGCCTACATTCTGATTGAGCTACATTGTCATGCTAACTAATTGACCCATTATTTCAGAAGAGTGAACTGAATCTAATAGTATGATTGGATGTCAACAAAAGAGTTTCATAGAACTGAAGAAAAGACTGGTATTAAAAATAGTTAGATCTGCAGGCATCTGGTCTAAATGCATGATTCTGGTTTAAGCACACTATGTCCAGTGGGTTTAGTAACCTGTATCTATTTCTGATTTTGATAATTAACCATTTGCAATTTGCGCTTGGTAGCATATTGTTTCTGCCGGATGAAAGGTTATTTTAAAGACCATCTGTCATTACCAAACTGTGTATTTTCATACCAAATTCAACAAATTAAATTACTTTATAGAACATGTGGCATATATAAGTATTAACAATGTAAATGAATAATATTCAGGTAAAATGTTTCATTGATATTTGGAAGATATATATATACATGTGGAAGAGGAAAAACTGAACGGGGATTGGAAGAACTAATCTATAACTAACTTGTAACAACCTGTAACTAACTTACATTAGTCATCATTAATTGAAGTAACTACTTGTTAGAGACAAATTTCCAGAGGGATTAAAAGTGTACCAGAGGAAAAGAGTTAGGGGTAGTTTTGGGAAAACATTGTTGGTTGACTCAACAATTGTAGTTGATGGGAGTGGGGTAGAACCTTAACGGTTTTGGGGAGTAGGGAGAGAGTGACTCTTGCTGAGGCCTAGTGAGGGGCTGAGTCACATGAATTCTGTTAGAGGAAAGGGATTAATTGGCTGTTAGGGGGAATATCTTTTCTTAGGCTATTTTGCTGTTTTAGGCAAGGGGAGAGTGAGCTGCTTAGTGCTCTGACCTTCCTCTCTGCTATTGCTGCTATTTGTCTATTTTTGCTTCAATCAATATACGCTCATACTGTTCAGTACCTGTTTGCATATTACTTACTATTCCATTGCTTGCTGTTTCTATTACTACTAAACTAAAATACAGAGTTGTTTTAATTCTAATAATAAGCAATCGAGTTTCATCATGTGGTTGTGTGGAAATGAGCATCTAAATTTAAACTCACACTGGAAGATTTTGTTTAGATGTGGGTAATTGATTATGTTTATGTATGTGTTTCTCGGTGCCCTGTAAGTTGAGTATGTTGCTGTGCATGTCATTCCTAAAAGAAATTAAAATAACCATGACTACAGGAGTTATGAACTAATGGAGAAGATGCTCAAAGTTTACATCTACCAGGATGGAGACAGACCAATCTTTCATGAGCCCTTGCTGGATGGAATATATGCATCTGAAGGATGGTTCATGAAACTAATGGAGGCAAACAATCAGTTTGTCGCTCAAGATCCTGCGAAGGCTCACCTGTTTTACATACCTTTCAGTTCAAGATTGTTGCAGTTAACTATCTATGTGCGCAATTCACACAGTCGTTCAAACTTAATTGAGTACATGAAAAATTATGTGAACATGATTGCTGGAAAGTATCCTTTCTGGAACAGAGCTGATGGAGCAGATCACTTTGTTGTTGCTTGCCATGATTGGGTATGCTTCTTTATACTTAAGCAGACTATGATTAATGTGTTTTCTGCTCTACTATAAGTAAAACATTTCCTAATTTTGTTCATGCAATTCAATATGATGTGTGATTGTGTTCCCTCTTAAATTGCAATTTGCAACATTTTCATATTCGTACTCATGTAAATTCTGCCTAGATGTAACCTCTAAAATATTAGCATCAGTAACTTGTGACAGATAGCAATCTCTGCTATTCATAACTTACCAATTATGGAGTATAGCATTTCTTTCCCGCATGGCATGCCTACTACATTATGATTGAATCATTAAATTTCTGTTGAAGCAGTTTGGCCAGTAATTGAGTGGAAAGATATTTAACAAGCACCATTTCTCATCAGGCTCCTGCAGAAACAAGAGGGCGAATGCTTAATTGCATCAGAGCCCTTTGCAATGCTGACACTGCAGTAGGATTCAAGATAGGCAAGGATGTTTCTCTTCCAGAAACATACATAAGGTCAGCTGACAATCCTGTCAAAAACATAGGAGGCAACCCTCCTTCTGAGAGGCCTATCCTGGCCTTTTTTGCGGGTGGATTGCATGGTTATGTTCGGCCTATTCTGTTGAAGCACTGGCAGAACAAAGAACCTGACATGAAAATAACCGGTCCATTGCCACATGTCAAGGGTAATGCAAACTACATCCAGCTCATGAAGAGCAGCAAGTACTGCATATGTGCAAGAGGGCATGAGGTTAATAGCCCCCGAGTGGTGGAGGCCATATTCCATGAGTGCATTCCAGTTATCATATCTGACAATTTTATACCTCCTTTCTTTGAGGTTTTGAACTGGGAATCCTTTGCTGTGTTTGTCATGGAGAAGGACATCCCTAACTTGAGGAACATACTGCTTTCCATCTCGGAAGAAACATACTTAGAGATGCATAAGAGGGTGAAAAATGTGCAAGAGCATTTTATATGGCATGCTGAGCCTGTAAAGTATGATTTGTTTCATATGTTGCTTCATTCCATCTGGTACAATAGACTTTTCCGAATAGGCTAAGGCCACACTTAATCATGTACCAATTTTGTAGAAAACTCAAACTTGTAGAATTGATAAGTGATAATCCTGTTAACTTACTAAACTTCAACTCTGTACCAATTTTGATAATTGATAGTACAGGACAGTTTATATGATAATTTTATAAAGGATTAACACGTTTCTTTTATAAAATTTAAAATTAATATAAGATTTTCTAATTTTGTAAGATTAATTTATCCTCTATTATAAACCTGATGGATTAATCTGAGATTTTAGTCAATGTTTTTAAAATTGAGAGACCTAATTAGAAATTTTAAAAGTAAAGGGAAGTATTTGAATTTTCTTAAAAAGTTATAATTTAACCTGAAAATAAAAGCGGCACGGTGGGAACGTATGCACCACGTGTTCCGACCACCGTTAACGTACGTGAAATTCAGTGAAACAACAGAGTTCGAGGAAGGAAGAAACTTCTCAGAAAGATCTTGTCCCCACGCTAACATCTCTGTTCCCTCGAAATCTTCGCCGTCCAATTCTGACCAACTTCCAAAATTCCTTTCATCTCTCTCTCTCTCTCTTTCTCTGAAACAAGATTCCAAGTTCCAACCTCGTGACTTATCTTACGCTGTGTTGTTGTTATTTGTGACATATCCACTTCTCCCCGTTTTTCCGATCTGATCACTCTCCCTTCACCTGCATTCACTTTTTACTTTCCAAATTTGCCATCTTTTTCCATCTGGGTATCTTCACAACACAAAGAAAAGAAAGGGAAAAAAAAAGACAAATCCAAAAGATGGTTTTAAGTTTCTGCTGAATGAGACACCTGAAGTGTAGAGAGAAAACCAAGCAATTGGGTCAATCGGATCTAATCAAAAGAGGGCGTAGCTGATAACTTTGCAAAAGGCGTGTTTGTGTTTATGGCTACAGAAAACAAAAGCACTACGGTAAGGCTCAAGCCAATTTCCCAAGATGGCTCTTTCAGGCCAAAGACTGATTCCTTAGCTCTCAAGAAGAAGATCGATGGCTCTAGCAGACCCCCATCTGATTCTTTAGCTCTCAAGAAGAAGATCGATGGTTCTAGCAGAACCCCAACTGATTTTAAGATGAAATCTGTCTCCACTGTCACAAAATCTGAGGTATCATTCTCAAAAAGAATAAAATAAAAATCAAGATTTTTTTTATGTTAGGATTTTTTAGCTCACTTTTGGGGATAAGGGGGATGTTATTGGATTGAATTCTTATACGGGTGGCTTCAATTTGTGGGGCTCCGAATTTGCGTTCGCTGGATTTTGACACCAAACTGGAGATTAGATTGTTAATTTTTCATGTTGCTGTGGGCCTTGTGGTAATTAGATCAGAGTTCATGGATTGTTCCAATAAATTAAATACTTGGTGAATTACTAAAAGAGAACTTGTGTTTGGTTTGCCTTAACACTTTCACGAGTGTTGAACTGTGGTTGATTACAATAATTGTCTGTGATCGCCTTCAATTGTGCACTTAGACGAGTTTATTTGCTGATGGAAAATAGAGAACCATAAAGCATGTGTTTATAGTTTTTATATCTCAAATCAAATGTGTTGATTTCAGTTAGCACGGTCATGCAACCGATTTTCTTTTTATTTTGAGTGAAACTTGAAGGTTAAATCGAAGCCGACACCATCATCATCGTCATCCAAAACAATAACAAAGAAGACTACTACAACTACCAAAGTGAGAGAAGAAAGTCTACAGTCTGCCTGGCCAGAAACATGATCCTCCCGAGCAGGTTCAGAACCTATTGATTCCTGGAATTTAACCAATTTCTAGATGTGGTACTCAACTTCTGCTCACCATTGTGGGTTTTTTTGTGCCTTTTTGTTGACAGAAAGAACCCCTGAGGATTTTCTATGAGTCGTTGTCAAAACAGATACCAACAAGTGAGATGGCGGAATTTTGGTGAGTTTCCTTTCATTCTTGTGGTTCTTTACCATTCATTTTGACTTCTTCAAATTGAGCATGCATAGCGATAACATGATACTTTGAAGACATCTTCATTTCGTGCTGTTTTATAATTTGATATTTTGATGTTTTATGAGCCTATGTTGCTTGGATTCTCCTGACAATTCTGGTACAATGCTCTAAATATGTATAAAAGTACTTTTGTCATACACAATAGATTTATAAGGACACGAGTTATATTATTAACAAAGTTAAGTTGTGTTCACTTAAAGATGTTTACTCAATTGTTTAGATATGAGCCTATGCCAGCTTTCATCTGGGATAACTGTATGCTAGGCTGACCACCACAAATGCACTGTTTGAATACATAAAATTAATGTTTCATAACATTGACATTAAGTTGCCTTAGCTGTTTTATCAAAAACTTGTAAAGCTTTTGATAAGTGGTTTTGATTACAATAGCTGCCATGGTCTCCATTTGTATGACTGGAGAATTCCTTATTCCTTTCCCATTCATGTCTAACATTGGCAACTTGTGCTTGATAATAAAGTATGCTAGAGCATTTACCAATACTTCATTCCTCCTTCATTTCATAAAGATGGACATCTGGTGCAGAAGACCAACTAAAAGTAAATGGTTGCCTGACAAACTTGTTTCCATGGATCTAAAGATGTTGAAAGGATCTTTCCTTTGTCAATAGAATTCTTTATGCTCTGGCCAATAGGAAATCCTGCACAGACATACCCCCTGAAGAGTGAGAGTATTATCCATATTATATTTGATCACTGAACCAGTATTACTGTTATTTATATACAGAGAGCTAGTTAGATTTTTCATTCATTCATTCCCTTATTATATACAGAGAACTAGTTAGGTTTTTCATTGATCAAATCCTAAGGGTCAAAATCACATCCATAGTAGATATTATGCCTTTCCTGAAAAGCCAAAACAGTTTCAATTATTTTCAAGTTCTTCATGCAATCTTTTCAACTAAGAAAAGAAAAAGTTTCCGTACAACATTACTCTCAGGGACATATGGGAACCTTGAAAGTTACTACTTACTAGTTTAGATGAGCAATGCTTTTTCATCCAAATTATTGGTAACCTAGAGTTTGTTTCATCATCAATTCTCTCTTTTCTCTTAACAAATGAGTCAATAGTTTTCTCTTTTTAGACATCTCTTAAGCTCAACCTAAAAAATATATATGAATCATTTAACATCAAAATAGAGTATCATAAACAATTAACTAGTAAATAGCAACTCCACTAAATGAATAAAAAATATTAATAAGAAAAAATCTTAAAAGATATATTCTTAAAACATTTATATGTTTCATACTATCATACCATATATACTATTACTTATATATAATTATATAATAAAAGTGTAAAATTTGGGGGACCGTGGTACTTGCTAGTCCCTTCCCTCCGCCCGAGAGTATAATAGGTAAGTGTTGGTCGTCATGATAATCTTTTGAAAATATATTTTTGAAAAATTTATACGAGACAAAATGTAAAAGATATTTAGGATTCAGCTATGGCCTGTATACCACTCTCCTCTAATCTAAAACATTAACAGGAAAAAAAAAATCTGATTCAGTCTTCCCCAAAGGTGGACTTCTAAGGGAAACATTTATCTTAATGCTTGTTGCGTTGGCAGGTATAATATTTGTTCAATTGTTTTTCATAGTCGTACTTGGAGGTGCCACCTTGAATCTTTCAGCATCAAAGATTTTTGCGTTAGGACCAGTGTGTGACTCCTGGCTGATGTTTATATTCGGTTGGAGTCTTCTTTTGCTGTCACTGTCTGCATTTTGTGTGGATTAAACCTTGCTCACAAATTACTTGCTAAGGTATGCATACCTCTATGTGCAGGTTAATGGAGCACGGGTTGCTGTCACCTGACAGAGCCAAGAGAGCATTTGAGAAGAAGCAGAGGAAGCAAAAGGAGCTAAGGACAGGAACTCCTGTTAAGGTATCAAAGCCACCAACTAAAACCGAAACTTCACAGAAGCAACAACAGCCATCAAGGAATGGTGATATAAAAGCCAAGAAAAGAATTATTGTCAATGACAGTGATGACGATGATGATTTCGTCTTAAGTCATAAAAGAAGGAAACCCTCTTAACGTTCATTCAACAAGGGAAAATGCAAAGGAGAGAGAGAGAATAAAACAAGAAGAAATGTTGTAAGACAGCATAACAATTGTTAGATTCAGACATTCTTTTATGTTTCTAACTTACAATAATGGACATGAAACTTATGTGCACTCTACTAAATGATGACAATGGAAACTGCTTTCCTATATTACTTCACTGCCTTGAGATTTCCATAGCCATCTCAACCTTCTTTGACTAGCTATTCTTTATTTTCATTTTAATTCTCCCACGTGTCAAAAACTCGCTCTTCGAAGAGTTAGATTGCATATGAATGATTTTATATCTTAATACATCCCAAGACCTTTTTTGGGCTGAAAGTGTAAACAATACATAGACTCACTTTATCTTGTGTTATTTAATTATTTTATTTTGAAGAATGAGGGCAGAAAGATTAATCTCTTGACCTTTTGGATATAGGTTTATACCATGTCAAGAACCATCTCTCCAAAAGCTTAAGCTGATTGGTTGAGGCACATCCAGAATTTTATATTTAATACCATGTACGTGATTGCCTAGTTAAGCTTCCTAATTTCCATCAGCAGTCTTGTCCCTCCTTTGCTTTTTCAAAAGATGGAAACCAAAATCCAATATTAGTTAATTTTATACACAATCTAATACATGTTTTTAGCCAAAAAGGAACATTGGAGGTCTGAATTTGATCAAGTGGCTTAAAGGAGAGGTAACTTTTCCACTTATTTACAAAGGGAGAATTTGACCGTGTTAATGATGAGGATTATCACTTTCTTTTGTTGAACCACATACATATGTGTAGCTAATCTATATTAAGGGTGTGTTTGATTGAGTGATAAAAAAAGTGGTTAAATTTTTCATGAAAATTTGAAAGGAAGTTGTGGTCTGTTGTACTAGAGCTTGATACAGCACCAGTAAAATTTAAAACAGCATAAGTTTCTGGAGACAAAAGTCAGACAAGGCAGGTCGGCAGCAATCAATCATACTCATAATCTACAAAATAATTGTCCTTCCTCATGTTTGCCTCCATGGCTAGTTTGTATGAACATGAACTGGTACAACATTTTTTTGTTTTAAGTATGAACTAGTACACTAGAACAGGTCACCAATGCACCATGTTAATTAACCAAATTTTTGCCTGCAGGTCCCACCCAGAATGCATGCGACCAAGCATATACAGATAGAAGTAAAATCTGCATAACGATTGGTGCCGAACACTGTCACCTGAGTTGCATTTGAATGGAACATAAGATAACATCAGACTCATTAATTGACCATATTATGCATGAGATATTATTTAACATCTTACCTTTAATTTGGTAGTACCCACTACCTGAAAATTAATGAGGCACAAGGTGTGTCATTGCTCCGTATTCCATGTATGGGCAATACATGTGACACTATAGCAAGCAAGCGGTGAAGCCGCATGTTCAGTATGAGGAAAGTGTGACAGATGTTGCAGTCACTTTCTATTACATACAAAAAAATGTTATATGTACACATCGTGTGAGAAATGTATTGACCATTTGAGATCTACTCTTTTTAATGAGGTTGACACTCATCTAATGATGAATGAGGTATTAGTTTATAGTTTATACAATATTCTATACACAATGAGGACAAATAACACAACTCTTATATTTATCACATAAAGGCCTCCAAAAGGTGTTGCGTTGGGGCTTGCAACACATAAATGCTCCAGAAAAGCCTACCTACGTGGGATGATTGACACCTTTTCTTTCTTGGCTGGTAGACAATGGTCACCAACCTTGTCTACAAGGCATAGAAAGCTCGTAGCTGCAGTACAACCATGTTCCTAGTGAGAAACTCTCGAGTCAAAACTTGTTACCTTATATATGTATGTTAATTAATCTTTAACATATGTAAAATTATATGAATTATATTAAAAGTACACAGTTCTCTATTAATGCAACTTTAGACATGTTAAAGATTAATTTACATGCTTTAGTTGCTCTCAAAATTTATATTTCATCATCAAGTCCCAATAAGCATTCCCTGATGCATCACCCAGCCAGACAGTGCATTAGCCACAGGTTCAAGTGTTCAACCTTCCGAGTTCAGAATAGAATGTATAATCTGTTCACCAATCAATGAATCACAATGGTAACTCCAAAGTCCAAACAATAATGAATATATCCACTGTTCAGCCTCAAGATAAAATGCAATAATCTGTCCCGGTCTAAAGATTAAAGGTTCTTTCCTTTACCTTCATGGCAGTCACCTGCCAATACAACAATAGGTATCCTGCAACAGAATCACATTTCATTCAAAAACTTCAAAAGATCTTTCATTGGGGATTTTGGAGGTGGCCTTGTCGGGCACTTGGACTGATCCGTGCCTTAAATGTGGCACAGATGTCTCAAATGTTAAGGTTCCCAAATACTTTTCTTAAAGATTGTGTGGCAGCAGATACTTTCCAAGGAGTTTTGCTTTGTACTTGTAAACTGTGCAGAGATGGATACGTGTGTTACTAAGCCTCTGTAGATACTGAAAAATAAAATAAATTCATCATTGTACGAGTGTCCAAAAATGGTGTCCATATCAACAGACATAACAACTCATTTTGGAGGTACCATTTCCTCTCCTCATCTTCTCAAATTTCTCATGCTTTTCAAATTATGGAAAAGCACATGAAAATCGGGTCTTTTTTTCATTTAGAATTTAGATAGTGTATTTACATCAATGTGATGTTTTGAAATTTAGAAAAAACCACGAAATATGATTTTTCAGGATAAGACCTGTCAAGGCATATTCAAAGATAATCTATCAAGTTTAAATTTAATGTAAAATAAAAATTAATACAGAATTCAAAGAACAATTTAAAATTTGCCTAAATTAAATAACATAGAATAAGCAAATTCTATAAATAACATATACAAATAAATTTATTCATTATCTCATATAAGTATAAATCACTTACCAAAATATTATATACAAATTATTTTTCCTGAAAATCATCAATCCATGGACGACTCATTTTTAATTTGTCGTTATGGATGTAAAAGCATAAAGTAGCTGAAATGAAGTTATCATCTGTAATATAATTACCATGGAATTTCTGGGATATACTCATTACATCACTAGCACAATAATACAATAATTGGCGCTATAAACCTTAAGGATTTAATTTCTAACGTGTCGAATGTTAACAGAAAAAGGGCCCTTTGATGAATTTGACACCGTATTGTCACTTTTGATACGTGGGGTTAGTCCATTTATTAGAGTTAAATCACTGTTCGTAATTGCACGTGCCAAAATTTAATGAAATGTTGGAGAGTTTTTTTGTCACGATGTAATAATACTACGTACGTATTGAGTCGTTGAATGAACAAGCGAGTTATTATATCATTTATTCAATCTAACAACAACTTTCGTCTTCTGTCAATTATTTTAATAATTTTTCTTAACTGTATAATATTAAACAAATATTAAACCATCAATGGCGCACCAGCAAACACAGTTGCAACGCGGTTGGGGCGCATATATATATATATATATATATATATATATATATATATATGTGTGTGTGTGGAAGAAACTTTAGTCCCTCATGAGCACTAGAAAGTTTAATTTTGATGTAATATAAAAAAAATTACAGTAGTATTTAATTAAATTCTTTAATTTACATAGTCTTTTAAATTGTGAGTATAAAAGTTAATTATATTTATTTATATGATAATATATGATTTAATGGTAGTATAAAAGTTTTTTTCATTCTTTGTCATCTGGTTCATAAATTATGATATGGTATGTGAATTTTGTTAAATTATGTCATTAGGTTGAAAAACATATCCATATATTATAATTTGATTTCATAGGTGGAAGATAAAAATATAGAAATCGATCAAACTCATGTTTTTTCTCAAAAAAAAAAAAAAAAAACAGGATGACTGTACACTTTGCTCTATACATTAAAATGTACGTGAGTCCCGACACAATTATTACTTCCAAATTATTAATTGGGAAATCACTCCATAAAATTGACATTAATTAATGCTGTTATATATATATTTAAATTAATATTATCCTATTTTTATTTTTACCACTTTATTATAATTTGGTTTATTGTACTTTTTACGATTTTGCGCTCAAATTTTGACGCACAAAATGATGAAAGGGAGTGTCATTCGCAATTTTTATTTTGATATATACAAGTAGCAGACTAGCATGACCCATCAATTTAAGAGATCTCATATTTTTTGGTGATTCAATTTAAGGGGGGTCAGTCACATACTATTAAGCCGAAAAATAAAGGAGCAGAAACAAGCAGAGCAATTGCATCTTTTACAAGTGGCAAATAATGTATAACCTATAGTATAAGTGGAAGATATCAAAAGAAGGGTCCAAAACCTATATCATTGCTGGCTCTGACTTTTGTTTTAAAAGCAGTCACATGCATTGGTTGGCTACATATATATAACTTCTAGAATAGGTAGTATGGAGACAATGAACTTAACAAAGATCTGCAATCCATGCTATGTACTGAGTTATTAATTTACAGTAGCATTATTCTCCTACAAATTAACTATTTCTGATTAATCTAATCGTCAATTGCTTAATAGCAAAGTATGAATAACTGATCATGTTGATAGTACAATGGCCTTCACCAAACAAATTGAGAGCCTTATCAGTCAAGTTCTTGGAGGTGACATTTTAACGTGTAGCATCCCTACAAGCAAAAACAAAGGGCGGAGGGTAGGAAATAGAGGGAGAGGACAAGGAAGACTTATCCTAGAAAAGTACCATCTTTGATAAAATTCAGAATTAACAGTACATGAATGGAGGCCTAATGACACTATTAGCAAGTCCTTGCCAACTCATCATCATCATCATCAACTTTTATTATTTAATCCCACCAAACCAAACTTTCTGCTGCCATTTTTGGACTCTAATTTATACCGTAAAATACATAATTGTACCCAAAGAATGGCCAAATTGGTGATAGCGATTGGAAATGTATTTGGAGCAGATCCATAATAAATGAACAGTATAACATATGGGTGAAATAACTGGAGGCTAGTTAAAAAGACAAGGATGAAGTGATTGGGGATATATATGCACATATATGCAGCAAAGTTAAAGGAGGTTGCGTGCTAAATTACAACAAGGGTGACCCATTGTACCACGGACACCAGGTCCTGCAGGGCGAGTAGCACTCATTTGAGCCAGGATCATGACCCTTCGCTTCGCACCACAGGCCTTCAGGGGGATTGGCTAGCTCATTTCATGATCATGTCGTTTAATCTTCAGTTATTTTTCAGTGAATTACTTTGTGCATGAAATAGTATGATACAATAATGAGTGCAGACTATAATATCGGAAGATTGTATTCGCTTTTGCTCATATTTTAAGCACAATAGTAGTAGTTTCTTTGTGGCAAAAACTCTCAAAAAACAACTTTAAATTTAAAATAAGTTAAATTCAATGGAGTAATATTACTTGGCAAAAAAGAGTTTTAATAAAATACTTGACAAAGAGTGATTAAATGAAATGAAGTACTAAAATCTACCCATTCCATTCCTTTAAGAATTAATAGAATCCCACACCTCTTTCTAGCAATTCAACCAAGGGAACAAAGTTTTAATAGCCGTAGATTTTTCCATATCAATGTGTATATATATTATACTATACTATATAGTAATTAAAGCAGCCGACCTGAAGTCTGAACGGGAGCCGGGTCCGAGTGATTTTCTTCTCTCTGTGGGTCCTTCCTGTTGTACTCATCTCCTCCTCTATGGACCTTAATTTATAAGTGTCCCACTGCTCTGCTTCCTTCGGGAAAGCTAAGCTAAGTGATGGCAAAAAAACAGTCACTGGCTGCTACTAATCAAATTCATTCACTTGCATGCCTTCCCTTTGCCTTTGCCTTTGCCTTTGCAAGGCTAACACCCTCTTCCTTCCTTCCTTCCACCACCCCTTTCTAGCTTCTCCTCTGTTCCCAAAACAAAAGAAACTTTCTAGGCCACCCATATAAACTCTTCACTCCCCTCTCATTCCTCCTTAGCCTTTGGACACACACAACACACACCCTGATAAGTGATGATAACCCATATTCACTTCCCTAAAGACGCTTTTGCCCCTCCCACAACTTAGTCATTGTTGATCCTTGAACCTATAATTAGTAATAAAACGAACAATGAGCATTGAACTACCCCAAAACTCCTCCTCATCATCATCAGAGACCGAAAGCAGCACCTCAAACTCAAACCCAAACTCTTCTCCACCAACATCACCATCCCCTTCTTCCCTTGACTCCAAGAAGAAGAAGAACACCACCGCCACCGTCACCACCACAAAGCGCATTAGAGACTCTAGCAATAAGCACCCGGTGTACCGGGGAGTGCGGATGCGGAACTGGGGAAATGGGTGTCTGAAATCCGGGAGCCAAGGAAGAAGTCCCGCATATGGCTGGGGACATTCTCCACGCCGGAAATGGCGGCCAGGGCACACGACGTCGCCGCCCTCAGCATTAAGGGCTCCTCGGCCATCCTCAACTTCCCCCACCTCGCCTCCTCGCTCCCCCGCCCCGCCTCCCTCTCCCCCCGCGACGTCCAAGCCGCCGCCGCTAAAGCCGCCCGAATGATCCACTTCGACCACCTCATCACCCCATCGCCCTCGTCCTCGTCACCAACATCATCATCATCATCATTGGCTTCTGCAATGGAGTTAACGTCTACTACTACAGGCTTCGATGATGACGAGGATGATGATGATGAGTTGAGCGAGATCATCGAGCTCCCAAAATTGGAAAGCGGTGGTGGTGAGTTGGAGAAGGAGTTCGTGTTCGTGGACTCCGTGGAATATGGGTGGATGTATCAGCCACCATGGTTGGAGACAGCGGAAGAATTAGACTATGATGATGGGGTTGTAAGTGCTTTTCAGAGCTTGCTCTGGAATTAATTAGTACTAATCATAAATTTAAGTGTTTTTTTTTTCCTTTGTCTTTCTTTTTTTGGTTTTTTGGTTTCTGGTTTTGTTACTTACTTGTGATCGAGTGTCTTGTTTATGTTCATCTCTTTCCTCGGTTTAACTTGTAAATGGTTGCGAATAAAACAAGAGGAAAAATAATGAACGTGAATTTACTTGTTCCACTAATTAGTTTGAATTTAATTTATATATATTGATAATATAATTTATACCATCATTTAATCATATCATTAAAAAAATAATTGAGTCTCAAATTTATTATTTAGAAAGCTTTGGATCGGATGACATAGAAATTAAACTTGATGTAACGTGTGGAATCTCAATACATTAGTATCATTATACTATCCCGATTTTCATTCATTTTGAACTCAGTTCTTGTTTTATTCGGATTTGAACTTAGTTATGCCAAAGTTTGCAATAAAGCTTACCATACATAGGGGGCAGAGTTAAGCTTAAAAGTTAAGACTCTCTTGTTTGTTAAGATTTGGAAATTACCCGTGTCCTTAGCTTCAGGGAAACTTTAATCGCTGAGTGAAAATGAAATGGGAATGGGAATCTTGATTTCGTGATGCTATTATTATCATACGCTATCGTCTTCCAATAGTGGCTTCTCTTTGGCACGGATATTTTTTGGGGGGACCTTAAAAAGGAACAGGGGTCACGTAAAATAGGACACAGGATCCTTCTACGATCCGTTTATCGGTTGAGTGTTAATGACAAATTGACAATAGAAGTTTCGAGTGGTATTGGCAAATGGTAGATACGGTGATTGGCGTGGGTAGCGACGGATGCGTGTGTTGACAGTGACGCATTATCTTTGATCAAAGAAGACAGGCACACATCCGCGAGGGGTGCGTGCTGAGCGGATTGCGCTACCATGAAGAAAGATGAAAGTTCCAGTTTTGAAAACCCCACTAACCGTGTTGTTTTGTACATCAAGAAATTAGTTCCACGTCATAAAATAAGTAAATACCCTTGTTAGAATCATACTAGTGATCAACTTGATCAAGTACTGAATTGGACCTTCCTAATGATAGTCACCTTAAACAAAATTAATTAAATTCACATGTAAAAATATAATTTTATGTAACTAAATATGTAATATATATAAATAATGAAACAATAACATAATGCTAAGGTCCGCGTGGTGGTAATACAAGCACATCCTCACCTTGAAGACCTTAGTTCGAACCCCACCATGATGATGTCTTTGGGAGCAATTTCTAGAAAAATGTTGTTTGCCCTGTGCTCTGGTTCACTCCGATTCTTGACCTTTAGTGCTTAAACTGTCCAATCAGTAATCGAACTGTCCATGGCCGATTTGCTAGTTTTTGGTCCAAGCTGCCAGTCCATTAGGGTTCGAACCTTAACTATGCTTATGAATCTAGCTAACTATCAATAGTGTTAGGCTTCGCGATTAATAAAAATGGTATTTGACAATCCAAAAGTGGATGTCTTAGCGAGATATTTATTTTATCACCCGTGGATATGGTGGTAACTACTCATCTCACCTTTTCATCACATCTAAGGATAATAAAGTGAATATATCACTTTTAGACATTCAAATAGCACTACTAAAAAAAAATGTACTTAAGTTATTATTTTCTATTTTTAGTTACTTTTTTAATTCACAGAATTTTGTTAGAGAAAGAATGAAAAACTAAAATTCAGCTTTTGATTTTTTATTTTTTCACAAAATTACAAAAGTAGAAAACTAATTGAGAATAAAAAATGAAAACTTAAAGTTGTCTTCTAAAATCGAATGCACAAGTTTTTTTTTTTTGGTGCAAAAATTGAATGCACAAGTTTATGCATAGTAATATACAAAGTTTGTAACCTCCTTCTTAAAGTGTGTGTTTGGTTCTGCATTTGTAGAATTGATTTTGAAAAAAATTGATTTTGTGATAAAGTGATTTACGTTTGGTAGTTTGATTTGAAAATAAATTTTATCAAAATTATAGAATAAAAATCTAGAAGCAATAATTTATCACTTCTACTAGAATCAAATCTAGAGCATTAATTGATTTTGAAATTAGGTTCAAAACATGTTTTGAAACATGTTAAAAAACACAATCAATTTTGAAGTTTGAAAATTGATTTTGAAGGGTTCTAACTGTAACCAAACATACTGACAGTAAAGCTCCCTGCTCAATTCAAAATGCAGAGGGGATTGAAGGAATGAGTCTCTTACTTCGGAGTGCAATGCATGTCTTCTCCTTCCCACATTTGTTAGAAAGAGGGTTTTGAACTTCCACTTCCAATTAATCAATTCTTAATTCTCATATACTAGCTAGTAGTCTCTTGGAGATAAGCTATTACAATGCTAGAGCCTAGATGAGAAGCAAGTATTAAACTACTTGAACTAACCGATCGACAGTGGGTTAACTTAACTCACACAAGTTGTATGGTTAATTGCACGATCAAAATACAATTTGATATATACCAATGTCAAATAAATAAGATAGTTTTCTTAATGCATTGTACTCCAGATACTGGACATTTATTGGTACACAATATTTTAATGTATACTGAACTATCAAGAGGATTGAAAGATCTGCCATAGATAGACTTTAGATTCCATTATAACCACAAATAGCTTCCAATAAAAAGTCCAATGGTCTGAAGGGGTTGGGTTTTTCTCTTATGCAAAGTGATCCACAATGGCGATGAAGGGTGACCTTTCCACTTTCGTCTAAAAAAGTCAAAAGGGAACATCAGCTGTTTAATGACAAAGAAGGTATAGTTCAGGAGAAATTTTAAATTAATCCTACTAGAATCAAAAGTTAGCATTAAAGAATATATACATGTAAATTTATTTACATGTATTTTGATATGAGACTATGAGAGTAAAACATGCCAGCCATTTTAAAAATAAAATAATATTGTGATATTATTGAGATATATGTTGCAATATATCATTAAATGAGAATACAAAACTTACATTACTAGTCAAAATTAAATTTAATATAGGTTTAAATATATTTTTGATCCTAAAAAAAATAAACTTTGACTTTGATTTATAAAAACAAATTATTTGATTTCAGTTTAAACATTTCTAAAATTATTTACTTTTAGTCTATGCCACGTATTATTGCTGACTACTATATAGGATTGAATAATATGATCCTGTTAGTCAATTTGACATTTAACATGGATAATCTAACAATAGAAATTAAAACCGCTAACCAATAAGTTTTAAAAATGTTGGACTTGAACCCAAAAATAAATATATGGACCAAAACCAATATTTGCTTTGTATTTTTCAATGACAAAAATATGTTTAAACCTTAATATATAATCATTATTTTTTAAAAAATATCTAGTATGTATTTAAATAATTTTATTTTACTTTAGACTAATTTTTTCATTAATCAACACTAAATATAGTGCACTTAAGTCGGTCAAAGTCATTTTTAAAATGTGTGTAACCTACATTGACCTTATACATTTAGAAGAATTAATTAGTTAATTGATGTTTAGTTTTTTAGGTAAGCATCTTTTGCTTTGAACATTAATGTAAGAATAATTAAGTAATTCAAACAGACTTCGGTCGTTATAAAATATAATAGACAAACTTATATCTAAAGTCTAAGGATTATTATACAAATGAAGATTGGCTCAACAAGAAATATTAAACATTACTATTAAGGTAATTTAGTTCCATGATTGTCCTTTGTTGATAGGTTTTATGTAACTGTAACGCCTCTTTGAACTTGTGACCCGCCTTGAACTTTGAATGCGTAACCTTTCCGTAGAATGTAATTAAGGGTGACTTGACATCTATTTTTTACCGTTTATTTCGTACAATTCGACACTTTGATATTTCATTTGTGTGCATTTAATTTCTTTGAAATTTTCATTTTGTTCAATTTGATATGTTGTTTGTTTTAAATAAAATGGATATCAACTTACTAGAAAATATGTGTTGCACTGTTTGATAAATTTATAGTATCACAATACATATTTTAAAAAATTAAGATATAAATTACACGTTGTTTAAAGTTTAAGAAGGTAAATGTATTTAACCCTTTATTATAATAAGATGATGATACGATCGATTGATGCACAAGGAGAAAATTAATATGAACAATGGCGGCCACCAAGACAGTTACAATGTCGTTATATACAAAATTAATTTTTTGTTAAAGAAAAAACATATATCTTGTGGAAGGTGTCAGTTGTGCTATCCCGTACCCAATTTAGATGATTCTGTTTCGTCATTTTAACTAATAAAGTGTCATCGATATACCCAAAAGGGCAATAAGTTCAACTTCTGATATCATGCGGTTTGGCGTTTGTTTATTCAATCAAGGTTCACTGGAATTTAATTTAATTGTCAAGTAAACCAGCCATCATTGTCTTCTATCCTTATTAATAATAATAAACATAATGAACAAAGCATATATGTCCTTCGAATATTATTTAACCTAAAGAGGTTCACAAATATCTGATTGGAAGAAATGGAGTGATAAATTATAATGTCTTGCACGAGTAATATCAGTTATATTGATCTTATTTTATCCACACAAAAATGTCGGCCATTAACAGTACGTTAAAAAACTAATCTTAGGAAAACGAGTTACATATAAATATTTCTTTTTTCTTAACAAGGGTTTGCGTTTGGTACATGTTTCACGATAAAAAAAAAAATGGAGACAGTGAAAATAGAGAAGAAAGACAATATTAGAGAACTGTGTTTAATAGTAATGTATAGAATATAGTGATTGATGAAGATAAATAATATTACGTTATAATTTAATGAAAAATTGAAAAATAGAAGTGTAAAGATAAAATATAAAATATTTAAAGAGATATTATTGGGAAAAAATATTTTAAATTTATGTCTCAAATACATGTCTTTATTGTCCCTCTTTTTTGAGGGATAGAAATTCACTCAAAAATAGTCCTAAGATGTAAACAATTATGGGTTTTTTAATCTTTGTTCCCTTTCATAGACACGTTTCTTCCTCAATGCCTCTGGATTTTTTATCTTAATATATTTACCAAACACTATCTAAGATTTTGCAAGACCTTTGGGAAAAAAAAATCTGAACCATTTAAGTGAGGAAAGATGTAAGAGAAGTAAATAGAGGAAATAGTGAATGAATATGATGTGTTTAAAATTTGTAGTTATACTCACAAACAAGAAATTAAAAACATTAAATAACTTCAATTTTCAAAATAATAATATGAATTTAAAATGTGTAACAAAGTGGTAGGGTAGGAAGTTATCTGAGACTTGGAGTGAACACGAAGTAGCTTTTCTTTCTTTCGTTTGCCTTTGCTTTGAATGGACTGGAGTGAGGTACCTGCAAGCACTTCATCAAGGATATCAGGAAAGTCTTAGGCTTTGCAAAGTTTATGGGTTTAAATGCATACCTGTTTATGAGTACCCAATAAATAGGAAGTCAAATTGCCCGTTACCACAAGCCTCATATTTCGGTACGTGATTAATGGGCTTGAGTAGGATTTGCGTTGGAGATTGTGGGGATATAGGCCTTTGTGCCAAATGCGGTCGAAACCCATTAGACACGCAAGCGAGATAAGGCTTCCAACTTTCGCTTTGGACCAATGTTCTGGGCTTAGTCTACGTTAAGCCACATTGGGCCTTGGCTTGGCTTCACATTTTGGGCTTATACAATGCAAGGATAGGTCACGCATTGGGCTTGTATTACTGGATCGTAACAAAATGTAATTAAATAAAAGGACTATATTTGTTTATACTCTCGTATTTGAATAAAAACTCATTAACTATAATTCTATATAGTTTAAATGGATTTAAATTAAAAATTATTTCAGCTTCTCGCAAAAGTTAACAACAAAAATAAGTGTAAGATTTGCAAATTACATTTTTGTATAAATTTCATCATTAATTTATTACTAGTTTACTACCACAAATAGATAGAAAGTTGTTAATGCAGTAGAAGTGTACTGCAATAATACATTGCATTTGAAATAAAATAATTATAAAAGGAGAAAAATGTAAATGTGATGATGTCTTTTGCTCCCCCACAAAGACGTACAAGTGGATATTCGTTACATGTAACTACTCTGAAGTGAGAAAAAGGCATAAATTATTGTGGTTTTTTACCCAAATAAAATAAAATAAATAATTAAAAATGTAAATGAGCCTTTGAAATGACTTTTACACAAATGAACCTTGAAATCCTTTAGGTGATTATGTAGGGACCCAAACGAAATTTATTTTGCCAATATTTCATAGGAGGCTCCTATGAATCGTAACCTCCTACGAAACCTTGGCGAAATAGGTTTCATTTGGGCTTCCTATGAAATCAAATATGAACAGGCTATATATATGTTTTGTGGAATGTGGTCCCCACTTCCTTTTCATTTCACTTTTTTAACTTCTTTTACTTTCTTTTAAGATAAGTTCTAAGTCCAAAGTTATAATGGCGCAAAGCGATCTTTACCGACTTGATGTTGACACACATATTGCTGAGCGATTGGATGTAAAAGTATTTAAATTTAATTTAATTAGTAATTAATATTAAATTAATTGTCTAATAGATAATTATTTTATTAATTTATGCACTTAGGGATTAGTATTAATGTTATTAATTTATTTATTTGTACGCACTAGTTTAGGGTTAATTAGTATTTTTAATTAGCAAATAATAATTAACCTTTGCAGTTAGGGTTTATTAATTAATATAAAGGTATTTAAATTTAATCAATAATTAATATTAAATTAGTTGTCTAATAGATAATTATTTATGCACTTAGGGATTAGTATTAATTTTATTAATTTGTTTATTTATACGCACTAGTTTAGGATTAATTAGTATGTTTAATTAGCCAAATAACCATTAGCCTTTGTGATTAGGGTTTATTAATTAATATTTATTAGTAATTAATAATATGTATCTTATTATTTAGGATTATGTGGGATTTTTTGCCTAATAATTGATAGTTTATTTAATTGTTTGTATTGATAATTAATTAGTAGAGTCTATTCTCATACTTTTTTTACTCACTATTATGTTGATAAAAATTAGTTAGTTGGTGATGATTTTTGTTCTATTCATACACCCGATTAAGTCTTGTGACCTCGCAAGCAACTTGTCCCAGCCTTATCCGAGGATGGAGCATAATTTACACCAAGCAGGATTTTGGGAAGCGATGCAAATTAAGTTTTGGCAGGATGACTGCGCTTCATTTAGTGCTCTCATAGAGAGATGGCTGTCGGAGACATACACTTTCCACTTGCTGGATGGAGAGTGCACAATCACCCTCAGGGCGTGGCCTTCCAGCTTGGGCTCCATGTTGATGGACCACTAGTGACGGGGTGTAGATGTGCATTTCAGAGGCACAAGGGACACGATATATGGACTTGTTGCGAGCAGCTACTAGGCGAGGTGCCACTAGTTAAGCAAAGATTAGGGTCTTTTGTGAACCTCTCCTGGTTCAAGACTACAATTTTAGAGCTGTGTGACAACACATCTGATTTAGTGGTGAAGTGCCAAACATGGGCTTACATTATTCAGATGATTGGGAGATTTCTCATGTCAGACAAGTCTAGCTCTCGGGTTCACCTCAAGTGACTGCGTTGTAAAAGGACTTTGGTTATTGTGGGATATTGAGTTAGGGTTCTGTGCGCTGGTGATACTTTATTGTTTTTTGTGTCGAGGAATCAACTACGAGTGACCGACATTAGAGGATGTGGTGCATTGTTGTTGTCATGGGCTTACTATAAGATCCTGGCATTCCACCCAGGAGTTTGACTAAGTTTCCACTTGCTGAGGTAAGATACTTCAAATGTCAAATTCCCATATGCATTTGTATGTTTACATTAATTTCTAATTTGTAAATTTTTATTTCTTTAGTTGGGTGGGATTACTCCAGAGATCTAACCTGGATAGGATTCAATTGGTGCAAGCATAGGGCACTATTGGATACCATCATTGTTGAAGAGGTAAGGAATTTAAAATTTTTAATATTGTAACTTGAATTTGACAAGGTTGTGTATTATATATATATATATATATATTGAATCAATGTAGTTTATATGGACACCGTATGATGATGCCAATGTTGTTGCTATCACACCGATTAGGTGTATGCCTCTATTGATGTCTGGCATTTTGTTTGTCCCATGGTTTGCTTTGAGCTCATGGAGTGGCACCAAGAGGATCATGTCCTTCGACAATTTGGGGACAACGGCATATTCCACAAATGTGATGCCTATGGTCCATGTGTCCCAAAATAAGTCTAGTATAGTCTTAGGGTCCCCCAAGACTCATCCGTCTTGCCGGGAAGGCCATAAATACATGAAAAACCTCAAAAATGTAGAACATGTATTACCTTGACCGCTAAGCACCATTTTTAGTCCAAGGGTGACCACTATAACGGTCATAGCGGTGAAGCGAAACTAGAACACGTCCAAAACGACGTAGTTTCATTACGTGACTCCCTAATGCTATAAAAAAAACCCCTCTACATGTTTTAACCCTAGAAATGCAAACCTAGCCCTCTCTTGCTCACTTCCCACACTTTCACTCTTTTCCTTCTCCAATCCTACCTCCACCTAGCTTTAAAGTAAGGATTTGTTAGTACATTGTGTAGTTTTTCCCTCTTTTCTTCCTTTCTCATGTGATTGGGATTTTATGTTTTTAGTTGTTATCAAGTTTGGGTGTTTTCCCAATGTTCATAGGATTGTTCTAGTATGGCTATAGCTTACTCATGAGTTTTATTGCTTCCATGGCAGGTGTGGTGCCATTCCCGCTTTCTAGGTTCAGTTGGTCCTGAGTTTCCTGTCGACCTCCAGGTGAGTAGGTTTAAGCTTATGATTTTAATTTTGACCATTATAAGTAGTTTCTATACAACCTTTTGAACCTTCCATCAATTTAGAAATTTAGTCGCTATTAACATGCTTTTAGAATTATGTCAGATTAGAGAAAATTATGACTTTATAGCCTTCTATAAAAATGCATGACTTTTAGAAATTACATAGGACCATTGTTTATGCTTGCATACCATTTATGTTATTATGCCTTTTAGTTGTTTTCAGGAATTATGAAAAAGAGTATTTATTACATAAATTTGAATGTGAATTGCAAAAGAGATGGAAAGCGTTAAATTGATAATCCTAGCTTTGAGAATTTAGTATATTGAATGTGAGTGATGTATGGATAAGAAATTAGAGAGAGACAGAGCTGTGAGTTGACGATAGTAAATTCGTTAACCTTGGTATACCATGACACCCACAAGAGGCATACTCAACACTTAGATTAGTCTACAATGGATGTGATTTATAAGGAACCGTTAAAAATCTATGTTAGATGCTCTTATTTGCAAGGACGAATATCACTTTTATGAGCCCTTAGTACTCTATCTCCTTTTAACTCCTTAGAGAAAATATTATGTTTTGTTATGATTTACACAAAAATGAAGTTATTACTATTATTATGTATTATGGATAGAAATGACTTTAATTTCTGCATTACTATTATGTATCTTCCTTGTTCTCCCATATATGGCCGTTGGTGAAAATCCACTTGCTGAGTTTTAGATAAAACTCACCCCTCTTTTTTCCCTTACAAATTCAGCTGCTTTCGAACCCTTCATAGATACTTCCCTACTATCTGCTAGTTTACTTATTTGAGTGAGCTTTACTTTTGAGTGAAGTATAGTCAGTTATGTTTAGTAGTGCTCCATTACATTAGAAGGATTCATGGACCATGCATGTTTATGATTAATTATGTTGCTTTTAGGATTTATGTAATTACAAGTGAAAGGTTTTATGATTTATTTAGAACAACTATTATCCCATGGATAACATTTATGGATTGGTTATGACTTGTACAAAAAAGTATTCACCTAACTTTTATTTAAATTATGCTTTATTGAAAATTATGGAGTGTTATGCATATTATGTCATGTAAGGGCTTCCGTGTGATTGGTTTCCCATATACCGGTCATGTTCCTAAATTGGGTCATGACAATAGGCCCCGGTCAACATTGACAAGCTGCACAAAAGATGCGTGAGGCTTAGAGCAAGTGGATGGTCCATTGAGCATGCAAGTACCACCAGTTGTGGGATAATCGCCATAGCAGATGCATCCAATATATGCACGTCATAGACTTACATCCTTTAGCAGAGTATTTCCAGTGGTACTAGGAACGCAGTTTGATGGACTTGTGTCGATCAGAAATTACAAAAATACCCTCTTGTAGCATCACATGCTATCGAACTTTCTGAGTTAAAAGATCATGCCTCTTGTGTTTTTCCTCTACCATGGCAAAAGCAATTGGGTGAATATTTGGGTTGTCATCCTAAGCAATTGCCATCAATAAAGTGCCACTATACTTGCCATACAAGCAGGTCCTATCAATTGAAACAAATCGTGCAATTTCTGAAAGTTAAAATGCATGGAAGAAATAAATGATGAAATATTAACCCACTATATTTAATAAAATCACCCACTATGTAAGGCTGAATAGTCAATATGACATGTGAACTTGAACAAAAACCACCATTTTAGAACTTGGCCATAATCGTAAGAATATTATATTAAAATTTTGTATTTTGTATAGGATTATAATAAATGAAAATGTACCTAGCACATAGAGCTGTAGTCCTTGAAGACACCGCAGAAGCTCATTATTTGATCCTTCCAGTCACCATATATCTGGGCAATTGCCTTTTGTTTAGTCATCCACACCTTTCTATATATGATCTTGAAGTTAAAATGAGACTCCATGGATCCTTGCAACATTCTAATGGATATTATTAGATTCGCTTGGACCATGGGGAATATATTGTTGTAGATAATATTACTATCTAACTAGCAATACTCCTATGACGGAAAACAAAAGAACACGTGCATGGTCCATCATACCTTTGGACTTCCCAAATTTGATGAGTTAAGAGATATGTCATATGAATACTTCAATTACACCAATTTCCAAACTTGACACACCTAACATGGTACTTTGTCTAGCCTGACTCCATAACTTTAAAGTCGACATACCTTCGGATAATAAAAGTTTTAATAGCAAATTTTATAGCATTTTTTTGTGAAATAGTTGCTCAACATAGGACTCATTTTGTCCTTCATTGCCACCAACTCAGCCGATACTTCACTACTAAACTCTACTCCATATCTTATAAGCATTGCGTTCAATTCAATGGCAAATAGTGACTAGGATGCTCTACAATCTGGAGGAGCTAAGACATTAATGGTTGACTCTAGGTAACATGCTTTGTGTCACGATCCAAGTCTTCATCATCATTGTCACCTCCACCAACTAGTACTTGCACCAGTCTTCTGATCTCATCACCACTGTCATTTGCCAAAACATTAATAGTCGTAACAAGGCCAGCTACGCCAATGATAGCACAACTTCAACTACAAGCTATAGAATACTGAGATGTTCATTAGGATCAGGAGCCTCTACAAATGGTTGCTAAGACATTCAAAAGGTTGGGGAACGCTAATTGATTTCAAGTGATGGAGAACCATGACCCGCTGAGGTTCTTGCAAATAATGGTTGCGAGTAGATCCTTCAGAGCTAAAGTGACCCTCTTACAAAAATACCAACACCTTCAAATTTCCATGTGCTCTTTACCCATTTTTTCGATATAGTGGTTTTCAACTCCACAAAAGTGATAGAAGGATGAACAACAATAACAGGAGGTTTTCACTTCCAAATGTGCCTCCTTCATTTGTATGGATCATTGTACCCTCATTGTGGACAAGCATGTAACTGCACTATTCCATTTTTTCTACTAAAAAAATAAATAAATAAACCACTCACACAAAATTGAATACATATTTGAAAATGTGAACAAGTATTTCACTCAACTTAGATACAACTCAACATTGGCAGCTAAGGTCATAGTTTCAGACTTGACCGGTGATCAACTAAGTCGAGGTACTGGTTACCTGGTTAACCCGTCATTGTCGAACCCTTGAATTGGATTTATATAAAAATATATAAAAATTGAAATAAAATATAATAAAATGATAACTAATTTACAATTTGACACTCTTTAAGGGATCCAAATATAGAAACATAAATAAATAACACAAATTCCTAAATATTGTTCATATTTCACAATCACGAATCAAAATTAACAAGTCCAAAATATAATTACACAAGCAAACTCACAAAGTTTAATATCACAAACTCATAAGTCATGACAATACAAACAAAGTTACTATATTTTTCTATAAGTCAAATTAGAATTTTTTTTTAAGGTTTTAAAAAAGACATCTGTAATACCCGTGTACATGTGTCAGGAAACAAGTTCTATACCGCATTAGGGTCCTCCTGGATCCACCCAAGTTGTCAGGTCATGAATTTCACTAAGTCTGATCCTACACCTCCTTGGAAGGCTATATGATAGAACGCATTCTTGGATCAAAAGTCCTGGTAATTGTTCCCAAGAAGAAAATAAGTTAAAGAGTGATATTTAATGAATTTTATGAAATTTTTAAACGCTTTGTTTTTAGCCCACAAGTTTAGAAAATCTTGAAGATTCCCTTATTTAACTAAAACCCAAAATTTGGATTTTGATTTTTATGATATTTTATTTGAATCCAAATAGGAGTATTTTCTTATTTACATTTATGTTTTAATGTTAATGGAGAGTAAAATAAATGAGGACATTAACTTAATAACTGAGTATTGAGACAACCAGGATGCCAAAGTGACAGGAAATACAGAAGTTGGTGAACTCCATAGCGGTCCATGACCATTATAGCGGTCACAGTGTGGGAAACAGGGGTTTTGGGTGGTCAGAAGGACGCCATAGCTGTCATAAGTGAGATGGTCGGGCGCAGGACGCCTTGACCGCTATAACGGTCTAGTGATCCCCCTTGTATAGAAATAATGCTAAACGACGGAGTTCCATAAGTGAGACCTAACCCTTTATAAAACCCCAGTCGGGACCTCCATTCAAACTCCAAAACCCTCTCCCAAACCCTTTCCTCTATTCCTCTCTCAATCTCTCATCAAATCTTCATCCTCCAAGATCAAAGGTAAGGGTTTATGTTGATTTTTGTCATCTCCTTCCTTAACACTTCATGTTCCATGGTTTAGGCTTTCTTATTTCTCTCATTGTTATCAGTGGGGGTACTCCTCTAATATTGTTATAGTTGTGTTAAGTAATCTAGAGATACCCAGAGTATTCATGAGTTTAATGGTTGAAATTGTAGACATTGGTGTCATCCCTCCCCAACCCTATCGAAGTTGGTCATTCACGTTCCATCCTCCAAGTGAGTAGGTTCGAATCTTGTAGCCTCTAGGTGAATCACTATAGTTATTTTCATTAGATTGTGACATTATTGCATGATTTTGGAAGTGATTTTAAAAAAATTATGAATTATAATGGATTATGCCAAATTTATGAAATCGTGGTTGTCAACTATCATGAATTGTATGACTTAAGGCTATCTTAGAAAAGATTGGAGAGTTATGATGATTTTGTCAAGCTTAGGAGATTATGATTTCAAGAGTGGAGTATGCATATATGATAGAGTTTAAATCAGAGAATAACTTAGCACAGAGTATTTAAAGATATATATATATATATATATATATATATATATATATATATATATATATATATATATAGAGAGAGAGAGCAAAGTACGATTTAGTTTGTGAATAAATATGTTATTCAGTTTCAGAGCTATTATATTTACGATGATAAACTCTAGTGTTTGAACTATGATTTTAAAATTTTCAAGTGTATAAAAATATGTTAGCTTAAATACAAATTTAGAACTTTAGTCTTATGGTACTAAGAGGTGTGAAATTCAGGATGACTCATAGCAACTGCCAGCTACATATTTGTGGACTGAAATCGGAATGCCTACAAGTAGATGATCCCTTAAACATGATTTCACAGCCATAGTTATGCTAAAGTCAGGTTGTTAGACTTGTATAAATCTAGAACTCTCAGTATAAGAATTTAGGGGTTATTGTCCTCTAGGACGAGCACCCACCTTTAAGTTATGGCATTTCATCATTTTTGTTTTTATTTATTTTTCATTTCAATTATGTATGATGATTAGTGTTAAACGGACATAGAGGCAATAACATTTAAACAACCATGGAAGTAATTACTATGAAACAACCATGGAAGCAATATTATGAAACAGCTATGGGGGCAATAGTAGTAAACATCCATGGAGGCAAACCTAGTAACAGTCATGAAGCAACATTATGAAAGAAATTTAGGGACAACTATCATTATTTTTTTTCATTATTATTATTATCATTATCATCATGTTTTCATTATTGTTGTTGTTATGATTTCATACTTCCCATTGTTATTGTTCCATAAAGGAGGTATATGTGAGAATCCATTATTAATTTTAGATGAAACTCACCCCTCCCCTTTCTCCCATTATAGGTATAGTAGCGGTTACGAGTCTTTCCAGTCATCTCTCTCCAGGAGAGGTATCAATTGGTGAGTTTCACTTTGGAGTTAAGTGTCTTTTTGTTGTTCTTAGAAGTGCTCTAGTGTCATTGGGGGTCCGAACTATTGGAATAGTTTTTGCATTTAGCATACCATGATAGTATATTTTAATTTGTAATTAATGATTTAGCATTCATGGGTTATTTTGTAAATTAGCAACTTAGTATGATTTATTTTACAACTACAATTTCATATGTTATTTATGAAAAAAGAGTTATTCAAATTTATTATAGTTTAATACAAGATTTGATTTACGATTTAAAATTTATTTTATGAATAAAATATACATATCGTACGACACAGCGATCACGAGACTTACGTGGGGATAGGATTCCTCACGTGTTAGTCACGTTCCCAAGTCAAGTCGTGACAACATTATTAGCCAAAGAGAGCCAAAAAAAAAAAAAAATGACCCGTTGTTTAACTAGTCGAGTCGAACCAAGTCGCACCAATTTCAATGTGGAACCAATCTAAACAGTGACTCGCCGGTTTCATGACCGTTCACCAGTTTTCCGATCAAATTCGTTCGAGCCGATTTTTAATACTTTGGCTAAGGTATTTGAAAAGGTATATGTGCACATACTTTCGTTGGGTCTAACGAAATCAATTCCAGTGTGATTCGTAATCATGCTGGAATTGATTTCATTTGAGGGTCTAACGAATCACCTAAAAACACTAACAATTCATCAATGTAAATATACTTTGAAAGGTTCAATAGGGATATTAATAAGTTTCTATGGTTTATTTGGATGAAAAAGCTCATTTTATTCATTAGATAACATTTAAACTACAAATTATTGTAGGATTTACGTTAGCTCGTATACTGTATACTCTATAATATTTTCTACATATTTTAAAAAGGATTTATTTAACTATGAAGATGCTGAATAAGAAGTTTAATTACAAATGAAATTTCTATATTAAAAAAAAGCTTTTATGTTTCCAAAGTAAGAGATTCGAAAAATTTTGAAAGTCGGTTTGTTTCTATCCTTAACTATTAAGGTATTGATTAAATTCTAAAAGAAAAATTCAAAATAAACTTTAGATGATAGATGTACTAGTCAATAGTGTGGAATCCGTGATGATATGTATTTTAAATACTATACAATGAATGAGATGAGTACAATTTATAGCGGCCCTCCAAAAATATGCAATAATTTGTGAAACAGATGTTCGCTTTTAATTTGCTTCTTTCTGTGTATTTGCTTGTTTTCGTCTTGTTTTTCAATACCAAATTTGAAGGAGTAATAATATTATACCATTGAATTTTAAGATAATTAATTAATATTATATTCCGTGTACAATTTACCATAAACATAAGCACCTTTTAACATTTTTCAATTTGGAGTATTTATACGGCCCTTCAAAAATATGCAATAATTTGTGAAACAGATGTTCGCTTTTAATTTGCATCTTTCTGTATTTGCTTGTTTTCGTCTTATTTTTCAATACCAAATTTGAAGGAGTAATAATATTATACCATTGAATTTTAAGATAATTAATTAATATTATATTCCGTGTACAATTTACCGTAAACATAAGCACCTTTTAATATTTTTCAATTTGGAGTATTTATCAGGTCCCAAGAAAAAAAATACAAAATAAGTAAAAAAGTTGAATGAATTAGTGTATATATTGTGTATTTTTGTGTTATTTAAATAGGTTAATTATATACAAATACTTTTGGTCTATAAACTAATATTAATTTGTTTTAAAGAAGTGATGATTTATATTAAATTTACTTTTTGTATATTATTTAAAATATTTTCTTTAATTTATATGAAATAATACTTTAATTTTAAATTTAGTATCGACTATTGTATAAACTTAGTTTATAATATTTATAAATACAAGACAAGAGCAGTGTAAATTTTAATATTTTTTGTCCAAATACAGGACAAGTTTTTCTTCTTTTTCTAGTTAACAATAGGGGTGGAAATAAGTCGAGCCTCACTAAGCTTTAATTTAAATAGGTCGGGCATGTATTTCCAAAAATGAGCCTAAGCCTTCTATTACCTAAATTGGTATTTTTTATAATCACAACCTTACTTTGGAACGTGAACGGCACGTGAGGAATCCTATCTCTATGTAAGTCTTCTAGGTGACATGTCTCTTCAAATGCATAACTTATCACAATGCAATACTTAAAAGATAATTTTCTTCTAAATTAACAATTATTTCTTTATTTAAAATATAATATTTAATTACATAAAACTGGAATTATTTAATATTCAAGCTTTGAAAACATATTTCTAATCCGTTCTGCAAATTATAAGATCATAAACTAATTCATCATATGATATTAATCTTAATTCTAAAACCTGCTTAACCCTTGCAAACTGATTTGTATTACTTGGCTAATCAAATACATAATCTAATTGAAAATAGAAATTTGAAATCCAAACTTAAATCTTGAAACACATATAAGAAATTTCATAAACTTTGAAATTAACTAAAGTATCTCAAAATATATGCGTGGCTCGAATCCTACTTGCAAAACTACTGGAGCCCTCTAAGACTAACATAACTTAATCTAAGCCTTAGCAATATAAAGCTCACCAGGGATCGCTACGGCTACGAATCGATAAAGAAACGGGATCCGCACCTGCAACTATGAAAGGAAGGGAAGGGTGAGTCAACGGACTAGGAGTGAGCTCTCACTCATCATCCACATAGGATAACCAAGGAACATATATACATAAGGCAACAACATAAATCATTTGATATTTACATACATAGCTAGCTAGGAAAACACTTTTCATTTCATAGGTTCATAAATAAGTATTTATAAACTCATAATCAAACATAAAATCATTTTAACTAAGGGTGTTGCAGAGCATCAGGAAACAATATGCTCAGCTGAATAAATGCATATATAATAACAAAAGCTATAAAGTGGTGATCAATCCCTGTCAAACAAGAGCACCTTGTCACAACCGCTTCAGGCACGTGACCGGCACATAAGAAATCTCATTCTATGTCGAGCCTTAGGACTTGTCACTGCTCTATATGCATGCTCTATTCATAAAAGTCTATTTCAAACATAATTTCATTTTCTAGACAAATCATCCACTCTTTGGAATCAAGATAATCATATCTGAAATCTCGTAATGAACCTTTATAGTCCAAAATCACACAATTGTTCATACGTATGTAAGTTAAAATATATGTTTCCAAAGGTTCCAATCATTAAAATATGAATTAAAATTTAATCATAATATGCCAAATGCAAAACAACACATGCTTTAGGGATCTTCCTGCATTTATACCTGGAGCACTCTAGACAAACAGACTGCATGCTTCACCCCAGGTGAAGCTTACCATCTAACACCTGTTGGTGAGTAGAATTTACAGCGTCCTTATTCTAAAAATAAGATAAAGGAGAGGGGTGAGTTTTGAGCACCAAGACTGAGTGAGTGAGCCCTCACCTGAACCCCCTTATGGGACATTAAGGAACAATGCATAATGTCATAATAACATTAGTAATACTCAAAGGTCATCCATAATCAAGTTTACGCATAATTTATATATTTATATTCAAATTATCGTCTTACAAACTCAATAACAGCAATTTCTTCAGTTTACTTTCTTATCTAAAGTCACATAACTCATATTGTAGTAGCTCTTAGAGAAATAGTAATGTCTAGTCTGTTCCGTCTGGGTCTAAGGGTGCCAACACGGGCTCCACCCTCTAGTTACATCTGGGCGTTATGTTTCGCCGTCTCCAATGTGACAATAATGGGTACCTAACTAGGTCCCTTCTTTGAATACTCTACCCGGGCATATTTGGTACCAAGGTTAACGGATTTATTGTCGTTAACACACAATCTATTTATCTACAACTATTATAACTAAATCTGAAAACCCTTAAAAAAAATTTTATTCTGTGAGCTCTGGATCTGTCTAATTCTCGCAGCTAACCTTAGCATAAATGTGGCTATGAAATCATATCTAAGGGATCACCCTTAGCAGACATTATGATTTCTCAGCTCCAGAATATGTAGCCATCAGCGTTCTGAATCCCATGAAGATTCATGCTCTTAAATCGTTTGGCTCATCTTTAAAACACATTTCAATCAAGCAAGCTTATCTTAGACTAGGAAACCCAATATGATGCTTCAATAGCAAAGTTTACAATCAAAATTTTATTCTCTTATCTAAACTGCATATCTAGTTCAAACTATATCATGCAAATAAACCAGTTCAGAATCCTTTGAAATAATCACCAAAATCCTTTAACAATTGTATATATCATCAATTCTATATAAAATCATTGTAACAAACATGGTCCCATGAGTTTTATCTAAAACATGTTTTATGCTCTAAAAGCAAAAGTTCTAAACATACAAACTAGTAGTAAACTTTAAATTTCCTTGAGAAATCTCTAAAATCAAGCAGGAATCATATTTTTCATGAAAATAACTCTAATGCACAATATAGAGATTACAAGTGCGAACCCACTCACTTGGAGAGTTGAACGGTGAAGGAATTACACTAACTAAACTCTTGGGAATAGAAATGATAGCAATGTCTTTCATGGAAGCAATAGAAATCTAAATCAACCTCTAAAACCTCTAAATACCCAAATTCCACCTTTAACAAGGTAGATAACTTATCTTTATTAGGAAGCATGGATAACCACCCTTAAACCAGAAAATTTGAAAGAAATGAAGCAAGACTAGCAAAATAACATACCTTTAAGCTTGGAGGATTGAATATTCTAAGTTAAACTTGAAAGAATTGGAAGAAAATGGAGTTTTATGAGTGAAAATGGGTTGGGAGAGATGTTTGTCGAAGTTGAGAGAAGTTTGGGGAGGTGGGGTGCATCTGGAATGGTTTGGACGTTGAACTTGGCGTTTTATAACACGTTCACCGCCGGGGTCTCTGCGTGTCCCCCGCCTTACTCCCGTTGACCACCTGGAGGTCATATGACCTTGGGGCCCTTCAGGAGCCAAATTATTTACATTTCTTAATTTAAAGTTAAATCATTTATTTTGCTTCCTATTAACTTTAAAACATAAATGTAAATAAGAAAATACCCCCATTTGGATTCAAATAAAAATATTAGAAAAATTAAAATCTCAACAAATCAAAATTTAATTTTTGGACTTTAGTTCAAATTCGGAATCTCAAAGATTTTATAAACTTTGGGGTTGAAAACGAAATGTTTTAAGATTTCATAAAATTAAAAAAAAATCACTCTTTAACTCATTTTTCTCTAGAGAACAATTATTAGGACTTTTGGTCCAAGAAAATGGTTCTATTAAATAGCCCTCTCCAAACTTAGCGAAATTTAGGACCCAAATGCAGATAGGGTGGCACCCATCTTGGTTCGAAAATTTTTTCTAACCTTTTTATTAAAAATCAAGGTATTACACACCTACTAAAATCATAATAGTCCCTGCCAAGCGCTTGGGCACCTAACTAAGTCCCGTTTCTAGCCTTGAGGCGAAATTGTGCTTTAACGAATAACTTAGTATCAAGGTTAACGATTTCTAAATAGCCGTTAACTAATTGTCTGTTTCCTTATCTCTACTAGCTAAACTAGTTTGACAAAAACCATAGCTGAAAGGTGGGTACTCTGTCCCTGAGCAGAGCCACTAAATTCTTAGTACACTAAAAGTTCTGGATTCATATAACTCCAACAATCTGACTTTAGCATAACCGTGATTGTGGAAATCATGCCTAAGGGATCACTTGCTTGTAGACATTCCAATTTCAAGTCCACAAAATATGTATCTGCAGTTGCTACAAATCATACTAAATTTCGTATCTCTTGGTACCATAAAACTGAAGTTCTAAATTCAAATCTTAAGCTAACATAACTTTTCATATTCTTGATAAATCTAAAATCATAATTTTAAACATTGGGTTCATACTCTTGTTTCATATTTCTCTAACATATATAAATATCTTAATTGAATATTAAAAAACATAGCTTGAAATCTAAATATTTAAAATATAATTGTGTCGTAAATCCATAAGAACATATGTTTTGAATTGGCATCTTGCTAAATTATACATTTTACAACAAATCTCTTCATGAGCATATAAAACATTTTCATAACACACAACATAACAATCATGGTCTCATGGTTTTGTAAAACTCATTCTTTCATGCTATTATCATAAATCATAATTTTTCTAACTTGACATAATCATGTAAAATCATATCCTATACTTTTTCGCATCTCAATTTTATGCTTAAAAAACATCAGGCATCAAACATAATTATAATGGCCAAATAAGGCCATGAGCTTGAAACCATTCATCTGGAGGGAGAACAATAAACGGCAATACCAAGGGAGCTTCGGAGCGGGATGACACCAACAACTGCCATAGAATAACCACAACTCTAGATTAATCTCTAACATCCTCTAGATAACTCTAATATAACTTTAACAACATTAGGGGGAGCACCTCCATTTGACAACAATGGAGGCTAACAACAATCCCAACCAAAGAACATGGAAATGGAGAGGAAAAGAATGACAAAGCCCATATTATCTTACCTTGATCTCTTGGGAGGAGAAGGAATGAAGTGAGATTGAGTGGGAGGGAGAGAATAAGGGTTTGGAAGGGAAGAGTTCTGTTGGGGAAGAAAATCCGAGTATAGGGGTGTTTTAAAGGGTTGGGGGGCTTATTTATCAAAACTGTTGTTTTGCACTGTGTTGACATCAAACACGTTCGTTGTAGCTAGAATTCTTGCAGCGAACCTGAAGAGCAACAACTCACTGAGTGAACATATCTCAAGCACTGAGCCTCCTAACTCGCTCGCTACAGCAAACATAACTCGCTGGCGAGGCCGTTCCTGCAAAATTTTGCAGCAACAGCACCCAACTCACCTTCCCGACATCCTGGCATCTGGGTTGTCTCAACACTCACTTATTTACATTTCAAGTTAATGTCCTCATTCCTCATTTATTTTACTCTCCATTATTAACTTTAAAACATAAATGTAAATAAGGAAATACCCCACATTTGGATTCACATAAAATATCATAAAAATCAAAATTCTAACCAATCAAAATCCAAATTTTGGATTTTAGTTCAAATCCAAAAATCCTCAAGTTTTCTAAACTTGTGGTAAAAACAAAACGTTTAAAGGTTTAATAAAAATCATCATTTAACTTGTTTTCTCTTGGGAACAATTACCAGGACTTTTGATCCCAAGAATGACTCTAACATATAACCTTCCAAGGAGGCATAGGATCCGAACTTAGCGAAATTCAGGACCTTGCGGGTCCAGGACCCTAAGACTGAATGAACTTGTCTCCTGACACGTGTACACTGAGTATTACAAGAGCCTTAGTCCGTTCTTCTTAAAGCTTGATCTGGCCTAAAAGCCTATCTAGAAACCTATTTGATTATAAAATATTTTTAAAAAATTAAAATGTCTTATTCTTAAATAAGTCAAAATACTTATGAATATATCAAAAAATATATTTTAAAATAGACAAAAACATTTTAGTTAAAAATATATATTTTCAAATAGATTAAAATATTTCTATTATCATTAGATATTTAAATGATAATAATAATAATATGAGTAGGTCAGCCTATTAGACCCAAGAGGTTATTTTTATAGCCTGAAGCCCTTGATTAGCTAAAAAAGCCTTAACCTAACTTGTTTATTAAATTGGCTAGGCCTAAGGCCCCTAATGAGTGATCTGGCCTACTTCCACCCCTAGTTAACACAAGATGAGTTTTAATCTTTACGAACGTGAGACAGAATTACGTTGAGGAATAAGAGGATGTTTGTTTTAAGGTATATTTAGTTATTCTGGGAATAATTATTTAGGAATGACATGTTTCTATGTTTATTATAAGTTTTGTAAAATTATTCCAATGCATCAATTATTCCTTGAAAAAAATATTTTCTCATAATTTAGTGAAATCTCATTCCAACAATGAAAGGTGGGAATAAAAAATTCTTATGACTTGGGAAAGACAATTATTAAACACAAATATGAAAATATCCCTCAATTATTTGACTTCTTCCCACAATTTTCATTTACTCGCTCATCTACACTTCATATATCTATTATGCTATCAATTTAAATTTTTTTATTAATTGTTATATTAATTGAGATGAACAAATTTTAAAAAATTAATTACTGATTTTATATTTTTTCTTGGAAATGTAATTTTTATTTTGGATGATAATAATAATTAATGTGTTAGGGGTATTTTAAAAATTATGATATATATTTTCAAGAATATATATTATAAAACAAAAAATTTTAAAATTTGTTTATGAAAATATGAACAAATAATCCTAGAAATATTTACTGCTAAAAAAATAATTTGTTTAAAATATCTTAGAATAACAATCTCAGAAATATCGTTATCAGAAATGTGACTCCTAAAAATATAATTTCAAACCTTGAAATAAATATCCCCTCACTCTTGAATGTTTATTGCCAAGTCTAAATCTAGATCTTTATAGGTGATTTCTATAAAACCTTCTCTAAAATAAATTATATTAAAAACTCTCTCTTAGTTGGCCCAATATAATTTAGCCCCTCCTCAAATACTAATTAAGAAAGAAAATATCAAAAAGGAAACTTTATGGTGAATCTTCTTTTTTAGATTTTTTATAGTTTCCAAAGATATTGCCTAGCTACTGCCCAACTTTGAAGCCCACTTTCCCTCGTCAGTCGTAGCGACCTTTTTTTTAACGCGAATTGTCCGCTTGTAAAGTTAACTAAAGACAACGGAATAGGAATGGAGCATGACATACATTTGTCATAAATTTAGTTTAAGATTGATGCACGAGTATAATATAATGTTACAATTTTCCACTATCCTTTTAATTACTCGCATCTCATAATAGTAGTAATGTAATTTATATATCATCACCAATGATATAGGTGTTCCATTAATTCATCCCAAGCAGTAAACTGACTGATACTGGGTTGAAAATTTTGGAAAAAGATGATGTCAAATGAGTTAATCCATTGTTATTAAGTCTTTATTCATATGGGCTAAAATCCAAAAATTCAAAAAATCATCTCATGAGACTCGTCAAATTCTCGTTTATATAAACTCACAAGAATATCAACTTATATATATATAAAATATACTAAGAAAATCACAGCATACATTTATTTTAAGCTAGTGTATTTGCATTATATATGTATTTTCATTTTGAGGAAAAAAAGTGAAATAAAAAGTTAATGCATTTTTTATTTGCATAATTTTAATTAATTTATTTTTTTGGGTCAAAAAGTCCATTAGTTCATTAGGCCTTATCACGAGGAACTCAGCTAATTTGGTTTGACCTCTAGAGGTTTTATTAGAGGGGGAGGATTATTTTCTATTTTCAAGACTCAACCTGAAAATATTTGATTAGGGATCGAAGTATCTTCCTACGTTGGCCGCTTAATCTATTCTTTAGTTATCCATATAAGATTATCATTACCACTTAAATTTCTAAGCAAATAATCTATGGTTTTCATCAGCATCCTCCAAGCCAACCGCAATTTTTCCAAGACAAAACTAAAACAAACTTGTTACATCACACTACTAATCAAATTAAATAATGCATGTGCGACAATGACAAAGAAAGGGACAATAAACAAATACTAATCAAATTTCATCCAATGGGTTATTCCACAATGGATGAAAATCACATTTCGTCAAATCATGTTACTTCCCTATTTTATCAATTATTTGTAATCACATGGAAAACAATCATTTAAAAAAAAAAAATTTAAATTAGCTATTAATAATGTATTACTTATATTCTATAGGACAGGAAATAATTGTTAAAACAAGAAAAGAAATATGATTTCGAGTCAGATAATGATGTCCGTTTCAACTATCATATAGTAAACAATCCCAGAAAAAAGGATTAGCTTAAATGTCACAAACTTCTCTCATTAAAATCATTATCATAGTTATCCACATCGCTATAGAACTGTGGAAAAATTTGAACACAACTCGTTTATTTGTCGCAAGACGATGGCGTCATCATTCGATTCTTTTCTTCTTCTCCATGAATAAAATCACCTTGGATATTGAAAGTCTGGCATATATATATGGTTCAGGGCCTTTCCTGTCACAGTCTAATAGCATATCAAACCGAAGGAGGCTCTGAATGCCGACATAACAACAATGCACGGTAAGAAGTTGCCATGGAAAAGGCAAACATGAGCCATTGATTAAGCAGTCCATAGGCTTGGACTTTCATTTTCCCCCCTCTGTTTTTTTTTTTTTGTTTCCTCTTTTTGATTTGGATTTGATGTTACTTTATAGTTGACACCGTTAAATTTAAGTGGATGAAGAAATGAAAAGATAAAAAATTTCAGGAGCCGAATTCATACTAAATTTATTTTTGAAAACTAGATTAACGAAATGGTTTGTTTTTAAAAATTAAAATAGGATTTTAATCTTATATTTTATCCATCATCCTCGCCCAGCAAAAATGTAATTGTCGCTCGCGTTTGTACCGATACACTCTCAATAATAAGCTCACTCGAATATATTTTTTAGGAGAGGAAAAAGTATTATTTTTTAAAGTATTTCTAGGATTTAGTTATGTATTTATTTAAAAAAGTAAAAGTTGGAAATAATCAGCTTTTTTTTTACTTTTTTAAGAAGTGCATGGGAATCTACATTTGGAAGAAGTAGAAACAATAAAAGAAAGAGAATGATATTTATTTTTTGAAATTATTTGAATTATAAATCTGAACTATTCTCATAAATTTTATGAAAAAGATAAAAAAAATGATCTTCTATTGAATTACTTTCACCGTTTGCTCTATTTAAATTATAAACCATATTCTTAATTGTAATTTTATTCAAAAAGTATATCTACAATTATATCTAAATATATAAAAACTTTATACTTTTACTTCTAATTTTCTTTCTACTTTTACTTCTACTTCTAAATAAATATTTCTCCCAAAATTTTAACCACACAAGCCCAATGTTTTTGCTTCGTCAGCTCAGCTTCAACAATTCATTAAAAAAAGAAAAAAAGCTTACAACAAACATGCCGGGGTCCATATATGTCACCGCCGTGTCTGCGACAACTTGTCATTTAAATTTCCCATTTAATATATAAAGGTTGTAGGTAACTAAACATTATTTAATTGAAAGAATGAGTGCCTTAAACTTTGAGTAAAAATTTTCACCTAGGTCTAACGGAGGGTACATTTGTTTTAAATTTTAAAATAAGTGAATACGAAAATTAAATTTTATATTTAATTAAAAAGATAGAAAATTGGTTTTTTATTTTCTAAAGTTATTCTTTTTATTTTTTATTAAAAAATTAAAAATTGATATCTAAATACACGAAAAGATTTTTTTTTTTTGAAAAATTTGATTTTAATAAGCCAATAAAATCTCATCCAAATGCCTCCTGAGTTAGTTAATTAAATTCATTGGTGACAGATTTTTTACTTGTTAAGTTTGATTAGCTTAAGAAATTGTAGCTTCAGCCTCACTTAATCAATTAATTCGATCGATCCATGATATTTTCATGTATATGAGGAAAGACACAGAAGAATCATCTTATATATCTCAATAATTGAAACGTGAAAGCGAAACTTCTTTTGGGGCAAAAGCTATTTCATTTTTGTCAGCTTTTTAGATCGTAGTTTTTCATACAGCAAGCATTTCCCTGGGGAAAAGCTATTCAAGTTGACTTATCTGCTTCTAGGATGACCGACCACACCAACAGCAGCATGGATGAATAATAGGACGTACTCTCTGATCATAGAGTTAGGGGTGTACAACAAACAAACGGATTGAATTAAGTTGAATAAAATTTAAATTTAATTTTTAAATTGGGTCAATTTTTAAAACTCGAAATGAACTGATAATGACCTTACTATATATCCGTGTATACCAACCAATATTCAATATACGAGAATTTGGATATTATATATAATAAATTATAAAAGCTTACAAGTAATAAACAAAATTTTTGAGATATTTTATGATATAGGATTCAAAATAAACTATATTAATGTAAAAATAATATCAAGTTATGTAAAATATATTAATTAACTTTAAAATCTTATAATTTTTTATAAATTATTATAAAAATATATATATCTTTTAAGAAATTATTTAGTTTAAAATTAACCGATATATGACCTAAACTTCTAAAATCCAGGTCAAATTTCAAGAACTTTAATCCATCGCAATAAATTTCGATGGGCCTAGTTGGCACGTCAAATGGGTTACAAACACCACGTTGATAGAGTGCTACTGCTTTCACCGCTTCCATCCATGGGTTTAGTTTCCATCGAAATGCTTTCATCCAATATCCTCAAAGGAACAGCCAATTCTTCCTCATCATTTGCTATAAATGTATGTATTATTACAAATGTATTAATGAAAATTGGGAACAAATGTATATACTTTAAAATTTGTGTCAATAAGTTAAATATAAATCATTAATAAATATATTAGTACAACATTTTTATTATTAATTAATAATAAAAAAAGAGTGTTATACGAATATATATTTTTGCTTCTGAAATCGCACTGAAAGATGTATAGTCTCACATATTTCAACTGCAATCCTACAAAATCCTTTCAGTACCAAAAAATAAAAAAAGAAACAAAAATTCTTTATAAACACTCAATCTACATCTTGCGAGAGACTGCATGCCGACTCATTATTATGAACATGATACATATATGCACTGCAAGAGATTGTCAATTTTGGTGGCTATATGTTGAATGGTAATCTAGGAATCCACATTTATTTACTAGAATAGACCCGGCCATATCGCATCTTATCCGATTGAATCTATATTTAATGTATAATAAAGAAAAAGACAGTATAATAATTTTATAAATTTTAAAAAGATTAATGTAATAATTTTAAATGTTTAGAAATCTCTAGAGCAAATTTTATATATAGAGAAAAATTAGGATAAATTTCACAAAATCTCAAAAGACAAATGTCAATACAATTTGCCCTTTGTATTTTCTATGTACTCACATTTTAGTTTTTTTTTTCTCGATTATAGGCTCTAAACTCTCTTAAAATGAGAGGAGCAATACAAGATATCCAGGGCATTATAACAAATATAACCAACAGATTTTTGAAATTAAAAAGAAAAAATACAGCTTGAGAGAGAGAGAGAGAGAGAGAGATTGGTCAATTTATTGAGTTGAGATTAAAGCGTGAGGTTTCGTTGAGCCATGGCGAACATTTGGACGTGTGACGAGCCCTTGCCATTTTCATTCGGTGAAAACCAAAAAGGTGAATAGCAAAAGTGAAAAATGCGTCAAAATTTCAGAAAGTGAAAGGCTAATGAGTGCCATCGGCAACGAAATTGTCATCGGGTCACAGTCGCTGCCCCTATGGCCACAATTGCACTTTGATAGCGACTGTCGGCGTTCTTCTGAAGCCACACGTATTCACCCCTATGATAACATATCTCATGCATGTATATACTTAATTCTCACACGTTTCAAATCACTTTTATATGTTAATTAATTAAATCATTCATTTTTGTTGTATTGGTTAATTAAGAAATTCATGGCAGAAATTATAATTGTTTTATTGTTTAATTTTATGTTAGAAAATTTATTTCATAAATTTAATATGTAAATAATGACATGCATGAAATACTAAGCTTAATTATGAAAGAGAGAACGACAACAATACAACGTTCATTTCGATATTGTGCTAGCTAGCTGTGTATCACTTTTATCAAATGATTCGTGGATTTATATGGCTGTCCATAAATTATTATATGTGATCCTTTTTCTATGGTTGGATATAAGAGGGAGGTCTATTAATCACCAGTTATTGTTGTACGGTATGTAGGCAATGGATGGAAAAAGATAACGTTTGGGCCGAAGTTAATATGCATGAGAACGACTGTGCTATAATGAATGTGTAGATTTTTCAGTAAAGAAAAATTTAAGGTGAGGAGATAATGCCTTAATCCAAGATACTCTAAAACACTTACGAAGAAACTTAAATTTAACCCATTTCAAGAAAATAAATGAGGTTCACACAATGATTGTGTAGTTTATTTTCTAATTTGAAGTGTTTAACTAATTTAAAAATTTAGTTTATGGAGGGAAGATTGTCCATGATTTTTGTGGGTGGCTTAATATTAAAGTTGGGTAAACTTTGTCATCATCTGAAAACTAGGCAAACCGCTGAAAAAAAAATTAGGAAAATTGCTCAAGTGTTTATAAAGGTTAACTCTAACCTATTTAAAACTCTTACATCTCTTGATTTGAATGTTAGTGTGTGTTTTACCTCTTTTTTAATTAATATGTTTTGAAGCATTTTGAAAAATGTTAGATTTTCATTTTATATTTTTATTTTACAAATTAAAAGACAAAATATACAAGTATAGAAAGATTATATGGATCAAAGTTTTGTTAAAAAGTGTAGTACTTGTTAAGAAATTAAATAAATGAATTGTTTGGAAAATGATTTTTCAAATGTTTATTGCATTAAATATTGAAAAATCATATGTCAATAAAATGTAGGTCTTGCTTGGATGAGTTTATAAAAAAGGTTTAAATTTTATTATACTAACTATATAAAAAAGTTTTATACAACTATTCAATCATATAATGTTAATTAGAAATATGATTATTTTCATCCTACTAAAAAAAACATGCAAAAAGATATATTTAATTATATAACGGTATAAAACTCTTTTACAATGTCAATTTATCAAAATCAAACTCTATAAAAAGCACAATTTATGTTATGTTTAAATATAAAGTTAATTTATGTTTTAATATTATATTAAAAGATCTTTATTTATTTTTTATATTTTGAAAAGGTATTTTTCTACAAGTTGGAAATTATAACTTTCTTCGAAAAAAGAAGTTAAACCTTTTACAATGATTTTTTTTTTACTACAAAAATTACACAAATATATAAAAAATACTTTTTGAAATAAACAAACTTTTAATTTGGATCAAAATAATAATGCAGATACGAATCCTTATCGTGATAATACATTAATACTGCATTATGTGTGGCTGATGGAATCAATGCGGAGTCATTAACCAGCGGTAACTAGTAAGTTCAGGGAGACTATCTCCCTCGGTTGCATGCATGGCATGGAGCATAACCCACCTAAATTTTTTCTAAAAAAAATAATTAGTGTAATAATGAACTTTGATGTAATATGAGGCTTTTACAAGACTATATCAGGGAGGAGGAGAATGATTTGGTATCCAGTAACTGGCAATGTTGATTGGGCTTTCATGGTTTATGTATAATTGATGAATGAATATTGTGGGTAGTCATTATTTGGACAATGGCTTATTCCTTATGGAGTCTACATTAGTCGTACGAAGTGACTAATCAATAATCATGACTTTGATGGGTACTTTTTTGGAGAAGACCTAGTTATTTTCAAGGTGTATTTGATTTGAATAAAAATAAAATAAAAATTTATCTCTATTTTTATCTTTTAATTCTCTAATTAAATGATTAAAGAATAAAAATAGATAAAAATTAGATAAATAAATTTTATATATAAAATCACAAATAGATTCATTCATAAAAAATTTATCTTCTTTTTACTTCCTAATCAAATACGGAGTATATTTCATTGAAGGGATAAAATAGAAAGAAAAATGTTAAGAATGAATTTTATATATAAAACTACATATAAATTTTCAAAGTTGTCTCATTTTTTCCTATAACCAAAGCCACCCTTAGTGTAAATTGCTTTTGCATTAACTTTTAAATAATTCACTTTAGCCAAATTAAAGGATAGCCAAGTAATTTTCACAAGTCCGTGTCATAGCCGTTAGGATTGATGCATCAATTGACCAACAAAAGGGTATGTTACTAGGGTAGTGGCAATTATTTCTTATCAGGCAAATAAAAATCAATTTGGGTGGGGAGCTGGAAGAAAGTTGAGAGAGGGATAGATATGTGCAGATATGTCGACAAACGCAGTATATTATACTATAATAACAACTGGCAGCTGAAGGAGGCGTCCACTAAAGCATGTTAAATTCGTTGAATTTTGTAGCAATCAATGGAATAAAGTTGAACGGAAAGAATCATATCAATGAGATGGTTTGTTATATAGGTACACAACAAACATCAACACATAACATTGGTTAGCATCTATAATCTATAATACTAATATTTAGATTCATTCTAAGTAAAATTTTATAGGTGTCGCTCATAAAGCAACTTCCATGATTTTTATAACCTTAATTATTAATTATTTTGTTATAAAAATCACATTCACATTTATTTAATTAATACAACATAAATATTTCATATTAAATATTAGATTTCAAACTATTACAATTCTTAATTTAAATGATATAACTAATCAAAATATGTCAATCTAAATTATTTAATATTAAAAATAGATTTCATGTGATACATATCTTTTTCTATTTTCTTTATAATATTTTTTATTTTTTTCAATTAAACACGTGTTTTTTCATATTAATTACAAAATTTTAAATTTTGAATTCACCTCAATGTTTTGAATTTTGGATTTAGTAGACTACTTAATTTCTGTTCCACAATAAACTAGAATCCAATTAGATTAGTATAAAAATAAAAATAAAAACAAAAACTATTACCACCAAGAAAGGTTTGTAATCGAAGTATAAATCCCTTAAATTACTCTTAGAATTTGTAACATATTCATTGCTATGAAAGATGACCACTTATACTAATCGAAATAAAAACCCTTAACTTCTCTTAGAATCTAATATGGTTTGTTCCTGATCTTCCGCTAAAGCTTTAGTGTAAAATGCTAACACCTTATTTCATTTCTCCTCTCTATTCCACAACTTTCTTTTCTCTTCCATTCCTCCTTTCATATTTTTCACTTCTCTTCGTTCATTATCTATTAGTTCTCTCAAAAATATTAATTTACTTTATCTTTTAATTTTCTTCTTCATGGTTTATATTAAGGAATAAGAATTTGTAGATTAGAAAATTCAAATGTTCCACCATTCTTCTTTGAAGCTATTTTCTTCTTTGTGAGATTTCTTTTCTTTTTGTACAACATTTTTTAATGTTTGTTTAGTATTTTTAATTTATATATATGTTTTATACATTTAAATGTTTCCTCAATGAAATAAAGATTTAATTTTTTTAAATTCTCTTAAAATAAACCAATTTATTTATCCTTTTCATTTTCGTTATTTATATCCAATTTATTTCAACATTTCTTCTTTGTGATTTTTTTATAGATATTTTTATATGTTTATTTAGTTTTTTATTTTGTGTATATATCTTAATGGTCTTTTTTTATGTTTTATGCAGGAAACAATCACTAGGCTATAGGCTCAACCACGTATTATTCAATCCTTTGTGGTAAAGGTAATTGTATTTTTTAAACAATTTAACAAACATTTTATTGAATTTGAGATTAATTATATTGTTGTATAAATGAGTATTAATGATTTTATAATTTTTTTTCTTTTCAGAATTTGAAGCCACAATTAAGTAAAGGAGATGCTATTGATGGACTAACTCAACTGGTCATTTTACTAAATTTAAGGCAATAAAGATTAAGGACTAAGAATGATTAAAAATTGTGTTTAGTTTTACTTCTATTTTTGTCTTTGATTTTGTTCTATTTTTATCTTTGATTTTGTTTTACTCATTTGTTTGGCAGAACATTTATATGAGAGAGAGTTGTTGTTGTGTCAAGACAACACTTTCCTAGTTTAATGATAACCAAGCTAGCTAATGATTTTCAATTGCAATATTAGACAAAATGTACAGCTGTTTCCATTAGAATTAGTTTATACGTTCCACCTTCTTCAATTTATTTTTTTTATTTTTTGAGACTTAAAGATTGCTAGATTCAATATATACATAGCCATTGAATTATAATTTCAATTCTATTTACAAAACACTAATTATGGAGAATGAATAATATTTTGGAATAAAATTACATTTTTATTTAAAATTTTCATTGTGCATTAACGTTGTACAAATTAATTGTTAACTATTATTCTTTTTAATTTTTATGTGAATCGAATATACTAATATATGTATAGCTATTGATTGATTTTCTTCCAATAGATACATTTATTGTTCCATTTTCTTTTCTCATGCTAAAACTTTTAATTAATTGATAAATTTTAAAATATTATTTTTGTAACTATATACAATCCATATTTATTTGTTTTTACTTTTTTAAGGTATAATCATTATTAATATATTATTTTATTTAGAAAATATAATTATTAATAGATTACTGATTTTATTTTCTAAATTTCCACCTAACTATTTAAGTAATAAATTTCATTTTCTAATTCAAAAAAGCTAATATTACTCAACTTTCAACAAGCTCGTAAGATGCATAAAATAATATATTTTTTATTCTAAATCATGGTTTCATCTAAATCTCTTTAAACTTTATATTGAAATATATATGAAGATAACATAGTAATTATACATCAATTTAACTTATGAATCATAATTTCATCTCTAGCTTACACGTATCTTTAATCAAACTTAAGATTTCAATTTCATACTTGTAAATGAAAACATATACATGATTGTCAAATACTAAAATTAAATACATAATCTGAATCTATGCATGGCTACTTATTATAAGCCTTACTCCAAAGTAAGACTCACCAGAGAACAATCAAACCAAAAACATATGAATTATACACCATCTGATTAATTACTAGACTTTATTCACTTAATCATGCTTTGAAAATACTTAGTGAAATTACGACATTTTTTTTTTAAACATAATTGAAAAACTAACGTGAATGATTTAGCAAAATTTCATAGGAATTTACAAACATCACATTGGCTCCATCATCATCCATAATTACATATCATATAGATATTTTGCCTTAAGACTAAGTGTAGGCAATCTAATAAAACATAAATAATATATGGATGGAAGGACATCCATTAATGGCACCTAGTAATAACACTCCAAGGATAGGGATAGATATCTAAATATACGAGTGAAAAAGTTCAAATAGCCTCAATGTGATTAACGCTTCCTTCAAGACGAGATGGAAAGAAAATAGTGAGAAACTTATAAAAGAAAGTGTACTCACCTCATGATGCATTGTGTCATCATCATCTCGGGTTATTATGAAATAGTGAGCATGCTAAGATTGATTTATTAAGTTCGAAAATATACTCGTCCTTTAATCATGCGTCTTATAATGCAATAAACTTAGCATGTCATGTTTATAATGTAACATAGTTATGCATAAAATCACATCATATTCCTCATCATCATTTCATAATACTATGCATAGCAGATCATAAATACTATGCTAGAACATCATATTCACTAATGCATTTACTTAGTTTCTTAGGTGACTTAAAGTTACTTTCATCATCATTTTCCTGGGGCACCCTTTTGGGAGTAATCTAGGTTATGAGAGTCACCCATACTTATCCCTTTTGATAAGGTCTCTACCCTTTTGAGAGAACAGAATGAATCAACCTATAGTTTGAGGTCCAAAGGATCATTTTCTCATATATTTTGAGTCACCTTTAAGCATGTTATATCATAATACAATCTTCATTCATAATCATCATAACATCATTTATAGTCTTATGCCGAAATAATATATACCAACTAATCATGCATCTAAAGAAGGTGGGTCACAATGGACACGCTTAAATACCAAATCTTTCCTTAGCCAGAATCTTTCCAAATTGCACTTACAGGAATACACTTTCTTCCAGGAACAAAATATGTCTTTATTTCATGCATAAGTTTTCATTGTTTAACTATAACATCAATCAATATTCTTAATAAGCATCAAATCACACATAAATTACTAGCTTCCCATAAAATTCTTACAAAGTTTTAAAACTCAACTAATTCCTTTTGTTAAAAAGAAGTCATAGGACTTTAGGCCTAAATTAACCATATTTATAACTTGAAAGAATGTTTAATTAAATCTTTCACTTAAGATAAAAGGAGCAAGTCTTGAGCTTTAGAGATTTAGGTGACATCTTTGAATTATTACCATGCTATGCAACCTTATTTTAATCTTATCTTTATAAGGTGATAGCTTGGAATTATAAACATGATATGCAATTCCATTTCTTTATCTTTAAGATTTAAGGTGATAACTTGAAAATTAAACATGATGCAAGAACTTGTAATATAAACATGATGCAAGAAATCTTATTTGAATCTTAAGTCATATCGAATTACATTTTTTTTAAGCTCCAATTCTCAAGACTTCTTAAAGAATAAATTCTTTAACTCCAATTATCTCATTATGATTCATAAGCAAGTCTTTAGCTCTGACATAAAATAAACATGCCATGCATTTACTTTTTAGCCATTATAAAATAAAGTGAGAGCATAAAATAAACATGAGATGCAACTTCTTTATTATCTTTAGATTAAGTGACAACTTGAAATTAAACATGAAATGCAAGCTTGAAATTTAAACATGAGATATGCAAGTTCATTTATTTATTCTTGAGAATTTAGTTATGACATAAAATAAAGCCAGTTCACTTTTACTAGAGCTCCTTCAAGACTTTGAATTATGTTTTCAACCCAATATATGTATCTTAAAGAGTAAAAATACATATTTCATATTCAAACCTCAAGATAAAAATATTATTCTTTAAAGTTTTGCATTAAATGGAATGTTCAAGCTTAGAGGCCTAACTTGTGATGGATTTACAACCCATATTCAAGGTCCTCAATCAAGCTATCATTTCATTCCTTCCTAGGCCATTTGGCCGAAACCATGAAAGGAAAATAAACTGAAATTTTAGAAGCTTTGGAAATGAAACCTTCAAGTTTTAGATAATGTGAAAGCTTTGCAACCAACACTCAAGAATCATCATCAAACCATGGTCTCATCATAAGCTAGGCCATATGGCCAAAATACTTTGAAAGAAAATGAAAACTTAAGAACATGAAACATCATTTTTGAGCTACTTGTCTTAGCTAAAATGAACTTAGAAACATACCTAATTTGATTTAGAGTTTCCTTGAGTGAAATGAAGCAAAATATCCTTGAAAAGCTGAAGGGAGAATTAAAGAAAGCTTTTGGTGCTCTAGAATTTGTGTAAGTTATGAACTAAGCATTAAACTATCTTCAAGCATGCCTATTTATAGAGATTTTGCAGCTCATAAATACAAAGGAAGGAAGAAATCTGACCAAAAATTAGAGGAAAAAAATAAGGAAGAAAAATCATTTTGTTTTGCTTTAAAAATCATGTTTCCATGTTTTCTTGTTTTCATTCTTTGGATTTTTTGTAATAATATGACTTATTACAATAATTTCGTGCATTACATGGAAGAGGATTTTGTGTGTTCCATGTATTTTTTAGGTGTAAAGGTATTCATGCAATTTAGAGAATTTACATTTAAGTGAATTACTAAGCAATTTGGGTGTTTTAGCAATTTTAGGTTCTAATCAATTAAATAAATAATTTTGACTCTATTAGTAATTAATTTAATAGCTTTAATTTCTAATACTTAGGTTTTATCAAAAATCTCAAAATTTGTTAAATCATTTTACTTAAATTTCTTAACCAATGGTTAATCATGGCTTAAAAACACCTTTTAAACTCCAAATTTTCTAAAATTAGATTCCTCTATTAACACACATAACACAAACAATCCCTTATTAACATCAAAACATCCCCTTGAAATGATCATTTTCTGTAAAATAACCTCAGGGATTTTTCATTTTACACACAATATCACGAATTGCTCTAACTTCTCTTCTAACGTTATATTCCTTTATTAAGGATTGTTTGGTCTCAAATTTTATATAATATTTACCTACATTCCTATGTAAAATTCAAAAAACCTGACTATGAGGAGGAATTTAAACCTAAGTGCTATCACCTACATGAACAACCAAGGAACATATATATACAATGCAATATACATACAACAACATAAATCATTTGATAGTTATGTGCATATCTATATAGAAAGATATCTCTATATTTATAAATTTGTAGAAAAACATCTCTAAATTTTTACGTTATCGAGAAATCATTTTTTATACATATACATCTCAGCTCTTAAATCAATTATTCTTGAAAAGCATATTCTCTAAAATATAATAACAGGATAAGAAGAAATAGGAATCTCTGTTATGCATGTCTACCATGACATAACAATTTCTCTAATCTTTGGGATCTCTTGATCCAAATTGGACACCTAACTAAGTTTCATTCTCGCTCATGAGATTGTCCTTTCAGGACAACTTGGTACCAAGGTTAATGATCGTTTTCCAGTTAACTCACTATTTGTTTCTCTTTAGCTACCGTTAGTTTCTAGATTATAAATTAATCATTTCTTTAATACTATTTTTAGGTTTAAAACTCTGTCATATAGTTACTCTATTCTTGAAATCATAAGATATCTAATATACATAAAATCATTTAAATTTAAAACTTTTGAAACTCTAAAAGCTCATGACTCATATAACTCTAACAATCTAACTTTAGCATAACTTAACTATGAAATCATGCCCAAGGGATCACCCGCTTGTAGGCATTGATTTCAAATAACATCTATGAATCACACTGAATTCCATACTTCTAGTATCATAAAAATTGAATTTGTGAAATCTCATATCTCAAGCTAACATCTTTCATAATTTAATAACTCTAATATCATACTTTGAAATGGAAAGATTCAAAATCATAAAATCTCTAACATTATAATAACATCTCTGGATTTCTTGCCAAAATATATTAACTAATACTTTATAATCATAATTTGAAATCTCAATTCTTGAAGCATGAAAATATCATAAACTCTTGAAATATGTTCAATGAAATGGTAACTTGTTAAATCATATATTCTTACAATATTCTATTAGAGGTGCATATAAAATATTCCCATAACATACAATCCATCAATCATGGTCCCATGGTTTTCTAAATACATTTTTCATGCTATTGTCAAAATCATGCTCTTTGTTTAGCTTGTCATCCTTGCAAAAACATATATATAATTATATTTCCATCTCTAATTTCATATTCAACAATAATCATGCAAGAAACATATTTATAATGATGAAACTAAGGCTATGGGGTCAAACCCACTTACCGGATATGGGACCACTAACTTGACGTGGAGAGCTTGGAATAGGATCAACAATTGCCATAGAGTAACCATAACTCTAGATTAAACTCTAATACTCTCTAGATAACTTTAATCTAACTTTAATAACATTGGAGCACCTCCACTTAACAACAATGAGAGAAATAACAATACCCATACCAAGATTATGAAGGAATGGAAGAAAAAATATCAAAATCTCTAGCATAAACATACATTTGATGATTTGGGAGCTAAATTTGAGTATGAGAGAAAAATGATAAAATGGGAAGGAGAGGTTTTGATCGCGAAATAGGGGAGAAAGAGAGGGAAGAGTTTTATAAAGGGAAGGGTTTTTGATCACTATTCATCTACAGGGATCATAATGATCAAACCGCGCCCCTCACCGTGCACTTATGACGCTATAGTGGTCCTCAGACCACGCAACACATAAAACGGTGGACCACTATAGCCCTGACCGTATAGCGATGCAGGAATCAACCGCTGCATAATCTTGTCACATGGCTTCTGGATCATTTCACTTATTTACATTTCTTACTTTTAAAGTTAATTACATTAACTTAAAAATATAAATGTAAATAAGGAAATACCTTCCATTTGAATTCAAATAAAATATCAAAAAATTAAAACTCCAACAATTCAAAATCCAAATTTTGGGTTTTAGTTCAAATTAAAGTTTTCAAGATTTTCTAAACTTGGGGTTCAAAATGAAACATTTAAAGGTTTCATAAAATTTGTTAAAAATCACTATTCAACTCATTTTCCCTCTAGGAACAATTACCGGACTTTTGATCCCAAGAATGTCACTCTAACATATAGCCCTCCAAGGAGGTGTAGGGTCCAGACTTAGAGAAGTTCAAAACCCGACGGTGGGTCCGAACCTGAGGCCATAGAGAACTTGTCTACTAACACGCGCATAGGTATTACAATTACACACTCAAAAAAAAATAAAAACATAGCAAAAATTATTACTTTTTTTATAAGCCTAATATTATAACCTTTAATTGAAACTGATAACCATATCAATCAATAATGTATGCATACAAATAGTATTATTATCATTTCCGTTACCATTTTTAAAATTTTTCTTTCTTTGAAATTTTTTTAATGAATCCATGAATACATGTAGGGATTCAAATCTCCACAAGAAATGAGAAAAATAGAAACCCATGACTGGATGAGAGGTAAATTCTAAATGAGGATGAGGAGAAAAGAACATTTCTAACATTAAATCTATTTATAAAATCATATATATATATATCATTATGCCATATTTATTTTTTTTGAAACTTAAACATTTCAATTTATCAATTTCATAATTGTTTCATTTTTTTTTTGAAAAAAAACTTCAATTCTTCAAAATTAAAACATTTTTAAAAAAATTAGTTCTGCAATTTATACTTCTTTGATAATGATACTAATTATTTATTAATTTTTTTAAAAATTAAATAATTACAATACTTTTTTAATTGAAAATAATTATGTAATTGATATATTACTTCAATAATTGAGATGATATAAATCAGGATTATATATGATTTTTTACTAATTATAACATATTAATTATATATATATTTTAAAATTGATATTTTAATTTACTTAAAGGATGTATAAGAGAGAATGTGTAATTGAAATCACATAAATTAAATATATTCATTAATTTTTTATTAATTAGAAAATATATTTTTATGTTTTTATAAATTAAATACTTTAATTTACTATAAAGTTATAAATGACTAGGGATGATAAAAAATAACCCCAATGAAAGTGGATACACACAGGGATTACCCATAATAATAGGATGAAAATAAGGACCGATTTTGTCTTTTTGGGGTGGTTGAGGGAGAAGTTCCTATTTATTAAATAGAGCAATGGATAACACACCCTCATTTTTTTAATTATCTTTGTTAGATTTGTATTATGTATGCATTTTTAATTTTAATTTGGATTATGTTGCATTAGTAGTATTTGTTACTATGGATATTTATGTTTTGAATTTCAACATAATTTTTTTCTCTTTTTAAATTTTTTTAATAAACCCATAAATATCTATAAGGATTCAAATCTAACCGTGACGAGAATGAGGATGGAAATCAGTAGAATTTCAAATCAGGATGGAGGCATGAATGTCTTATTTCTTATAGATAACTATTGTCATTCCTATAAATGACTTATGATATAGTTGAATTATCAATTTATTTTCTTTTATTTTTCAACAATTTTAACTTTCGAAATGTGTAAAATATACATAAAATATATTCTTTATTATTAGTTATAGATCATCTACCGAGTATTTCTCATGTTACAACGTTATTTTGGGAAAAAAAATTGCTCAATTATAAGTTACAACATAATTCTAATAATAAATTAAAGAAGGTTTCTATGTATCAAAACAAAAGGTTCTTGTGTAATGCATTTGCCTTTATCATTAACTTAAATTAGGAGCATAGTTTTTAGACTTAGCTCAATAATTAACCTGGTCAAGTTACTGGGTTATTGGGTCATTGGTTCAACCTAAGTCATTAGTTGAACCAAGTTAATTAAATTAATATATAAAAATATAAATTTAATGCAATTGTTGTATAATATATATAATAAGTAAGATATAGTAACACAAGCATATATATAGCTCAGTGGTTATGAGCGGTTTATCAAAACTCGTCATTCACTCAGGATTTGACTTGGTTTGACTAGCTTGAATGCATATCAATTTATCACTGAATTTTGATCAGTAACCAATTAATTGGTTTTCGGTCCAATTTTTAAACTATGGTTAGGAGACCATCACTCCAAAAATTTTGAAGTCAAAATTATTATAATTCAATGATTGAATTTATTTTTGGTGTACTACTAATGTGATGAAAAAGAAATTATACAGCTACTGAATAAAATTCTTATATTTATAAGACTATAATGACTGTAAAATAAATCACATTTGCTAATATAGCAAAATAGTTATAAGACTTTAAAATATTTATGATTTCATTTAAAAATCTTATAACTTTATTCTAAATAATTACTATCTTTTGTACCAAATAAATAATTATTACTATCTTTATTTTTTTCGTGGGTCGAAAATTACTATATTTCTTTGAAAATATTGCAATTGACTCAATTCTAAAAAGTCTAGTTTATTTATTTATTGTTCATGGAAAAAGTCTAGTTTATTTTGGATGAGTGAAGGTATCTGCCCTTTTTTCTTCTCTTATTAACGAACACATCCAACCTAAACTTGCATTTCATACGTTTAATGAGCTAGAAGCCCAATGGACCCAGTCCTAGGTAGGTCAAAAATCTCGATCCACGAGTACATGCATTGCCAGCCTGGCCTACGTCTTAATTAGCCTCTTAGCCCACGACAACCCTTTGGAACCAAACGACAAATTTCATTAATTCTGACAAAATTTCGGTACAAAATCCATTAATGCTTACGACAAACAAAAATCCATTAATAATGTACTTTCGCCGGTACATAATATAACTAATTTTTAACTTATGTAAAAGTATTAAAATGATGATTATATCTCATTAATTTTATAAAAGAATAAAATAAAAGACAATGATTCCTTTTATCACTAAATCTCCATTAAATAGAGTAAGCAGCAATGACAATGACCAACCGTGTATACAGTATACTCTCTCCAACTGTACGGCACTTTCTCCAATTTTATAACCACTTTTGTCATGGTTTTTATCTCCTCGGTACATAGTCTTATTTGACTGTCGCTTCATTTGCACCATGGATGTAATGAATTGTTCTTTGAAAAGCAAAAAATTTGATTGGCTAGCAAATAGATAGAGAGAGAATATACGCAAGCATCTTCAGTTATTATACACGGTCTCGAAGACATGGATAATATAAACAGGAATGAATATAGGGATAAAATATGTAAAAATTAATTGATGTTTTCTTGAAATATAAAAATAACTTATATTTTTTATAAAAAAAACTATAAAAATAACTTATAAAATGAATCGAAGGGAGTAGACCAAAATAAAATTATTAATGATTTTTTCTTGGTAATTTTTGGCCTACATCATGATAAATTTTTTAATTTTCTCTTGCATCACATTTAATTTGTGTTTCTTAAATAGGAATAGCCACTCATTTTAACTTATACTCTATTCATCCTTGAATAATTGTCCATTTCAAAAGTTTATATAGTATTAATTATGTTTTACAATAATAGTCATATTTAAATATTATTGACTCATTAATGAAGAAGGAGAGAGAAAGTTGGAGTATTAAAAAGAAATAAAGATAATTTAGTAAATTATTCTTAATTTTTACTAACATTGATATTTTACCAATCATTTCCTTAATTTCAGTAAACATTTATAATTGGATAATTATTCAATGATGAAGGGAGTAATATTTAAAAATTATATAAAAAATTTAAAATAAATAATTATGAATGTCTGTTAAACACACATTAAGTATACTTTAAGAGAATGTGAAAAATTCTCCTACCTCACATTATCAAGAAATTCCAACATGCATCCAATAATAAAATAATATTTAAGATAGGATTCACTTTTAACTTTTATTTTCATAATTTATCCACGTGACTTTTACCGTGCATATAAGAATTTCTTCCCTTTATCACTCCTAAAAGGTGCAAGATGCAATAGGAATATGGAGTATTAAAAATGAGGCTCTTATGTTTAAATTATTATCATAAAAGTTATCATCAAATTATGTTTAGATAAATTTTTTTTTTTAAAAAAACAGAGTAGATAAAAGGCAGGAGCAAGAAGTGTACGTTTTCTATCCGGCTTTTCAACTAGCAAGCCAATTTCTTCTTAATTCTATTTTCTCTATAAAATTTTAAGTTTTATCTAATAAACTGCAAAAACTAATACAAAATGCCTTTTTATTTATAAAAAAAAATACAATACACTCTTTGTATCATAAAAAAAAAGGTTTTTGTAAGAAGTAAGAAGAATATATTTTAACTATCAAATTATATAGAGACGATTAAGATTAAAATTATTTAATAATTATATAATTATTTAAAAATTTATATAAGTTTTTGGTTTAATTTTATTTTTTAATATAAATTTTACTCTCACAAGTCATGATTAATCACTCATTATATTCTTATAACAAAAATACCAATGTAGCTTCTAAAGTGAAAAAGTTGGTAAAGTACATGAGTGAGAATTACTCACCATTAGATTAATAACTTATATTATGTATGTATCATGTGATCTCACTAAATGATCTAAAGATAATTAATTCTTCAATTATGTATTTCATCAACTTCTTCACTTTAAAAAATGAAATTCCAAAAACACCAATGCAATATTAAATATTTTTGGTTGTTGAGAAGGTATTTATTGCTAGGAGCACTGATTAGTCCTCTCTCAGTTCAAAATTCGCTGAAGTGGATAGATTGCTGATCATAGAATTGTCTATTCTCATGGACGAGGACGGGGTTTGAACCCTACGCCCATTATTAAGGGACCATATTAACTACCAACCATGCCAATGCTCCTGCACCATAGATTATTAGATGAAAGATAGGGGACTTTATTTCTAACTTTTTTCGAGAAAGAGACTAGCATGGGAATTGAGGGTGCAGATTCCATCGCTGATGAGGTCTGGTTTATGATTGTGATGGTGCATGTCGATCTCAAAAATCTGTAACCTGTATGATGCGACAATTATTATCCGTCCGATGACGAAAATAGTGTAGTTAGCATTAAGAAGCAAGTACTGTAGTGAAGCTGTGGCCCTTTTTAATTGGTCGCCCTTGTCTTGATGTGATTGCATGTTTCGCTCGTACGAATTCACATAAATTTAAGGTCCCGCGTTTCAGAAAAACTGAGGAGCATATTTGATTTGCAATGCCAAACACATAGATCGAACGAGGAACGGATCCGACCAAAAAATAAAGGAGAAAGGGACCAAAATTCGGTTATATATATATATATATAGAATTTTGATTTGACAATTCCTCGTATATAAAGTTAGAGAAAATTTATACAAATATGATATTTTGCTTATATCAATATTGATGAAATTTAATTTAAAAATAATATTTTATTATCTAAATCTTGACATTAATGAGATTTAGTTTAAAAAATAATATTATATTATTCAAATTTTATAATTGGTGAGATTTAATTTAAAAATAATATTTTATTATTTAAATATTACTATTAGCAAGATTTGAATATTTTATCATTCAAATCTTACTATTAATAAAAATTATTTATTAAAACACTATATTCTTATAAATGATCACAAAAATTCATATTATAACAAATTTTGTAACTATAGTGGAAGAACCAAATTATATTTAAATATTATTTAATTTAAAATGCTCAGTTATTATTACTTTTTATAATAATCTAATAAATTTTTACACTAACATCTAATCAATGTTTTTTATTTATATGATCACCTATGAAAAAGTAAATGTGATATATGATTCGATAATAATATAAGAAATTTTATACTATTAATAAATTAAAGTTAAATTCAAAATTTTAATAGTGTTTAACAATTTATAAATTTTAGTAAAACTACTTGACTGAAACACGCATATAAACTTATAAATTCCAAGTAATGCAGTTTCAAGAATTGATCCTCTCCACACATTCAATTAATTTTATCCCAAAATTAATATTTTGAAGTAATGTATTTTATCTAGAAATAGTTTCTTAAGTGACAATAATTAATCCCCCGGTCAAAAAAAGTGACAATAATTAATCCATGTAACTTCTATTAATCATCATACAAACATGATATTATCTATTATAACGATTTTGCACTAAAATAATCTATTACAATATATTCGTTATAAAAATTGGAAATGAGGGGCCTATTCTTTAATATATAATCTATTATTTACATCTTATTTTGTCACAGTCCACCATCAAATAGCATTGATTTCATTAGGAATAATTCTTACTTGCTTATTATAAAAATAAATAATAAATTTTTTAACTTCTAAAATAAATAAGTAATTTTCTTTTAATTAATTCTTTAAAATTTCAAAATAATTTCAAATTCTACAAAGATTTGATATTTTTTTAACATAAAGGATTTTTTTTCAACATAAGCACAAATCAGGCATCAAATTTAACCATTTCTAAAAGATTTATCTTAATTTTTCTATGCATACTTTTCTTAATAATTTTTTTTGAAAAAAAAACTAAAACAAACCGATTAAGAGGACAACTGGTGATAGATTTGTAGACCCAAAGCAAACGACAAAGTTTTAGCCGTGATGGAGGTTAGTAGCACAATGGCAAGATCCCTTGTCTAACGTAATCAGATTGTAAGGGGGCATGGATTTGAACTTGCTAGATGTGGTCTCAGACCACTTGCACCCATCCCCCTCTCTTGGATGTGTGTGATATCAAAAGAAGGACTTGGGTTTGATCTTTATTATCTGGCATTCCTCTTTTCCTTTTTGTTAAAACCTCCTATTTTCTCACTCCCTTGGGTCAAAATCTCCCATTCTTCTAGTATCATAGCCATCATGCAACTATGCCAAACTTTTGCCCCAATCATGTTTTGACTCTTAGAGGAATACGAAAAGTGTAAAAAGGGTTGTTGACCCAAAAAATGAATTGGGCTTTGGCAGCCTACATTTTCTGTTATCAAGAATCCAACCATATGCTATGCTTTGAAGAAATAACAATAATAATAATAATAACGTATGCTATGCCAAGATTAATCAAGATCAGAAACGATGATGATGATGATAAAAAATAAATAAACGTATGCTATGCTAAGATTAATTATATACACAAGACCCAAAGATTATCGATGATATATCACGACCAAAAGAATAATAAAAAGATTATAACTCAAATTTCCTGATCTTCCTTTTTCTCTTTTCTTTCTCTAATCTTTTCTTATGTGAGTATTGTTGGGCCTACCATTTTTATTCTTGGATGATAGCCCCATCATTCCATTTCTCTTTCTATTGGTTTTTTTTTGTTATCCCCATTGGGTTGTTTTGGTTATCCCATTCAATTTAGATATATATTTTTTGAATTTGTAAGTACCTTTATCATGAATGAGATGAGCCAATGATTGTTTCCTATTAGGTAGCAAATCATTATTTTTAAATGAAAGACTGTTAGTGTATGATAGTGTAGCTATAGACTACCACACTTGATCATAATTCTAAGTTAGTTAGGAGTCAGTTATTCTGTTGAGCTGCAATTACAAAGTGTGTGCTGCAAGCTTCAATAGGATAATACTATAAATACATTTGCTACAGTGTAAATCATTCATTCAATCAAGTGAGGAATATTTAGATCAAAGTTTCTCCCTCAAATTCTCTCTTTCAGCTCCTCTTTCATGGTATCTAGAGCTAGAATTTTTCATGATCCATGGTGGAACTAGCCATTCCAATGCTGAATCATCCTCCTTCTTTACTAGCTTCTCCAGCTTGATCAACATCTTCTTCACAATCTTTTCAACCTCACATCTTCAACGATCCTGTCTCTTGCAAGCTTAACGATGGAAATTTTTTGCTCTAGCATCAAGAAGCCATTGCAACAATTCGAGCTCACAATCTTGAGCATCACCTCAATAGAACTACAATTCCACATATGCATCTTTCTACTGAACATGCAAAAGCTGGAAATCAAAGCCTCGAGTTCAAGAATTGGAGTCGCCAAGACAATCATCTTCTCTCACGGCTTTTCTCATCACTTTCTGAATCCATACGAATTCACATGGTAGGATGCATCTATTCCTACCAAATGTGGGAAAATACTGAGAAATTTTTTGCCACGCAAACTCGTGCCAAAATTCGACAGCTGAAGCTTCAACTTCGAGGTACGAAGAAAACAAACTCCATGAACAATTATCTGCTTTATTTGAAGAAAATAGTTGATCAACTAGCTGTGGTAGGAGCTCCTATAACTACTGAGGAATACACAGAAATAATCTTAGATGGACTTCCCTCTTATTATGATCCTTTAATCACCTCTATCATGATACCCCTTGATCCATACTCAATCGATGAGATGGAAGCACTACTCCTAGCAGTAAAACCTCGCATATAAAAATGGAATGCTTTAGATCTGACATCAAATCTTGTTCAAGCGCATATTGCTCAACACCAACACACAGCTCTATGGAATTCTTGTGGAGAATTTAGAGGTCAAGGTGGTTCAATTCAAACTACCTTGGTCGTGGTCGAGGAGGCAGATTTGGCTTCAATGGTGGCAGATCGCGTCTTCAATGTGAACTTTGTGACAGACTAGGTCACATGGTTTGGGATTGTTGTCATCACTTCAATCCGCATTATCAGAGACCTAATTTCAGCTCGCCACAACATGCAATACAATCTTCTGGAGAACATCAAAACTCAGATCACAATTCTCAACAATTTGCACCTCAAACGTATTTTGCTGCCTCATCTGAAATTGCTACACCTTCCACAGTTTATATCCAATGTGGTACCCAGACAGTGGTGCATCTCATCACATAACACCTAATCCATCTGTCTTTGATGCAAAATCAGCTTATGGAGGCACTGATTGAGTGCAAGTTGGAAATGGAGCAAGTATGAGTATTAAGCATGTTGGTAATTCCACTTTAGTTTGTGATTCAACACATAAAACATTCGATCTTAGAAATCTTCTTCATGTTCTTGGTATAACCAAGAATTTTCTCAGTGTTTTAAAAATTTGTAGAGAACACAATGTCATGTTTCAATTTTCTGCTGATAAATACCATGTTAAATCCCAGGTTTCTTAGGAAACATTTCTCTAAGGCATTGTTATGGGAGGACTCTATATCTTCCCTAACTTACATTCCAAAGTTTCGTATTCAGTTGCTTATAAAACTCACACTTTACCTTCTGTGTATACTACTCAAAAACTAGGATCTAGTGAGCAAAATAAATTTGCCATTTGGCATGCTAGACTAGGGCATGTAGCTTTAAATGTTGTTCAACATGTACTGAAATTGTGCAATGTATCTACTGCATTCAATAAAAGTTCATTTGTTTGTAAATCTTGTTGCCTCGGTAAATCTCATCAATTGCCATTTTTAATTTTCCACTAGAGTTAGTTTACTGTATTTTTGGGACCAACCCCTATGCATTCTACTAGTGGAGCTAGATATTACATGAGTTTCCTAGATGCACATAGTAGATACACATGGATATATTTTCTAAATCAGAAGTATTAAGTAATTGAAACCTTTATTAAGTTCAAAATCATGGTTGAACTTCAGCTTGGCTATAAGCTCAAAGCTTTACAAATAGACAATGCAAAAGAATTTCTCACATTCACCAAAATTGACAAGGTGTCTTACATATATAGATTAACTTGCCCTCACACACACCAGCAAAATGGAAGCATAGGCACATAGTTGAAACTGGCCTTATTACCCTATTAACTAATGCCTCAACGCAGTCTCTTTTTAGGCAAAAGCCTTTCAAATAGCCACCTTTCTTATTAATCTTCTTCCAACTTCAGTTCTAAAGTTCACTTTCCTTTTCTTCAAGCTGTATAAAAATTAGTCTGATTATAAGTTTCTCAAATTTTTTGGCTGTGCATGTTATCCACACTTAGGCTTTGTTTGGCAAAAGAAAAAAATAGAGAGGAAGGATATGGAGTGAAAGAAATGGAGAGGAAGGAAGTTGAGGTGATTTTTATTTTCCATAGGTATGTTTGAATAGCAGAAAAATGAGATGGAAGGAAATAGAGGAAAGATTAATTTGTTTTGTTTGTTTGGATGGAGGAAAAGTGAAATGATAGAAAGAATAATGATATCAAATGACTTTTTTATCCTTATATTATGAAAAAATAAAAATGTTATTTTTTAAAAAACTATCTAAAAAATTATTAAAAAAATTAAAATTAGAGACAAATTTGTCATAAATTTATCTATCAAAATAATATAAATAAATGTAATAAAAATTGACCTCATAAATATGTATATAGAAGCATTCAAGTCAATATCTTTATTTTATATTTAATAATTTTATTAATTAATATCAAATAGAAAATGTAACTATTTTTTAATATAGCAAGTTTAGAATAATCTCAAGCTAATAAATAAGAAAATATTAATAAAAATAAATTATTCAAATTTATTTATAATAAAAATATTAAAGTCACCAATATTTGAAAAATTTAGGAGTAGGGATTCAAATAATGAGTATCGGTATTTTTGGAATATGTAAATATCATCTCATCTTTCCATACTTTTCCATCCACATGGGAGAGGAAAAATTTGGGTGGATCCCACATACTTTTTGGTACTATTCAATCTTTCATTTCCCAATTTCCTTTACACCAAACGATAGAAGATCATTTCCTTCCCCCCACTTTCCTTCTCTCCTAATTCTTTCTCTCTATTTCCTTTCAAACAAACATAGTATTAAGGCCTTATCACACACACAAGCTTGATTTTAGGTCTGAACTTTGTATGTTTCTTGGTTACTCAAATCCTATAAAGGTTACAGATGCCTGAGCACCTCTAGCAAAGTCTATATTTCCAGAAAATGTCACCTTTGACGGACACTATTTCCTTATTCCTCACATTTCAACTTTCACTGATCTCCTTCCAACTCTATTCCTCAGTCCAATCCAACTATCCAATTCCAAAATCCCCCTTAATCTCACATGAATCACAATTAAATGAATCAAGTGCTCATACTCATCCACATATACTTGCTATATTTGCTTCCATACATGCTTCTTCTAACAAGTTCCAAGGCCCAACTATCACTAATCCTTCCTCCTCCTGCTAGTTCTGTGCTGTTGTCCATGTCTGCAAAATTTGCTTATGATGCTAATCATCTTGCTGTTGTTGATGGTGTCAAGTGCCTTGTTGCTACTGCCTTACCTTTCTTTGTACAACCTATCACAGCTATCTCATATTTCTACACATTTTTTAGCCAAATCACCACTAAAAGCCCACCCCACTTAGTCCCTACCTCCTATCCCAGGACTTTTCTCATTCCTGACAATGATCACCCCAAGATCACTCAGGCTAAGGATAGCATTTTCAAACCAAAAGCCTTCATAGCCTTGTTACTCCCCACTTCTATAAATAAAGCCTTAGTTTATCCAAATTGTCTAAAAGCAATGCAAGATGAATTTACTGCATTAATGAATAATAACACTTGGACTCTCATGTTATTACCATCAGAAGAACTCCATAGGCCCAAATGGGTCTTTAGAGTTAAATACAACCCGGATGGCTCAATTAATAAACACAAAGCAAGGTTAGTTGCCAAGGGATTTTATTAAAAGAGGGCTTTGACTTTCATGAAACCTTCAATCCGATAGTCAAACAACTACCATTAGAATTGTTTTTTCCAATGCCCTTTTCCAATAGATTGCCTATACACCAGCAGATTGCAACAATGCTATTATAAATAGAGACCTTGATGAGTTAGTTTTCATGCAATAACCTAAAGGATTTGTCAAGGATGGCTCTCATCTAGTTTGCAAACTCAACAAAGCCTTGTATAGCTTAAACATGCGTGAGACCTGGCTTAGTAAGGTCAACACAGCCTTGTTCTCCCTTGGTTTCACTTGCTGACAAAGTGTGATTCATCCTTGTTCACTAAAGTCACTCCCCATCAAACTCTATATGTGTTAGTGTATGTTGATGATGTTATAATCATTGGTTCTTTCCAACAAGCCATGCCTTATTTTAGCCTTGAATGCAAAGTTTTCCCTCAAAGATCTATAGCCTCTCCACTATTTTCTATGCATTGAAGCCTCCTTTGCCAAAGATCGCAACCTATTTCATTCACAAACCAAATACATCTCTAATCTCCTTGGAAAGGAAAAAATGTTGGATTGTAAACTTACTCCAACTCCTATGATTAGTGGCCTCAAACTTACTAAGCAAGACACTGATCTTTTTTGTGATCCTTCTTTATATCCACAATAGGAGCTTGCAATACACAACCATTACCAAACCTGAAATAGCCTACCATGTCAGTGAAGTTTGCCAATTTATGAATCAGCCTGCAATGACTTACTAGCAAGCAATAAAGAGAATCCTAAGATATCTCAAGGGCACTGCCACTGGTCTTTACCTTTAGCCTTGTCCAAACTTCAATCTTTATGCATTTTGTGATGGTGATTGGGGCAATGACCCCTGAGAATCGAAGGTTAACCTCTCACTACTTCATTTTTGTTCTTCAGGAACGGCTGAAAATCATGGCTACATGTTAGAAAACCATTGCCTTTAGAATAGGCAACGGTTTCTAGCCGTGGAGTATGTGACGTTAACTATTCATTTAGGCAACGATTTTATACTTATGGCCACGGAGAAAAAAAAACCATTGCTTTTATCAATACAATAGGCAACGATTTTGTTTTCATGTATTAGGCAACGGTGTATTGCCGACTATTAAGCAACGGTTTAAACCGTAACATATTATTTGACAATTAAAACAATTTTATAATCGTTGGCCACTTTTAAGCAACAGTTCACAAGCATTGCTTTAATTAATATCAGCAACGATTTTTTAGAGAAGTTAAAAATTATAAGTAACGGTTTTCCATATGTTAGCTATTTCAATAGGCAAAGGTTTTATAATCCATATTAATATTTATTGGAAAGTTTTATAAGTGTTGTCTATTAACCCCAATAGGCAATAGTTTTATAACTAGTACTAGCATTTATAAAGAATAGTTTTACAAGTGTTGTCTATTTCAATAAGCATTTTTTTAATATGTTGATTACAATAATATATTACTAAAAAACTAAGAGAAAACTCATTCTAAATCAACATATTCATGACACATGCACATACATAATTGTCAAATTCCATTTTTAAATCCATAAAATCTATTTAAATACACATTAATAACCTTTGACACAAGTGGCGTATACAAGTCATGACCTACAAGATACTACTTGAAATCACAACATAAGAGGATCTAACTCAAAATATGTTAGTGTTGATAGTCACAAAATATTCACTATGCACAAAAAATTCATAAAGTGCAACATCAAAGTCCTTTATCATCCCCCAATCTTAATCTCTATTACTGTCATCTATTTGATCTTCAAATTCTTGGTGGTTGGGTTCTTTAATTTCTCTCTTTCAACATATTTTCCTGGAGAACAAACAAGCATTTACTCAAATTAATTCAAAATCATGAATACCTAATAATTGAGAACAATTACAAACCTCTAAATAAGTTCATACCCTTGAACATCTAATCATAAAACTTAGTTCACAAGGTAATTTGTAGTTGAAAAACAATTGCAAATAAGCAAATATCACAAAGGAAAGATGCTTTATATGGTGTAGTTGACAAACAATTTCAACATAAGCATTGACAACCAAAGCATTGATGATAGGTGTAATCAAGTTTAATAAATTAATTCATAGCATAATATTCATGAACTAACCCTACATGTCAAACTATCCAATCAAGCTACTGTTAATAGGCATGAGTATATTAACTTTATAGAAGAAAAAAGATGCAAAATGGCTTACTTGTCCCTGAAGTGGTAGAACCAAAGAGAAGTGCCTCAACTTAAGATGTTCAAAATGCTAAAGGGATGTTTAATGTGTTAAGGCCCTACAATTAGCAGGAAACAATATAAGCATTCTTTATAATGGCATAATATAATCAATAAATAGAAAAGGTAAGTTTCACATGAACAATTGCTAAAACAATTCAAGTAGGAAAAAAAAGAAAGAAAAGAAAGTACCCCGCAATAAAGAACATTAACATATGGATTATAGCTCAGGATCATATATAGTCACTTATATTTCTTAAGAGAGTTCAAAAAGGTAAATAAATATATATTATTTAATTTTTACATCCAAGTTGAAACTTGAAATAAAGAGTAAGGAGAACAATTGGATTGGTAGTATGAAATAGAAAGAGACAAGTCCATTTTATCTCATTATCCCCTTTTCTCAGAAATTATAGACACAATTAACCACAATTTTTATTGATCACTAAAATTTGATCATAGTGAATAATAGAGAGTAAGCTTGGGCATCAAATACAACAAATGTTAGAGAGATAACCCAATCTTAAAAATCAAAGCTTAAGGACTGTTTAACTAAATGGATCATGGTTTTAGAAAGAAGTAAAAAAAAATCAAATAATAGAAGCTAAAAGCCGAAGTCAACATTTTGACACAACATGAAATAAGCAATTAAGCATGGCCCATAATTTATTAGAATTCAATCAGAATGAAAACATTTCCTTACTTCTAGAACTAAATTCATACCAAACTTAGGATATCTCAATCAAGGCAAATCCACATGGTTTTGAGTTCTTAGCAAATTGCAATACAAGGAAACTATTAACTATTGACACATTTTCAAATCCCAATCGTATAATTAACTTCATGGAAGTGGTTCAATTTGAAGACCATGCAAAGTATGATCAATTTTCTTTGGGACCAAACAAAGGCAAGCAATATAGTCAATTTTCAACTATTTGTTTCCAAAGAAAGATTAATCAACAAGTAAAAACATTCCGCAAGAATGAATAAAAATTACAATCAAGGGGATCAATGAATGCCAAACCTTGGGAAATCAAAGTTGCTGGAGAAGACAATGGACACGAAATTCAAGTTGACAAAGCTGAACCATTTTCCAAGAGAATTAGAATCATCCCTCAATTAACAGTTAAAAACATCTCATTGAAATCCACAACCTCTCAAATTTTCAAGGAATGGATTCAAGGATGATTAGAATAAAAGACCCTTGTTCTTTAACATAATAGGGAACTGAAGAGGTAGGATGCATTCCATAAAGAAGTCCACAGTTTCAAAGGACAAAAGAATTGAACTAGTTAAATAATTGTTTACCCTTTCCAACTTCCAACTTCACCCAAAAATCAAAGGAAACAATTTCCATCCTCAATTAAATTACTAAATACTAATAATTGTCACCACCCATCTAAAATCTAGATTTTCATAGCTACAAATAAGAGAGATAGACCAAGCAAATCAATAGTAATTTAATAAAAAAATTTAGAATCCATGCTTGGTATTAGATCACTGAAATCTTTTTCACTAAGATAGATATGTATTAGATTCTATTTGCACATGGAAACAAAGCTTCAAAGTTTTACCAGTTTCCCCAATTTTGACAGGCAAAGACAATGTAGAAAACAAAGTAATGTAAAGAATAAACAAAAAATGAACTTGGAAGGCCCAGCTCAATGCCTTATCTTCTCACAACCACCATTCTAGAAACCCTATTCTATGGTTTGGGAAAAATAAAATTGAAAAAAAATTAAAAAATGGAAACAGAAGCTTAGAAATCAAAATGTGCAAGATTGGTGCACCATATCACAATAATTACTTGGAAAAAATCAATAAAGAAAGAACAAGAACCCATTTCTGCAACAAATACATTTGAAAAGAAAACAGAGAAAAAAGGCTCTGTTGAAGCCACCCATAGTAACCCATTGCTGGAAGCGATTCATGCCACCATTCTTAAAACCGTATAATTAGTGCATTCAAATAAAATAAAAGAAGATATGATATAGCAACTAATTTACATAGTCAAAACTTAAACAAAAAGAGAAGAGAAAAAAAGAAAACAAGCTTGTACACCATCATATATCAGCACAAAATTTCACTTGAATACCTTTTCAAATTGAGCCAAGTAGTACCTCAAGACCTCATCATCACCACCATATTTTGTTGCCACAGCCCTAAATGCATTTATACCAGCACGCCCACAAATACAAGTGACACCCCTGTCATTCATTCATTCCAAATTTCAACATTTACACTTAAAAACCATGCAAACACACATGAACAAAATGCAATAATGGTTTAGCTAAGAAAGTGAGAGAACCTGAGGCAACAGAAGCAGGAGCGCAAGCTTTCACAACAGGGCGAGGTGACTTCCGTTTCGTGTCACAACAGATGAGCCAAAAATCGATGCCAGAACAAAGCAACGATTCGTGTTGAGGCGGAGGGCATAGAAGCGGAGGGCTATGGCAGAGGGGTGAGAATGGTCGTAAGCCCAATCCAATCTTGGTTGTCTTCTTCTTCTTCTTCTTTATTCTTCTCTAGCTCAACAATGAGGCCTGGAGTTGATGACACGCGCACCAAACGATAACGAAATTGGGAATGGATGTGGCGGAGGCGTAGAGGCGAGGGTGCGCGCCAGAAACGGAACGAAATTTGGAACGAAATCAGGGGCGAGGGTGCGGAAGCAACACAATGCTTGAGGGTGTTTTCGTAGGAAGCAATGCAAGAGAATGGGGGTTATGGCAGAGGGCGAATCAGGTCACGCAAGCAAGAGACAAAGAGGGAAAGAGATTGAGAGATGGATAAGGGAGAGGTAGCACTTCATTTTGGTGGTCGTTGGCTGAGAGTGGTTGAGAGAGTGGCTAAGAGTGATTTGGGAAGGGGCTGAGAGTGGCTTTGGAAGGTTGAAAAATTATTCCAAGTATATTGGGAAAATAATAAGACGGTGGGAAAGGAAAAATGTTCGCATGCCATCTTTATTACTATCTAATATATAGGAACGGTTTTTATATGTAGCCTATGTGTTGTAGACAATAACAACGATTTTAATGCGTTGTATTTATCTAATTATATAGACAATAGTTAAAAAATCGTTGCTTAATATAAAAACTATGTAACAACAACTAAACCTTTGCTTATACACACTAAAAGCACGTTTTATCCTTGCAATAATATTCTATATAAATTGCACTATAATAGCAATAGCAAAATAAACCGTGCGTTAGGCCATTTTAGGCAACGATTTTTATGGCGTTGCCATAGCTAAAAATTGTTGTAGTGTATGGTCTTTGCATTTACTTTAGAGGAAATTTTATCAACTGGTCATTAGAGAAGCAATCTATGGTTTTCGATTGAGAAGCGAAGCAGAATATAGAAGTTTGGCTGTTATAGTCTCATATTTTCTTTGAATTTAGTCACTTTTAGCTTAACTAAGCCTAGCTACCTCAATCTCTTAATCCAACCATAACTTGTGACAACCTGAGTGCTATAATGCTCACTGCAAATCCAATCCTTCATCATCACTGGAAACATTTCAAGCTTGATCTGCATTTTATAAGGGACAAAGTAGTGTAGAAAGGCTTCATGTTACTTACATTCCAGCACAAGAACAAGTAGCGTTTTGCTGACCAAAGCAGTATCTTCCTCATTGTTTCCTTTGTTCAGGTCCAATTAGAGTACCCTCTAAGTTTGCGAGGGATGTTAGTGTAACTATAAACTACCACACCTGATCATAACTAGGAGTCAGTTAGATTCTATTAAGCTTAGTTACAAAATGCATGTTGCAAGCTTCAATAGGGTGATACTATAAATACATTGTTATGATGTAAATCATTCATTCAATCAAATGAGGCATATTCAAATCAAAGTTTCTCTCTCAAATTCTCTCTAGCTCCTATTTCAAAGACAAACTAAAACAAACACACTTAATCAACAATTTTCCTCTACTTCAACTAAAACAAGATGGGTCCTTTGGTAGATTCTGAAAATAGTGTCTTAATCACGAATGAGTATAATTATTATCAATTTCAAACTCCTATACAACACCAATTATTTTCTTAAAAAGATCTATGGCTCAAAAACACATGATGCTTAACGCTACTCTCAAAGAATTTCTCCATCTAGTGCAATGTGTCCCCAATGATGAAATCCCCTAGTTTCAAATAAAAAAGGTTAGAAAATTTTTTGAATCAAGAAGGGTGCCAGTTACCCTTATCTGCCATTTCAGATCTTAATTTCACTAAGTTTGGACCTGACAGGTCCTTGGAAAGCTATAGAATAGAACCACTTTCTTGGGACCAAAAGTCCTGGCAATTGTTCCCTAGAGAAAAATAATTTAAAGAGTGATTTTTAATGAATTTTATGAAATCTTTAAATATTTCGTTTTTAGTCCACAAGTTTGTAAAATCGTAAGAATTCTCAAATTTAAACTAAAACCCAAAATTTGAATTTTGATTTGTTGTTATTATGATTTCATATATTGTTTGTTGACGTCCCATGAAAGGGGTTACAGGTGAGGATTCACTTAAGTTTTGGTATCAAAACTCACCGCTCTCCTTTCTCTTATTTTTACAGATAGAGATAACGGCAAGATTTCACTTAGCCTTTTTCCTCAGCTTAGGAGAGTGTCAGCTGGTAAGCTTCACTTGGGGTGAAGCATGCATCCGTGTTCGTTAGAGTGCTCCTACATTGGAGGTAGGGTCTGACTTAGAGCATATTTTGTACTTCATGCATATCATTATTATTATGTTATTTTGGTACATGTATATGACTTTACCACTCATGGCTGTTTCATAAAAAATGGACTTTATTCATATATTGTTGGCATTATGATTTCAGATGTTAAAACCGGTTTGTGAAACTTCAATTTTGACTATTTTAATGTAAAGGAGAAGGTGATTTGTATGTAGAAAATGAAAATGTGCTTTAAATAATTTTATAATCAGTTGTGCATATAAGAGCATTTAGGTCACGAGGTTTACGTGTGAATGGAACTTCTCACGTGCGGTCACGTGCCTACATTGGATTGTGACAAAGTGGTATCAGAGCATTACGTTTCCCTACATGGTACTTGGAGCAAGTGTCCACAAATGGCATGACGTTTATGTGAATGGAACCACGGCCATTTTTATGATGTAATGCTATTTGAGGCCTATAGGAAGAATCAGTCATGTCTAGTTTAGTGAGGTTTTGTCATTCTCTAGAATTCTTGATTCGATCTTGTGTTTTCCTCTTTACACTAAGTTTAGCAGAGGTAGGAGGTGGGCATTAGTAAGAATGATGATTGGTTTTAATATGTCAAATTATTTTATGTAACTTTGATGCCATGATCAGCATACATGCCATGTTTTTAGAATGCATTGTTGCACTATTTATGTTAGAATTGTATAGATTTAGAAGCTCAGAGAACTAAAAGTTTTTAACGCGTTGTTGAAATGAGTTTACATGGAGCTTGGATTTTGAATATGAATGTTTAGAGATGTCGTAATGATTATATGAATTTCAAAACTATTGATTTACATGCTAGAGCTTGTGAACTCTAGGGTAGAAGACTTTATTAGATAGATAAAAGACTTAGATTTGATTGAGCTAGCAGATAGAATAGTTTGATTTCTGTTCATGATACGTGTATAGGGAATGAAAGTTCAGGAACAAAGAACCAGAAGCCCCCATATAGTGTTAGTTAATGACAGACAAGAAATGAAAGAACCAAGAGTAAGAACCCTTGTTATCTTAATGGAAAGGCTACCTTGGAGGCGAGCCACCCAAATATGGCAAAAAGGTATCCGTAAGGAGAAACAGAGTAGTAGCCTTTAGGACCCCCATTGTCTCTGAGTAGCAGTTAATACCCTAGAATACTATCTAGAACGTTTCAGGCGATTAGCCCCATCCATGAGACCCATGTAAGTCAAGTATTCTACCTCCTTACTCTTCCAGTTACATTAGTTTAAATTTGGGGACCAAATCTTTTTAAGGAGGGAAGATTGTAATACTCTAGTTTCAAATAAAAAGGTTAGAAAATTTTTCAAACTAAGAACGTGTCAGTGACCTTATCTGTCGTTCTGATCCTGAATTTTACTAAGTTTGAACTCTACACATCATTGGAGAGCTATAGAATAGAACCACTTTTTGGGAATAAAAGCCCAGGAATTGTTCCTAGAGAAAATAAGTTAAAGAGTTATTTTTAATGAATTTTATGAAATCTTTAAATATTTCGTTTTTAGTCCACAAATTTGTAAAATCGTAAGCATTCCCAATTTGAACTAAAACCCAAAATTTGAATTTTGATTTGTTGTTATTATGATTTCATATATTGTTTCTTGATGTCCCATGAAGGGGGTTACAAGTGAGGATTCACTCATCTAAGTTTTGGTATCAAAACTCATCCCTCTTTTTCTCTTATTTTTACAAATAAAACAATGGCTGAGACTTCTATTTAGCCTTTTTCCTCTCAACCGCAATAGAGTGTCAGCTAGTAAGCTTCACTTGGGGTGAAGCATGCATCCTTGTTTGTTAGAATGCTCCAGGACATTGCAGGTAGGATCTTAGACTTGTAGAGCATATTTTGTACTTCATGCATATCATTACTATTATGTTATTTTGGTACATGTATATGATTTTACCACTCGTAGCCGTTTCGTAAAAAAAAGGACTTTATTCATATATTGTTGGCATTATGATTTCAAATGTTAAAACCAGTTTGTGAAACTTTAATTTTGACTATTTTAATATAAAAGAGTAGGTGATTTGTATGTAGAAAATGAAAATGTGCTTTAAATAATTTTATAATCACTTGTGCATATAAGAGCATTTAGGTCACGAGACTTACGTGGAAGTGGAATTTCTCATGTGCCGGTTACGTGCCTAGATTGGGTCGTGAAGATGAATTCAGAGCAAAGGGTTGCAAATATCACTACAACCACAGATGAAGGTGGGGCGCTAGTCAAAGAAACCTACTTAAACAAAAAAAGAAGGGGAAAAAAACACAACATTGTCTACCCGAATCTATACTTCATTTTTTGCTGCATTCGATATGTTGATGCCACATCACATCAATGTTTCAACACCAATTAGCTGCGTAATTTCCTTCCACAGGCCCTAAGGCATTTACTGATATCAAAAGATCTAAGTTCGAGAAATCAAGCCCCTGGTGTACTGTAACAATATCCATGACCAAGACTCATACTACATGCCCCTTTAGTGTAAGTGTAACAATATCCATGACCAGGAGCGTACTACCAACTCACCATTTTGGCCCTTTCATAGTTGCCATCAAGGCCCTATAGTGAGTTTTCGGTGCATACAATCACAATCAAAAAGATATATTTCAAAAGCAAACACTGAATGGACCAAATAACCTTCACGTGATTGGCAAAGCAAATTTACTTTATCCTTGCAAAATCCACCATGTACAAGAGACCTATTAAGAAAAACCAAGTAAAGCATTGCCCTAATTCACACCCGGAGACAATCTTATTCGAACATTTGACATATACAGGGGACATAGCTCTCCAGACTTTGGCCAGGGTTCACATCCAAGACCATTGATTAAGATCGAGAAAGAAGCATTTGTCACTCCAATGTGTTGATATTGTCAACTATTATTTTTTACCACATCTAGCTACATATCACGTTCATCATAATAAACATAAATGAAATCCTTAATTATTTATACATTGATCTCCAAGTGTCCCAAAGCCAATGATACAGGCCCGGCCACTATATCAATTGATGGAACTGTAACTTTATGCATCTGAGTGACAATGTTTATTTGTCAGGGAGATATTTCAGGACACGATTTAGATCATCATTCTTTCTATTACAACCTGTTGGAAAGCCCTCAGAATTCAATTCTACAAGGAATTGAATTCAATTCCTTGCTTTGGAAACAATTTAACCCAAAGAATTCAATTCATATGAGAATTGAATTCCACAAAAAGCTCTCAAGTAAATCAGACCCAAATGGGTCTCATTTATGGTTGAATTTGTGTTGGACTTCGCGAGGGGTGACGGTGAGGCCCGAAGGGCACGTCTGAGCGGTGGTTCAGAGAGGCACGAAGTCGCAGTGGTTAGAGTGGAGGCTAGTTCTGATGCGGTTGTTGTGCGCGATGAGCAGGAAGAGAGGCACCACCGAGCGATGACTTCTGTGTAATGGAGGCGCGATACGATGGGGATGGAGGAAGGGCGCGCATACGGAGGTGACAGAGGAAGGAGGGAATAACCGCGAGTTGCAGGGGAAGGAAGGGAACACTGAGGCTTCCTCTTCCTCTTTTACTTAAATAGCCCCAATTTTTTATGGGGAACACTGTTGAAGAATTAATTGATAAAGGATAAAATAATAAAAATAAACAAATCAATTCATTTTTAGATACACTCCAAATCAAGAAATTCAATTCAATTATTTTATTTACTAACACATTCCAAACATAAGAATTGAATTTAATTCCGATGAAATTCAATTCTTGATAGAATTCAATTCAATTCTATTTATTAAAAACATTCCAAACACCTTGTTAAGTTACGACTTTGATTTTTATCTTCAGTTTTGATCATCTCCAGTTTTCTTGATATTTTGAAGGACTGGACGTCTTACCTCATTAAGGTTACAACGTTTTGGGTTATAGTTAGACACTTGACTCATTATTTATTTTCAGCTGCGACAGCTGCTCCATTTTATCAACTTGTAAATGCATATGCTGGACCCTCTCCTGCATGCTAATTCTAAACTAAGTTGATTTTGGTTTAAAAGGTAAAATAAACTGTATAAGTTTAGATGCATTATATTTTTATGCAAGGGTAGATAATCATTTTTCCACTTGCTCAATTATCATAGCCTAAAGTATCTAGTTGTGATTAAGATTTACTGGCCGGCAGCTCAGTACAAAAATTAAAAATATGCCTCAACTTTATGGCATAATATGGAGTTGTTCATCAAGGTATATATTTAAAAGAACAAATGTCGAACATTGATCCAATTTGCATGATTTGTAACCTATTAAGTGTCCAGTAGCCGGAAGACAAATAGCCAAGTACCTTTCAAAGACTGGCTGGTGCCAAGTACTATTTTAGCTACCTTTCCACAGACTATATAAAGCCAAGTAATATCATGCATATTAGCCGAAAGAGCATCTAAGAATCTTTCATTGGCTTTGCCGTATGAGTTTTGGATGCTTGGAGGGCATTAAAATCAAAGTAAACGGAGTATCGTTCATCTAAAATAATTTACAAGATGTGAAGGAAATAGAATTTGTAATTATTCATAAAGACATTGATCTTGGACACAAAGGAAACTGCCAAAGTGTCAAAGTCAATCTACATATATATGTGGTTATGCCCACAATAATGGTTTATTTCGGTGGATTGAGAGTCTTTCATTTGATTTTAATTAGCCTTTCAGTGTTTTTTTGTTTTTACTTTTTTTTCTTTTTTCCAGGTAAATCTTAGTTACAACCTTTGACATTTCCTTTGCAGTGACGAAACCCGAGGGTGCCAGTACTTTGGATTTTATGCGATGGCTACATTCAGAAGAGGCAATCAGGTGAAAATATACCGGATTTGGGACACATCTGAAATTGCAAATTTGCTTGTATACCCTTTATTATTTATCCGTATAATATATTGATTTATATTAAAATCATATTATGTACTTTTTGGTAATTAAACTCCTAAATTTTATTTTATCCATATCCAAACAAAAATTACATCTTAGAAGTCATTCTTTCAACTTCACTATTTCAAAAACCAATTCCCCCAAATATTAAACCAAACAAACACTGAGTTGGGGAAAAGAATCTCTAATACAGTAGCAATATAGTTTCAAACTGGCAAGAACACAACAGAATTTGACGAAAGAGGTAGATAAAAAACAAACAAGAGATATGTTACTTGTACTCAAAGCCAAAGAGTCTCCAGTTGGATAAATTGTATTTGGACATGTGGAGTTATGTGTTTGGTTTGATCGAGTTATGGGTTTTGTTTGTAATTTTGTACTTATTCATCATCGTGTTTTAAAATTGAAAAAACAAATTTAAAGAAGCATTAGATTAAAAAAAAAGCTCTCATTTTTGTTCCCCTTCATAGAACTTAGACATTGGGGTATGTCATCTCGCCTACACCTCCGCTACTACAACCGCCATGGTCAAGTCATCCTCCGTGAGCCATCGAATGCGCCAGTCATCACGAGTGATTCACCCTTTGCACAAACCACCATTGTTGGGGAGCGAGTGACCCACTATAAGCAACTCATCCCTTTGCTTTTGTTGTTGAATCTTTAATAAGAAGCACGTCTTTATCGGTTCAAAACTTCAAATGATTACATTGCAGTATATAAATAGGAGCACATTATTGTTTTCCAATACTAATGGAGCACCTATAGCAGGAACTTTGACCATGTGTCAAGGAGCTATAGCATGGATATATCCTCGTTTCACCTTTCTTGTGCGATCGAGTGGGTGGCCAGCTGTGGTCTTCCTCCATCATGGAGTAGGTGGATAGGTGCTTGTTCTGCAAAGAGAAAGAAGCAACGCATGAAAGATTTTTTTTTTTTCCTGAATTTAGTGCTTTTCTAATTTGTTTTTTCAATTTTTTTTTTAAATACTTCATTCATTCCTTAATTACAAGGTGTATTTGTTTCAGATTTTAAAAAATATGATTATGAAAATTAAATTTTATATATAATTAAAAAAATTAAAAATTAATTTTTTTTCAGAAGATATTAATTTTAGCTTCTACAAAAAGCTAAAAATTATTTTTTTTAAAAAAATTTGATTATTTTTTAAACATTATCCAAATATATGAAAAGTGATTTTTATGGACAAAAAAATTGATTATTAATCAAAATAATCACAAACAAATGCAATTATAGTCGGTCAAGGTTTTAGCATGGATATCAAAAAGACACATAAATGTTATTGATTTTAGAAAAAATATTTAAATTACTAAATTACCTTATATACACTCTACTGATTTTTTTCTCTTTCTGCTTTTTAACTATATATCAATGAAAAATAAAATTAATATAAAATAATTAATTTTTTATTAGAATACTAAAATAACAATCAATATAAAATAAATTTTTTTTCTAAAATGACTATAATTAAAGAAGAGAGGGAGTAGTACTTTTCTTTAACGGTTAAGTGCAAACTTACAATATAAACCCATAACTCAAACTAAACACACGGTGCCATATGTCCAAATGCAATGTTCTATGTTGGACTTTTTTTGGTGAAGTTTGATCGCAAACCTCACATTGGAACCTCCCTTGTATTTATACAGCCTATTTTAGAGATTTTCACAAAAAAAAAAAAGTGGTTCCAGGATGTTATCATTAACACGTCACACTTTTCCAACTCTTTCGATTCTAAAAATTAGTGAGATCCGTAGGTTGTCTCTAAAATAGTGTGCGTAAAGAACATTTATACCCTCGAAAGAAAAGAAATGACATAACGGATATAATCTCTTAAAGTGATCGAAAATATATATATATATATATATATATATATATATATATATATATAAAAGAAATTAAGTGTTAAAATAAAAATATTTAAGAAACAACGCGTATACTTTTTCAATGACATTTTTTAATAAGGAAAGAGGAAGAAAAAAGTTTATGAAGATCAAGACTTATTACTACTGTAGTATATTAAAAATTTCTATCATTTGACTTGGTAGTATAGAATAGAAAATACTTTTTAGATGAAAAATATTTAATTTCTTTACTTTTGTAGTTATTGTATTTTGTTTTTAGGCATTGCAAAGTAATATTGTCCCCTTCATACCTTAATCCATTCGTATCGCATACACACACAAGAAAAAGAAAATAGAGAATTAAATGAGAAAATAACACATAAATTTTTTTTAACAAATATGTAAATTGATAAACCCAATTTATAAGAATAATTTATTTTGGATCCACATTACGTAGATATTCATATGAGTCTCATATATGTGAGAGGAATTAGAGAGATAATAAGTTGGAAGAAAAATAAATGATGAGATTTACATTATTTATAAATAAGATGTTTAGATATTTAAAAAGATTAAGTATTGAAATAATAAGTTTGAATTTATAATATCTTTCACTGGCTTACCTGGCGGCAACGATGAAGGGTGCATCTCAGAATGTTTTAATTATTTAAAAAATTTCATCCTCATATTAAAAGTCAGACAAGAGAGGCGTCATTTAATAAATTAATCAATATTAATTGAGTGTGTCTCGAGAGTTGTTCATGCACGGTGCTCTAACTTGTTGAAAAAGTTCAACCGGTCGTTGTCGACTACATAAGGGATCAACCAGAAAAATACTACAAAAGCATCCAAGAATACCTGGAGAATGTGATGTGGAATCTCCTCGTTTAGGTTGCTGCTGATCTTTAATAAAAAAAACGGCACGTCTCACGAAAAATTCGAAGTCCATCAAAACGAAACACACACATAAAAGCCACAATTTGTTTAATCACGTTGTTCCGGAGCAATGAGATTTCGGGTGTACAGACAACGGGTTAGGCCCGATTTGTATATTGGATTATTTCTTCGAGTTTGAACCCGATTCAAAGATGGCTAGATTTATGATCGAGGTCAAAACCGGGTCGTGACTAATAATTTATAAAGATTTTGATAATACATAATAAAGTTATAAAATTTTACTAGAAAAAAAAATTTAAGAAATATTTTATAATATATATTTCAAAATAAGCTATATTTTTTTTATACTTATGAAACTATACATTAATTGTAACGGATTTTGAACCTAACCTCATGCATACTTACCAAACTCCTCACCAACCGTCCAATCCTAGTGGATTTCAAAATAAGCGATAAAACTACAAAATGATATGAAGTTATTTAAAATGTATGTATTAACTTAATTATAAAATCTTACAATTTATCACTAATTATTATAAAAAAGTATAACTTTAAAAATAATTATTTGACTTTGAGCGGTTTGACCAACTCTAAGCATGACCTAAATCCCACCTGAAATATGCATAGGTCAAATTTGAGGATCCAAATCCAACCCAGGGCCATGAACATCCCTAAATGGGATGAATCAGTCTAAGTTGTTAGCTAGCTAGTTTATTTTGGAAAATACTAAACAACCATAAACTTATCCAGAATGATATGTCCTAATTATTAGCATTTAGATGAATTGGTGGGTCATGCCATTTTATTTCATCCAACAATCACCAGAATTTCTATAAAAGATTCTTACATGTTTTTTTAAGATGTGTAGCCTTGCTCTTTTGTTGTGGTGCCTTAGGCCCACATGTCCTTGACTAAGCCTAGCATAATCTTTAGATACCCCGAAACCCCCTCCCGTTCACTAAAAATTGCTAAGTTGCTGAAGTCTGCATTTTTTGTGCAAACAGTTCGCTGGAGTAGCAAGCAGGAAGTTAAGCAAGTTATATGCTACAGTGAGATTTTCTTACTGGAGTGAGCAGGAGGGATAGCAGGTTCGCTACATCAAGTCTAACTCGCTATAGCGAGACCCCTGATGTTGATACAGGTCCAAAATGATGCAATTTCATTTAATAAGACCTCAACCCCATAAAAATACCCCAAATCAATTCTCACTCAAAAAATTTCGAACCTTAGCCTCCTCCCATCTTTCTTCCACCTCTTTCCCCTTTTCCTCTTCCATTTCCTTTCTCCTTCAAGCTCCAAGGTAAGAGATTGTTGATGATATGCTTAGTTCCTCTGTTGTTCTTCCATGTTTATGAGTTAGGGTGTCAATATTCATGGTTTTCTCATGTTTGTTTACTCTTTTAATGTTCTTAGAGTTGTCCTAGCATGATTATAGTATGTTCATGAGTTGTTTGTAATTCTATGACAGTTGTTGGTGCTATACTAGCCTCCAAGATCAATTAGATTGTACCCATGCACTCTGGCTCTAAATGGTTAGTAGGTTTAAACTCATATCCTTATTTTTAGTTATTATTATAAGTATGTTCTGAGTATTATGATTGCTAAACTTGAATTTAGAAGTGAAAATATGTTTGTAAGCATGATTTTACAAGTTATGCCAAGTCTAGCAAAATTATGGATTTTGATTGTAACATGAAAATTATAGTTTAGAAAACCATGGAACCATGATTGTTATGGTGTATGCCATGAAAATATTTCATTGGCTCATGAAAATATTTATTAGAACCTATGTGATTTAGCAAGTTTACCAAGATTGTTAGACACGAATTATAGATTGTTGAAATTACTAGGCTTTCAAGATTTTGGTTTTCATGATCACGTCTTTAGAAATCCAGTTATGATTTATTAAAAATGTTGAGTTGAGCATGTTTATCTACATTGTTAGATATGTTATTATGATTTTAGAATTATCATGTTTATGAAATCATATTATCTTGAAATATTATTTTAGAATTTCATTTATGTGTTATTTGAGAGTATTGAATTAAGTATGATTCAAAACATAGACCAAACACATACTTTGTGGCTTTCTGAAATCACCATGTCTACAAGTCGTGATCCTTTGGACATGATTTTAGAACCTCAGCTATGCTTGACAGTGAGCTTGTTAGAATTATATGAATTCTGAGCTTTTAGAGTTTTCAATTTATCAGTTCATGTGCAAATTAGTTTTAGATGGTAACTGGAGAGAGCAGACAATGAGTTAACGGTTATAAGATCGTTAGCCTTAGTATCAAGTTGTTTGCCAAAGAACAATCTCGAGAATGAAACTTAGTTAGGTGTCTACCTTATGGGACCTCGTTATGTGCACTTTTAGAGTTAAGAGATTCTTGTTTCTTTAGTAATTGTTGTACCATGAATTTAGAAATGCTTTCCTATGTAGTTATATATGTAAACATCAAAATGATTTTCTGCTTGCTGCATGTATATTACGTGTATATGTATATATATATATATATATTGTTGGTTATCCCATGTGGGTGGTGGGTGATAATCCACTTTTGTTTGATAACTCACCCCTCTCCCTTCCTCCTTCCAACTAAGTTGCACATCCAATTGTTACCTAGCCACTATTTCATTAAACACAATTATTCCAATGGTGATCTTTACTTTGCAACATGGTTTAGTCTAGCATTATATTAGATTAAAGTGCTCTAATAGATGTGCAGTTTAAAATCTAAACCGTGCATTCTATTTCAGATTGTGTATTTAAATTATAGAATTTATGACTTTCTTCAAATATATTCAGTTTTCAAGTATTGAACCAATTTTCAGATTATAACTATGATCATGAAATGAAACAGTTTATGTTTACACGAATTGGAGTAGCACATGTTAAATTTAATAAATTCATGGTTATGTATGTTGAAACATTTTAGTTTTATGATTTCGAATATTATGCTTTAAATAAAGAAGTTGATAATGATTTAGATGAAATTATGTTCTAAATATGAAAATCATGTTAATCTATGCATTTAGTAAATCACGTTACACATAAGGTTTACATGAGGACCTGGTCCTCACGTGGAGTTACGAGTTCTGTTGTGACATATATCAACTACTTCCTCGTTTCAATATATAAATCGTGTTTGAGTTTTTTTTTATTTCTATATATAAGTTGTTTTTATATTTAAGTGAATCATTAGATATTTTACACCTATTTTTAAAAATCAGAAAAATTAAATTATTATTTTAATTCTTATCCATAACTCAAAAACAATTTATACTTTGAAATAATGAAGGACCGGAGTAGCATAGTTAAAAAAATCCTACAAAAATGGGGAAAAAAACAACCAAGTGATTAGACAATTAATTACTCACATCACAAATCGAGAGAATTTGACTAGCAAAGTCCATATTGTAAAGGGCTATAATTAAAGAAATCAGCGAATGAGATTATGCAACGAGACCACTATAGGCGTTATAGAGCAGTAAAAGACTTTAAATTATTGATCACTGCTTCAGCTATTACATTAAAAAACATAAATCAAATAAGAGATAATAATGGTTATAAAACTAAATGTTGAGCATTAAATGTAATAGAACACATGTTTTCATACTTTATAAACCGTTACTATTTTCGTAGAAATGTAATTTATTTTTATAAAAAATGTTGATGGTGGTCATTTCACATGTGACGCTATATCGATTCATCTATCATTCATCATTTAAATTATAAATTTGTGTTATGAAATTTTATAATCATTTTCAATAATAGGTGATAAATAAATTGACATGATACCCTAAATTCAAATAACACAAGTCTTTTATAAAATAGACTTGTTGTAGGTATAAACATAAACATAATAAAAGAAAAAACAAAAAAAAGTAACGAGCTTAAGGAAAAGGCAAAAAAATACAGAGTGATGTACTCACAAGGCGTACATGCGCACTAAATCTATCTTATAAGGCATTTTATGAGTGCACACATACTAACATTTGTCCAATTTTATTTTCTTGCGCAACGTGCATCGCGCGTCAGTGCGCATCATCACCGCCCACATATTAGATTTGTTGGTTTTGGAGACAGACCCACTGATTAGGTTGGTTTTATAGTAATCTTAATTGGTCAAATACAAATTAACTGCTCCACGTTGTGGGAAAACCCTAATTTGTCTGCCACATACACACTTGGAGCCGAAATTGGACATTCTTTGATTCACACTTGTGGGAATCAAGCAGGGCATGAAGTGACCCTCGCCAATTACAGAGAGAGGCACTGCTTTTGTCTCTATGCCGAACAACTGAAACAAGGACGAGTAATAATAGACCAATAGCAAGCCACAAGCTTAGCGGTGCGTTTGGTATATCGTAGTAGGTATTATAGTATATGGTTATGCTATATATTATATTCTTATATGTTATTTAGGATAAACAACGTATTGTATAAGTTATACATCATAACTCCCTTATATGTTAAATTGTTATATAAATTTAATATAGTATTAAGAGTTTATTAGGCCTTATTAACTTTTAACATATAAAGTTACTTTTATTTTTTAATATTTTATTAAAATAAAATAATTTTTAAATAAATAATAATAAGTAAAAATTTATAAATAAAAGTATTTCATAATAAATAAATATTGTTAACAAATAATATATGATATCAATCTAGATATATACAATACAAATAAAAAGTAATTATAATTAATAAATATAAAATAAAATAATATATTAAATAGAAATAAATATTTAAAATAAATAATAAATAATATGTAATATATAAAATTAAGGATCAATAATAAAAATATTTTGAGTTAATATTTATTTTAAAACTAAAATTTAAATAATTATAATTAAAAATATAAAATATTAAAAATATATAAAAGAGTTATTTAATATTTATATAATTTATTGAAATAATAAATAATTATAAAATATTGAAATAAATAATAATGTTTAAAATAAAATAAATTTAATTAATAAATATTTACATAAATATTATATTTAAAAATTATATTTAAATCATTAATAAATATTTTATTTTGTTTAATATTGAATTAAATATTATAATTATTTATAAATAAATATTATTATTATAAAATATAAAATATAATATCTTATACATGTTACACCAAATACTGGATAGTATTAAAAACTTATCAGGTCTTATACTATCAAGGATTATCCTATCTGCCTTATACTATCAGCTTATCCTATTAGGATGCTAAACGGGCCTAAACTTCCTAATAAGACCACTTCATTAAGTGTTTACATAATGTGGATATCAGGATTCAAGCTCAAGTAAATTTCTATATTATTTGTCTAAAGATTATGCACCCTCCCGTTGTCGTACCGTTTATTGTTTCAATAGAATTTTTCATTTATAATATGGGATTTTTTATGTACTAAATTTTTACTCTGCAATCCAATTATATACTTTCATCTATAAGATTTGTAGGATAATGAATGATTGATTTAAACACATTTACAAATGTATCAATAATAAGTGATGGGATATTTATGTAAAAAAAAATTTATACTAATAATACATATAAATTAAGGGTTTTGCTAATCAATGTTCTGAAGGCATACTGGTTGATAATATTAGAAAAAGTAAAGTTTAAAAGTATTTTATAGATTTTACACTTTGAAAATATAAAAACACATTTTTTAATATAAAACTTTCTATTTCTGTTTTCCTTATTGGCGTCCTTAATGCACTTGTCAGATAAACCAATGACAAATATAAACTGTTATTTATGTATCAAAAATATCAGTTGACAACTTGAAGTCAGTACAAATATAAACTATTTTTATAAAAAATAGATTTTAACTTTCATAAAAATCTACCATAAAATGACCTTTTTTTATGGCCTGAACTTTTACAAATTTACCGTTACTTCATAAGTTCTTGTCATGTAAATAAAGGATTGATTCTTATAAATTAAAGTATGAAGTAAATTTTAGAGGACACAATCTCGGAGTACTGAGTCATGACAAATGATAAATCTACAACCAACTTTGTTACAATGGTTTTCTAAGATGTCTATTTTTCTTCTTTTTCTCGTTTATTCCTCGTGTTCATCACATCTCTGGGGTTTGGAGTTTTTTTTTGTAGAGCAAGCACCTTGGGATAGTAACTTTTTCAATCCAAAAAGAGATGGAGAAAAACAAATTGCAAAATATAACTCAAAAATGTTATTGATAACATATTAGCTATGTAATAAGCTTTTCTCTTTAGATTGGATTCTTTAAATAAAGAAAGCTTGACATTATGAAATTTAGTTTTATGATTAGTGTTGTAGTGGATAAAGCTAAGTTGTTGGTACTAGGCTAGTGTATTTGTCTAACCATCTAGGATTTGAGTAAGTTATTCTATAGATTCTTAATGTAATAAATGAATGCACCCTATATATGTTTATGCGAATGTAATAAATGATTTTTTCTATCGAAAAAGAAAATCAAGACAAAATTATTTTTCATTTTAATTTACACAACAATATAATTGAGTTTTATTAACACTTGAAAAATGTTACTAAATCATATAATAATGTTGATAAAACTCTTTAGCATCATAGACTATATACTACACTTGAAAAAGTGTTATTAAAAAATTTTAACAGCACTTTTTATATTTTTAGTGCTACCTTTTAAATGTTAGTAAAAGTTTTAACAATACTTCTTAATAATAAATATTACTAAAAGTTGGATATGGTGTAGTGTTAGCCGACTTTGATCATTTTGTTGGGTTATTTGCACCTACGTGACAAAAGGGGAAAGATTCATTTTTTGTAAACTTATTTTTCAAGTACTACTACTATATATTTTGTACTGTAAAATTTAATGATAAAAGAAATTTATATGTCGTTATTATAATACTGCATATCTATATATATTTTATTAGTCGCATGCGCATGGGTTTTGGGACCCAAATTTTCACTTGAGTTCCACAGAAATTCACAAAAAATAAATATACTAGTAATAATTTTGATCAAGTGAACTTATTAGGAATAAAACATCACGTCTTTATTTAACTGAATGTCTTCTCTACTGTAGTGGTTCATATATATTAAATTAGTCGAAAGAGAATTTTTTTAGGGTGTGTTAAGGAGTAAAAATGATAATATAAAAAATTATATTAAATAAATTTTATGTGTAAAATAATATATAAACTCATCTTTATAATTTTTGTTGTCAGCCAAACATATCCTTGAAGATGAGTGTGTTGGTTGTGTTGAGAGATTTCGTAAAATGTACAATTATGCAGATTAAATATTTAATAATGTCATTCCAAATATCTATTTATTTCAAACACAAACATTCTACTCACAAAATTAATAGGTCTTATTACTTATTTTTTTCTAATTTATTTTTTTTCAATCATCCCTCTTATATCATAATGGGTGTGAGTGTGTTAAAACAATATTTTCATTAAATACTGCCATCACGTAAAAAAAAATTAAATTAAATACCGCCCCGTTACATCACTATGTTGAACACTTCACTAGAAGCATACAAGTGCCCCTTTGAAAGCGTTGAGCTCACGAATGTAATGATTAAAATTAAGGAGTTAATGAAATAGGGTATGATTAAGAAACACTTTTGTTTGCTTTGTGCGATGCAAAGTGCAAATTAATTTAAGGATTGTTGAAATGAAAGGAGATTCAGTGGCCAACATAAGGACCCAGTTTCATATTGCACAACCATGCAGGTCAACCTATAAACTAAACATTTAATTTTGTACTAATTGGCAAGTGGCAAAAATGAGCGTTCCCACTTTCCCAAAGGGGTATGAACCATGTAAGAAAATAGCATTAGTCATTTATATGCTGAATAATAAAATGGAAACTCAAATAAGAAAAAAGTCGTGTCTATTATACTTCAATTCATGGAAAACATCATTATTTTCTGTGCTATTGAAATGCCCCCAATGACGGGTGCACCTCTTTCACCTCCACTTTGGACGGCAATATATATATTCCATTTCCCATTTCATGATCATCGTGTTGCCATATAGTAAGTTCTTTATCTTTCCTTGTTCAGTTGTGAATTCATTTTCTCGTTTCTAATTTGATTTCACATTTTTGTTTCAATTACTCTAATTTAATTGATACGATTCAAATCAAAATGAGTTTACAAATATTTTTTTACGTAGGTATTCAAACCTAGCTAACATCTCTATTCATCAAAGAAGCAAGATCGTAAAACATTCGGTAGTAAATATGATAGTGTGAAAGAGTTTCACATCTTTTAAAGATATGACCAATATAGTATTCAATTGTAAGAGATTGGACAGCATTTTCTATAAGCTAATCTTTGAGGTGTAGTTAGGTCCACTATCTTAATAATAACATAATAGAATAATAATGTAAGACTGTTGTTCATTGTCATTACATTAAAATTATATTTACGCATCAAATATACAAAGTATGACCGACTGAAACCACGATATTGGTAATGATTATATATGTGGTGCAAGTTTTCCATTATTTTTAAAAAGAAAAATGAAAAGTGAAAAGGAAGCAATAAAGAATATCAGTAACGGATCATATTAATTTTCAAACCCGCTGCGTTTTGAAGTCGGAGTAAACGTCAAATTTTCTTCAATTGCTAATAGCACAAACATAATTACATGTTTGATTTGAAGAGAGTTTGATTCTATATTAATTATGCATACAGACAAACTTGGTGGGTTTTGGTACGATCAAATAATTTCGAGGTCAAAGAGGGAATCGATGGATCATGCATGACCTGCACCTCTCAAGGCGACATGCGATCCTACGATCACAAATTAATCGATTTGATTATGTGGAAGAAATCATTAGCTTCGAACAGTAAGTCTCAAAATAATTACTCTAGAACCTCCGCCGTTTACTTTGGATTTGTATTATTTATACTCACAGTATATGAAATATCACATCGATTTACATCTTATTCATCATTTGGATAGGTATAAATTTAAATAGGATCCACATCTTATCTAATAATAAATGAGATGTGTATCATCATGGTATCACATACTTTGTAAGTACAAATAATATTTTTCTTTAAGTAAATACTCAAATTGGTCCTTAACAATTTCTTTGATAGACAAATTGATCCTAATAATTGTAAATACCTAAATTGATCACTCACAATTATAAAAATAGGATACTACATGTCCTTGACTAACTTGTCAAGCCTCCTGTGAGGCAGAAAAAAGAACTCAGCTAGAGGGTGAGCTCGTCTTGAGAAAATAGAGCTCGATTAAAAGGAGGTGGAGCTTGGCTAAGGAGGATGAGTTTCCGTCACATGTATCAGTCTCAGCCACCTGCAGCTCAGCCTCGCCTAAGCTGAGCTCTTCCTTGTCCTATCTGAGCTATGTTTCCTCTAAGACGAGTTTCACCTTCTCCAAACAGAGCTCTTTTGTTATCTCTACCTCATGCCGAGCATTGACCCTACCAAGAACCTATAATATCCTATTTTAACAATTACGAGGGACCAATTTAGGTATTTACAATTATTAGGGATCTATTTATCAAGGACCAATTTGGGTGTTTACTCTTTTCTTTACTATATAACCATATCAAAGGTAAAAAATTATTAAATATTCTGGACCATATTTGATACACGCTTTAATTTAATAGTTCGCTTTCAAATGCTGTCTAAGTTAAATTTTTTCCTCTCACAACCCGGAGCAAATAGGTTATTAATTATTTCAAAGGTTTTGCTATCATGTACTAATGCTAGTGCTAATTAAAGAATTAAAAATATATATTTTTTAAGTCTTTTGCTTTTGACTCTTAATCAATGACAAAATCCCATTTTCAATTACGAATCAAAACATGATATATGTTTCATGACATTTCATCGACCATATGTATAAAAGATTTGCTATACTCTCCTAAAATATTTCTTTTAATAATTTGCTTAATATTTAATGCAAAAGTATTAAATAAAAAACAAATACATTTAATATTTTGTAAGTATAAAAAATATTCACTAAGGGAGCGTTTGTTTCAAGGTGTGAAATTACGATCCCAAAATCACATTTCAGGGAATAATATTTCTAGAAATGTTATTCCCGAATATTTTAAATAAATATTTTGTTTAACATTATATATTCTCGAGATTATTATTGAAATTCCTAGAAATAAATTTAAAACTTGTTTATTTTATAATATATATTCTAGGAAATATATATCCTAGTTTCCAAAATACACATAACACATTTATTATTATTATCATCCAAAATGAAAATTACATTTCTAGAAAAAATATAAAATTAACAATTAATATTTTAGAATTTGTTCATCTCAATCGATATAACAATTAAATAAACAAATTTAAATTGAGAGAGTAATAGATATATAAAGTGCAGATAATCAGGTAAAAGATGAGCATGGTAAATGAAATTTGTGAGGAAAATTGAATAATTGAGGGGTATTTTCATATTTATACTTAATAATTATCATTTACAAGTTATAAGAATCTTTTATTTCTACATTTCCTCGTGAGAATGAGATTTCATTAATTATGGAAAAATATTTTTACAAGAAATAATTGATATTTGAAAATAATTTTGTAAAACTTGTAATTAACAAATATAGAAATATATTATTTCCAAGTTGTTCCAAGAATAACTAAACATAGTTTGAAACAAACACACTCTAAGTGTTCATTTTCACTTATGCACATAGATTAAAGAGATGATTGAATGAGCTTGAATATTAGTAGGCAAATTTAAATGTATTTTATGATTCTACTACTATTTTTATCACTTAATTCCCCTTTCCTTTTTAACATTCTCTCTTATACTTAATCCCTCAATTTAGACATAATTATCAACAATTTATTTAATGAAGGTACACAAGAAAAAAAAAATTAATATTGTCAATTTTTTTAAATGATATAGACAATTATAGAAAAATGAAATTTTGAAAATGGTAAGACTTCTCTTATTTAACACCTCTGAATGACGATTAATTAATCGCACTCCACGAGATATACTGCGATTGAGGCAAACTTTGTCAGTAAAACAAAAAGAATTTGGTTCAATAAATATTTTCTAAGGCTGCAGACTTCTTATCTTAAACTTAAAGTACTTTTCATGATTTTAATTATTTATTCTAACTATTTAAACCATACTTAATAATTACTGAAACAAAAAGTGGCAATTAAATATCAAAAACAAAAAAGTATTACAATAAATTAGGTCATTTCCTTTTCTCGGCTTCTAGCGTTGATTCTGATATTCAACTCATCTCAATCATTCTAGCTATAAAATCCTCTTAGTAGGTGCTTGCTACTAATCGTCGGGGCACTTTTTTTTTTCTTCCCCGCACAATACAAATTTTATATTATGTTTTAGCCAGCGAAAAAAAATCACAAGCCCTATATTATATTATGTTTCCACTTTATGCATCCCTTCAATTCTAGTAACTCTTAACAAGATTTGTTGATTTAGTACGTATCATCGCCCACTATAACTAGCCATAATTAATGCATATCATTATTTTGCTGACTTATTATTATTATTATTATTATTTTGTTTGGTATTGACTTATTATTATTATTTGGTTAAGGGTAGAAAACTAAAGCACTGCTCTACCAAGCAAGATCTTCCACTAACAATGTTTATGAATGCCAAATGCTAAAGAATGGGCAAAGCTAGCCAGCCAATTTGCCAAACGGGTTAGTGGATAAAAAAAAAAAAATCTTCAAATTCTATCTCATCATTCATGATTTGTCAAGATTTGAATGATAGACAGAGAATTAAACAGGATTTGGGGAAAAGATTTACATCCAAGCAAAGTGCGTAATTCTAACTGCCCAGCTTATTGATATTATCTCTTGGATAGATAACGGATAATCGTGGGACAAGGCTATAAATTAGGTCATTGTCTTGTAACGGGATCCTTGGCTAAGGTTAAGTCGCACTCTATCCATAGATGGATGATGTGATCTCCCCAAGAATACCACCCAATCAAGCCCAGATGCATCCCATAAAATACCTCCCGCAATATGTAGCATCACGAGTTCAAACTATTATAAAGTAGTCAGTGTTTTAGAGAGAATTTTTCCAAACTATAATTCTCAACCCAAATTTGCATGAGCAATTTCTAGGACCAATCGAGTATATATATATATATTAAACTTAAACACTTATCACTGAAGTAAAAACTACGTAGCTAATAGTTGAGATATAATTATTTTTACTTAAGTTTTTTTATTAAAAAATAATGTTACGGTGTTACTAAGGTGGTAAGCAATTAACTTGACATTATGAGAGGAGAATGTCAATTATATGCAAAGGGCAAATTACTCTGATATCCCTTGAAATTTGGTAAAATTTACTTGAGTCATCTCCATTTATTTGTGTAAGATTAACCTTCATTGGATGCACTTTTCATTGTGCGAGGGCGAGTGGTGTAATAATTTTATAAATTGAAGAGAGATTGGTGTAATAATTTTACAAACTCAGACCTTCTAAGCAAATCCTACAAATAAAGGGGATGCGGGTAAATTTCATCAACATTTAGAAAATGTTAATGTAATTTATCTACTCTAATTCAAATATTGTAAAAGCAACTCCTGTAACAAGACTGTGTAATCCTTATTTTCGCATGCGATTAAGTGAAGGTTAGACATATGAACTGGTCAAACCTAAAAGAATACTTGTGGTCTTAAAAGAAAAAAAAATCATAGATACAGTCCAAGTCTAATCTAAGTCTTGATAAGCTAGAATGCTAGTCTACAACAAACATTCCGCTCCAAACATCTATCTTCGGCAATTATGTTTTTAAGAATCACATGATATCCTACACCTAATTTAACTCTTGACTTACTTGACCTTACCAAATCAAAATCTTGGTTTAAAATTGTAATACCTTGTGTACACATATCCATAGATAAGTTCAGGACAACCTTAGGTCCCTTGAATCATTCTGTTGTTGAAGGCCCAGAAGCATCAAAGACCTTTTATATGCAGCTGATGACTGTCATTGCTATAGCGGTTTAGGACCACTAATGTGGGGGTTGGCCTTTTTTTGGTGTTTTGTCAACTGTTATAACCATCACGTGTTTCCAATTGGGGGGCACCTAGGCCTTCTGACCACTATAGACCGTTATAGCAGTGCCTCCATCTTGTGAACAGTGCAAAATGTCATTGTTTCACTTAAGTGAACCCTCATCCTTTTAAATACCCCCAAATCGAGTTTCCACTCCTCATTTCCAAAAATCTAGAGCTCTAACACCCTTCCCACTCTCTTCCACTCAAATCTTTCTTCCCCAAGATCAAAGGTAAGGGATTTTGTTGGTTTTGTTATCTCCTTTCTCCTCATTCCATGTTCTAGGGTATGAGTTATTATTTTCCTCATTGTTGTCAAGGGGGTGCTCCCCAATGTTGTTAAAGTTAGATTAGAGCTATCTAGAGATTGTTAGAGATTAATCTAGAGTTTATAGTTGATATAACAGATGTTGGTGTCATCCCGCTCACAAAGTTCAGTTGGTGTTGATGCCTTTCCTTCCTCCCCTCCAGGTGAATGGGTTGGAATCCTATAATCTCTATATTGATCATTAGAGTTATTTTCTTTAGAGTTTGGCATGACTGCATGATTTAGAGGCTATTTCAAATAAACTAGAGATTATTATTGATTTTATCAAGTTTATGATTTTCAACAAAGCATGAAAGAGATGTTTTAATGCAAACTCATGGGATTATTATTGTAAAAATGATTTTATGAAGAGCTAGAGTATGAATATGGTTATTTAGAGAATTTATGATTTCCATAATGATTTCTAGAGTACTATACTTTATATAATAGAGCCTTGAACCAAGTAGAACCCATAGAGATTAGTGAAAATGATTAATTTTTATGATTGTGAACTAGACGATAGCTATAAAGAAATAGATAGTGAGTTAATGACTGAGTGATCGCTAACCTTGGTACTAAGATGTCCTTAGATCTCATAGAGTAGAGATGGAACCTAGTTAAGTGTCCAATTTGGGTTCTTAAAGAATCAAGAGATAAGAAAATTTGTTATGCCATGGTTGACATGCATAACCAGAGATCCTTATTTCTCTATTAGAGTACTGGCATTTATATTTCAAAGAAATGTTGACTTTGGAATTAATATGTATGTAAATATGAAATGATTTAAAGCCGTTTCATGATTATTATATTTATTATGTTTTTACGCATCTTGGTTGTTGTCCCATGAGAGGGTTATGAGTGAGGGCCTACTCATCTAAGTTTTAAATGAAACTCACCCCTTCCTTTTTCCATTACAAATACATTAGCTATTGCAAGTTCTTTTCAGTCACATCCTCCCTAGCAGGAGAGCTTTTCAATTGGTGAGCTTCACTTTTGAATGAAGTATTTTTTTTGTTGTTGATATAAAATGCTCTAGTGTCATTGCGGGTAAGTCCTGAACCATAAAGATATTTTAGCATTTTGTTACCATGATATATTTTGTATTTACATTATTATAGTTTTCATAGTTGCCTTATACAGAGAGCAACTCATATATTTTGTATTAGAGATTTTAGAGTTTGACTATGATATTATTTATGATAATCTTGATTTAAAGAGGTAGAAATTTATATCAGAGATGAAATCATGTTTTAGAAATGTTTTTTTTTAAATTAAACTATGCATAGAGAGAGAGAGAGAAAGAAAAAGAGGTCACGAGACTTACGTGAGAATAGGATTCCTTACGTGTCAATCACGTTCCCAAGTTTGGTCGTGACAAAAATCAACATCCCTCTTGATGAGGTGTCGCTACCCGCAACAAATTAAAAAGTGTTTTTTGTTACATAATTGCACCAAAAATACAGTAAGGGTGTGATCCAGGTCGTCTCACGTGAAAATGTTGTAATTGATTCCGAAAATTTGGGTCTATGAAATTGTTAACAGCAAATTAAATTGAGAAAAATTCTAATAAGAGAAATTACCTGCACAAGGTTCCTTCGGATTAAAATTGTTTAGTCATTGATTCAAAAGATAAAATGTGGTGGTGGTTGCTTCCATTAAAATGTTAACACATATCAATGATATAATTCTACTTAACGTTATACGATCGCACCTCGCTAAGGTTTTCACTAAAATATGAACTAGTAATTCACCAACGTGATTCTATGAACCTATGTCAGCTAACTACCAATTATAGCAAACTAATTTCCAACGAAATTAATTTCAATCCCTTATCCAATGGATAATTATCACATAAAGGGACAACTCTTTAAAATTACAATTGCGATAATCAACACAACTAAAATTTAAAAGAGATGACAAAGAGAAAGGAAAACCAACCACAATTTGTGATAAAGGCACAATAATCTCGTGAACAATTTCAATCTTTAGTCACCTCTGTGCACATAAGGGGATTACTCCTCCATAGGGAGTTTCACAGTCAATATCAAAGAATAACTATAAATTACACACTGAGAAATTAAGAACATAGTAACTGAGAACCCTAACCTAGGGAAGAGTGGGAGAAATTTCTAGAGAGGAAAAATAAAAATTCCCTAGTTCTCAAAACTAAAAATTGGCTTCGTGATCGAGAGAATGAGTCCGCTGCCCATCACGTGCTTTTCTTTTTCTTTTTTCCTGCAAAGTGGCCTTTCACAAACACGCGCAATTGGCCCATGCTGACGCAGCCCATGAACATATGATCGCCTGGCATTAGAGACCGCTTGGGCGGCTCTAGTGTTGTTGAGTCCTTAATTTTGCTCCAATACACTAACCTGAAGTCCCTGTTATCTAGAAAAACTCCAAAAAGAGATTAAAAGCATAGAGAACTTTCAAAGTATAAGATTTCACTAAAAACTATGCTGATGGCTACAAAATTATTCAATAATGCATGTTGAGAACAAAGTGCAAATTCACCAATTAAATACCACATAAGAACAATTCAAATGCAAAATATTTAAAGTTAGGATATAAAATGGGTGCATAAACGCAACCTATCAAATCTCTCCACACTTAACCAATTACATGTCCCCATGTATGGAACTAATATGCAAAATGCATGACACACACATGATATGCTAGGAACTAACTACGTAAGGAGGCAGAGATAGTTAAACAGCCAATACACAACAAAGAAGCCAAAATCCAATAGCACACACCAGGTCCATCAAGATAGCACATGGCAAGAATGAGCAAAACAAGAATCACTCAGTTAACCTCAGGAAGACGTGTATCACTCTCTACTTAAGTTCCTAAATCTTATAATACACTCGGCACTCAACAAGGAACTTCTTCTATAAGCTTGCCTTTTTTCTAAGTCACCACTAGTCAATCAAATGTCTGGGCATATTTCAAAAGGTCTTCTCAAGGTTGATTGGGCTTAGGTATAGGTGGGATAGATGAGAGTGATGGGCTAAACTTAGTCCCTGCAAGAACAAGGTGCAACACAAGAACTCACGTGAGAGAAACCAAAACCTCTAATTGCCCTTCCTGTCCTTTTGCCTTAATAGTGTTTCTTGATTTAGACCCAATTAATTGCTTGCAAAGGTGAATTGGTAGATCTCAACTCTCCTTTTTAGCATTTTTTTATTCATTATTGACAGAATTTTGACCAATCCACAACTCTATCTTTTAAGGGCCAATAGTTCTTTATCTCTCCACTTCTAGCAATGGTTTTCCCACACTTAGGTTGTTGCACAATTAGTTTGCACCAAGATTTTACAGGTCTAAGTTGGGTGTTGCTCATTGTTTTCCACTTAGGCTTGTATTGTGCTAAACAACAAAAATAGGCGAATAAGCTCAAATAGGGGTAGCCAATGGAAAAATGCATGCAGGGTAGGCTCTATGGCTAAGTGGGTGAAAGAAGGAATGCCTCAATCATAAACATACCAGACAATATGAAGATAATGCTTTAACCAATAATTGGGCAAGTTCTTGAATCCATTCCAAGAGAGTGCACACCATCAACAAATTAAGTGATTAAATAGTAAAAATCACATTTAGGTCCAAAAGCTCACAGGTAAAAATAATTAACCAGCCAAACATGTTAAATTCCATTGCATTGCTCATGTGACTATCAAATTAACCAGTGCACCATGGAAATCAAAACAAAAATAGTTATAATATACGAGCATTGTTCACCATCGACTAACTAACTCCCTTTTTTTATGCAAAAATGCAATGCATTACAAAATGGACAACATAAAGAAAAGCACACAGAAAGATAATGAAAAATACAACAAAAAATAAAATCCACAGAGTAACCCCCTCCCCACACTTACAGAAAGGCACTGTCCTCATGCCAACCAAGTACGGTGATCAGTCCTCGTCAAGTCCTCACCCTCACTAAACTCCATGTCGAGGTTGTCCTCCCGAGAATTAGAATTAGAGTCGTCATGTGGCATGGAGCGCCTAGCGGGTGGCATGGATGAGCTAGGGTGGTCGCCCATATTACGAGGTGGTGAGGGTGGCTGCTCATGCTTAGGAGGAGGATCAATACCCTGGATCCTTATCTTAAGATGGGTGATACGTCGCATAGCACGCTCCTCGGAGGCCTGGATAGACTTAGTAACGTGGGCCCTAAGCTCCAGCGCATAAGTCAAGGCGGGCAGAACGACCTGCATAGGGTTTAGGGACCGGCTCTGCTCCTCCATCCCGAATCCTGCGTGATCCGCATATAACTTCTTAATTGCAATCACCGGGCTAGGTGCGCCAAGCTCGTCGCTGGTAAGGTAGGCACCGTGCTGCAAAGGCTATTGTTGTGACTCAAGCAGGATAAGGAAGCCCTGGAAGACTTGCCCTTATGCGTGCAAGACATATGCCAGCGGATGATACCAGAAATATAGATATGCCTCCTCTCCATCAGGCAATAGACAAAGAGCCTGTCCAGTGATGAGATGGGTATGTCCACAGGGGATATGGGAGAAAGCTAACCTCATCCACAACCAAGACTCAAAAGTAAGCTGGAACTCTTCAAACCAATGATCTTCGACTATGAGTTGAATTCCCAGGAGGCGCCGGGCGCCCAATAGCAGAGGACATCGCCCATATTAACCTCCTCCTAGAGAAGCTAAAAGTATTCATCTGGAGCATCATCTTCAGGAGGGGCTGAAATCTTAGAGCCTCCCTATGGCCTAGGGGTCACTAGAGTCACCGACCTTGAACATATATCTCATCCAGCCCCACATGATCCCAATTAGTTAAACACTCTGACAATAGTGAGGTTGGAGGCCCCTGTGCCTCCAAAAGAAACCCCCATGTTGTTCTTCAATGGTCTCATAACTACAGGACTTTCGGTCTCGCGCCTAGAAAAATCAAATTTCCACTCAGGAAGAGGCGCGCTTCTTTATAGTTGTCTCAAATTTATCCTCCACCTTGAAACTTGCGAAGTGGAAAGTGTCATTAGCAGGCCTAGTGGTAGGAGAGGAGGTACTCAACGCCTTAGGTCGCTTGCCTCCGTTCTAATCAACTCCGGAAGCCATGGTACCTGAAAGAAAGGACGTGCATGAATCCAATCTAAGAAAGAAAGAAAAGCTAAGAGAAATCAAAATAAGTAGTGAACCAATGTAGTGCCTGAGTAAAACAAATAAGCAAAATACAACGCAAAATAAAACAAAACCCAGGACGCATGTGGATTGAGTGGGATAGGGGCCAGCCAAAATGCAAAATGATGGGTTCACTAATGATGGGAATAAAGCAACTAAGCCAACCCAATGTCAAGTAAAATAAAGCAAAAAGCTCAATGAGGCATTTCATCAAGCAATTGGCACAACCTTACCCACCCATATAAACACCACAATGCATATTGAAACCACTCAAAAGAAATCAAAACAAGCAGAGAGATAGGGGAGATGAGGGAATCACAAACCTGGAGAGAATTGAATTAAAATACAAGATTGGGGAAATGGAGGATTGAAATCGTGAGGGGAAAAAGGGGGCTGTGTGCGTGTATGAGTGAGAAGTGAGGGGTGACGAGCACTGAAACAACACTTAAGAGCCGCGGAAGATTGCCTAGGCGTCTTGGACACCTGGAGGTCATGTGTCTGGCCCCTACCCTTTAATGAAACGCATGTTTCACCCTAGTTTTTTTTTTTTTTTTTGACACGTGATTGCCTGGGTGGTCAAAGACCGCTGGCGGCTCCGATGAGTGCCAAATCGCCTTTACCGCCGCGGGCGGTCTCCAATGAGTGTCAAAATTGCAGATGATTAAAAAGAAACAAAACAGAGGAAAATTAAAAAGAAAATAGGGGCAAATGATTAAAAATACCATGGAAGAAATAATTGTGGGCTCCCATTCAACACTTTGCTTTTGCGTCCTTAAGTTGGATGTTCAGGGCCCTTATGTAGGGTAAATAGCTTGAGCTAGCTTAACTTCCTCTTCACCCCCCAAGGTCCATAGAAGCTTCATGGCACACCTTCAGTGGTGCCCATTAACTTTAAAAATTACCTTGGACTTGGGGTCCTCAATCTCACAGCACCAAATGGATGTACTTTTGTGACCTTGAGGGTCCATCCCACCGAGACCTCAACTTTCCTGTATCAGCTTCAACCTAGTTGTAGGAGCACCAGTCTGCCCCTCATGAAACTTTTTCCTCAGGGTGTTCTATCATGAAACACCTTAGTTCTCTCATTGTACAAGCGAGAGTTCTCATAAGCCTCAAATCTTAACTCCTCCAACTCTTGCAGCTGGAACTTTCGGTTTACCCTTGTCCTAAATCCATGTTGCACGTTTAATAGCCTAGGAAGCTCGATGCATCATCTCCACAGTGCAAATGGCATGCTTTACCAAAAATAAGCCAAAGGGGCTTATCCCAATAAGCGTCTTGTAGGCTGTGCAATAAGCCCATAGAGCATCATCCAACCTTATGCTCTAGTCCTTCCGATTGGGCTTCACAATCTTTTCAGGATTCCCTTGATCTCCCGATGAGACACTTCAGCTTGCCCGTTAGTTTGGGGATGGTAAGGAGTGGATACCTTATGAACAACCCCGTATTTACGAGAAGAGCTTCTATGCTCCGTTACAAAAATGGGCCCCTAGTCATTGATAATGGCCCTAGGCATGCCAAACCTGAGAAAATGTGGAACGGACAAAAGAAACAACTACAGGAGAATCGTTAGTGCGGGTGGCAATGGCCTTCACCTACTTTGACACATAATCCACAGCCAGGAAGGATGTAAACATAGCCAAAGGAACTAGGGAAAAGACCCATGAAATCAATGCCCCAAATATCAAAAACTTCACAAAATTGTATAGGTTGTTGGGCATCTCATTCCTCCATGAGATATTCCCTTCTGCACCGTTCACAAGACTTTTCTAGCAATGCGTTGGGGCCAAAGTGACCTCCACTCGCATAAGTGTGACAAAATCGAAGTATGGACTCGAATTCCTCCTAGGATACACATCATCTAACTACTTGGTCGCTACAAATTTTCTAGAGATAGGGATTATCCCACACATAATATTTAGCATCGCTTTTCAGCTTTGCAAATTAAGCTTGTGAAAAATGTGAGGGGTCCACTCTAGCAACCAACTAGTTAACAATGTCAGCATACCACAAAACAACAGACACACTCATCAACTGTTCATCAGGAAAATTATCATTGAGTGGTCTGTTGTACGGGTCAAGATGCTTAAGCCTGCTGAGATGCTGATAAATTTCAGCTCCACTCTTATCTTTAATATCCAAATCAAATCCTGAGTAGTAGCATCCATCTAATGAGCCTAGGCTTGGCTTCCGTTTCTTTAACAAGTACTTGAGGGCTACATGGTCTGAGTACACCACCACCTTAGAACCTAGCAAGTAAGAGCGAAATTTATCCAAAGTAAAAACAATGGCTAGAAGTTCTTTCTCAGGAGTGGTGTAGTTGGACTGTACCATCCAGAGAGTACAAGAAGCATAGTAAATAGATGAGGAACCTTACCCACGCGCGTATAAGCAGAGCGCCCACTTGCATGATCAGAAGCATCACACATGAGCTCAAATGGCTGCTCCAGCCAGGTAGCTGGATGACTGAGTGGTGGTCAAGGCTTTCTTCAACCTCTCAAATGCCTCCTGACACCTGTCATCAAAAATAAATTTAGCAACCTTTTGCAATAGGGAAGTGAAAGGTTAGGCAATCTTGCTAAAGTCCTTGATGAACCTCCTGGAGAAACCTGCATGACCAAGAAAAGAACGAATCTCTCGCACACATACAGGGTGAGGCAAAGAGGTAATAACTTCTATCTTAGTAGGATCAACAGTAATGCATTTGCTAGAGACTACATGGGCCAAGAATATACCTTGCTCTACCATAAAATGACACTTTTCAAAATTTAAAATAAGGTTAGTCTCCACACACCTCTATAGCACTCTAGCCAAACTACTCAAGTAACAATCAAAAGAAGAATAAAAAACAAAATCGTCCATCATGCACCACTGAAAGTAGCAGGTTTGTTGCAAAGCCCAAAGGGCATTCGTTTGTAAGCATAGGTGCCAAAGGGGCACGTGAAGGTGGTCTTCTCCTAGTCATCCTGGGCAATGTGAATCTAGAAATACCCGTGTAAACATCTAAAAAATAATAGCGAGACTTCCCTACCAACTTTTCCAATATCTGATCAATGAAAGGCAGAGGTAGTGGTCCTTCCGAGGCCTGATTAAGCCTTTAGTAGTCTATGCAAACCCTCCAACTTTTGCACCTGGGTTGGAACTAACTCACCTTTCTCAATTTTTACTATAGTGATCCCCGACTTCTTGGGAACCACCTGACCAAGCCCACCCACTTACTGCGAAATAGGGTAGATGATGCCCTATAAAAGCCTTGTCACCTCCTTCTTGACCACATCAAGTATCATGTTGAGCTGCTGCTGCCCACTGGCTTAGCTCCTTCCTCCAAAAATATCTTGTGCATGCAGGTGGAGGGGCTAATCCCTATAATGTCATCCAAGGTCCAGCCAATGGCCCTCTTGTGTCTCCTCAAAACCACAATTAAATTATCCTCTTGGGTCTTAGAGAGGCCATTGACTATGATGACCGGCATGTCTCGCCCTCCCCAAGAATGCATACTTGAAGTGGTTGGGTTTCAATTCTTCCCTATCAATTGTGTACCTGTTCTTTTAAGCTTAGACAATTTTAAATAGTAGAATCATCATATCCAATGGGAGAAATATAATATAAGCTCAGAAATTAAAGCAGTTTAAAATGGGGTGCTACTACTGAATGTATCAATGACAGGGCTTGTGGCATTAGGTACCAAAAGTTTTGTAGTTTTCTAAAAATTTGCCTTGTTAAGGACGCATTAGTAATGGCACACTCCTTGCACAAATTGGTGGTACTGTCAGTTAAGACATTCAAACTCGGGTACCATCCCCAACAACTCATCAAAATTAGTAAGCCAACAAATACCTCATCAATCAAGGAATCAATGACATCAACGCTAAAAACAGATTGCTCCTCGGTGGGTGTTTCATGGCATCAGAAAGAATTTAGCCTTCATATCCCCACACTCAAATGACAAAGTACCCGTGTACACATCAATCTTGGTTCTTGCATTTTTTTAAAATGGTCTCCCCAAGATTAATGTGTGCTCTGAGCATTGATATCATCCTCCATCTCCAAAAGATAAAAGTCTGGGAAAATTAAATTATTTACCCGGACAAAGACGTCCTCAAGTATCCTATCAGGACTTGAATGTTTCCTTGGCCAATTGGACTCTCAATGGTAGGTTTCAGCTCTCCCCACCTAAGGCCTCATACACTCAGCGGTATAATATATGAAGCCCAGATCTGCCAAAGCTTGCCTAATATGAAGGTTCCCAATAGTGCAGGGAACATTGAATACGCCTGATCCTTGTGCTTCACGGGAGCTAGCCTGGGTAAATAAGGGAGGAGGCCTTCACCCTCATGGTCACTCTCTCCACCTCATTGCCCCTTAACTTCTTCTTGTTGATGCATAGGTTTTTCAAGAACTTGGCATACTTGGGAATCTGCCTAATTACATCTAACAAGGGAATGTTTACTTTTACATTCCTAAAATCTCCAAGAGGTCCTTCTTCAATTCCAACTCATTGAACCTCTTGGGTCTTGTTACTCTGGGAAGGACAATGAAATAGGTCTTGTTACCTATTCTTCTGCTTCTTTTGCGGGGTGTAGGCTCATCTTGCTTGCACCTCCTGTTGAGCCGTCTCATCCTCCTAGCTCTCAACCACAACCTTTCTGAAGGACTAACAACCTCAGGAAAATTGTACCAGACCTCAAAGTAATGAGGTTTCCCTTAGGGTTGGAACCGTCCTTGAAGGAATGGTGGATGCACTTTCCTTAGGGATTGGGAGTTCTCAAGCCTCACAATTGCATTTCTCATCTCTTGCATGGCTTGTTCCTGTTTCGTTTGTGTCTCAATCATCATTTTCATCATCTCCTCCATGGTGCTTCTGAAGGGAGAGGAGGTGCTAGGGTTTGGGCGGAAGCTGGATAGGTGGTGGGTGGAATGTGAGCTGGTTATGCGCTGCCCGCCTGGTGGAACATACTTCTGTTGTTGTTGTTGAGGAGCACTATTCCACCTAAAATTAGGGTGACCTCTCCAGCTAGGGTTATAGGTGTTGCTGGATGGATTGTACCCCTGTCCACCCTGATTTTGAGGCCTACCAGGAAATATGTTACCATTGCCATTTAGGTAGGATCTTCCTGAATGAGGGCACATATCTGAAGTGTGTGACTCGCAGGAGCAAATGCCACATACCTATACCGCCTTAACTGAAGCTTGGTTTAATGCAATATGTTTCAGGAAATTCTGGAAGCTTATCCAGCTTTCTCCCCCCCTCCAATGAAGAGACCTCACCCACCTGACGAGTACTACTACCAGCTCTGACCCAAACTAGGAGTCTCTATGTTCTCAATCAAAATCCTAGCTACAGAGGTCTTGTCAACTAAGGCACCCACTAGCAGTGTCAATCATGCTCCTCTCCATAACCAGGAGTCCCTCATAGAATACTCTGGGAGCTCGCTCTGAAATTTAATGCTAGGGGCAGCTAGTACACAACCTCTTGAACCTCTACCAGGACTCATAGAGAAATCACCTACAGCTGCGAATGCCACAAATGCCTTTTTTGATGGCAGCCCTCAGAAGCTGGAAGAACTTCTCAAAAATATACGCTTCATGCTGGCCCAGTTGTCAACCGTCCCATAGGGGATGTAAAAGAACCAATCCTTGGGCTCCTTCAAGGGAAAATGGGAAGGCCCTTAGCTTGATTTGGTCCTCCGTTACCCCCTGAGGCTTCATCGTCATACAGATAACATGGAACTCGCTCTAGGTGTTTGTGTGGGTCTTCCCCAGATAACCTATGGAACTTGGGTAGATGATGCAGGAGTCCTGATTTAAGCTCAAGTCACCCCCCTTCGGGTAGACGATCCCTAATGGTTGATAGTTCAGGTCTTGGAAAGCTCATTCAACGTCCTATTAACTTCACCCATGTTACCTGAACACTTGCAGGAGGAAAATGTTCAGGAGAAAAATTTAAAAAAAAAGAAAAGAATTTTTTTTTATAAGGAGAAGCAAAAATTAATAAACAAAAGAATAAAATTAAATTAAATTAAAAAAATAAAATAAATAAATATATATATATATAAAAATAATAATTGATCAAAAACAAGAAAAAGAATCAATAGCACCACTTTTTAACTGCCAAAATTTGATGTGGGGTGCCGCCCGCAATAAATTAAAAAGTTGTTTTTGTTATTGAATTGCACAAAAAATATAGCAAGGGTGCGATTCAAGTCGTCTCACGTGAAAGTGTTGTAATTGATTCCAAAATTGGGGTTTTTGAAATTATTGACAGCAAATTAAATTGAGAAGAATTCTAATAAGAGAAATTACCTGCACAAGGTTCCTTTTGATTAAAATTATTCAGTCATTGATCCAAAAGATAAAATGTGGTGGTGGTTGCTTCCATTAAAATGTTAACACATATCAATGATATAATTCTACTTAACGGTTATACGATCGCACTTCGCTAAGGTTTTCGCTAACATATGAACTAGTGATTCACCAACGTGATTCTATGAACTTATGCCAGTCTAACTACCAATTATAGCAACCTAATTTCCAACGAAATTAATTCTAATCCCTCACCCAATGGATAATTATCACATAAAGGGACAACTCTTTAAAATTATAATTGCGATAATCAACACAACCAAAATTTAAAAGAGATGACAAAGAGAAAAGAAAACCAACCACAATTTGCGATAAAGGCACAAGAATCTCGTGAAAAATTTCAATCTTCAGTCACCCTACACGATAAGGGGATTACTCCTCCATAGGGGAGTTTCACAATCAATATCAAAGAAGAACTATAAATTACACATGAGAACCCTAGCCTCGAGAGAGAGTGGGAGAAATTTCTAGGAGAGAAAAAATAAAAATTCCCTAGTTGTCAAAACTAAAAATTGGCTTCTGATCGAGAGAGTGAGTCCGTTGCCTGTTGCGTGCGTTTCTTTCTTTTTCTGCAAAGTGGCCATTCATAGACACACGTAATTGGCCCATGTTGACGCGGCCCATGAACATATGACCGCTTGGGCTTTCCTTTGAAGCGCTCCCAAGAGTCGTGCTCAGACTGCCTAGGCAGCCTCCAGGTTGCTGAGTCCCTTATTTTTGCTCCAATGCACTAACTTGGAAGTCCCTATCCAGAAAAACTCCAAAAAGATATTAAAAGCATAGAGAACTTTCAAAGTATAAGAATTCACTAAAAACTATGCTGATGGCTTGCAAAATTATTCAATAATACATGTTGAGGACAAAGTACAAATTCACCAATTAAATACCACTTAAGAACAATTCAAATGCAAAATATTTAAAATTAGGATATAAAATGGGTGCATGGACATAACCTCTCTACCTAGCTTACAATTGAATCAAACTCTTCACCTTCTAATGGGTTGCCATTAGATTAAAAACTATAATTATTATTTTAGAACGAACTCCTTTTGTTTAAGCCTATTATCATTTGTCACATATATTAATCGAAGTAAAGCCCTAATTTTTATTTTTGATAAGTAAAAAACGCTTGACTCTCATAGAGAAATACATCAAGTGTTGAAATCATGAAAAATGAAACAAACAAAAACAACACAAAGAAAATGAACAAAACACCAAAGCATCACACCCAAAATTGAAAGAACACATACCAAAGAGGCAAACCAGTCTTAATTAGGAGTAGACACCACACATTTATGACCCATAATGCTTTCACAAAGGTGCATTCACTCACATTCGCGTACAATTCTGAATGTGCACACAAAACCAAACAAGCACAACCTCCACTGAGATGGTCACACGCAAACTGCAGAGACACTTTAACCATCACCATTCACCAAAAAACGATTTTGGTTCTTAGCCAACATCCTCACTGGATCGGAGCGCTTCGATGCTAGCATGATACGGTTGATGAAGCTTCTCGAAAAAAACAGAGACCACCATCTTGAACCCAAATCGAGACAATGAACAACATACAAAAGAGGCAACACCAAATAGCTCAAGCCCCGATTAACTTAATTGCCACTACAAGATGCTAGCAACTAATGCCCTCCATGGTTACCCCCCCCCCCCAACCAATAGCATCTTGTTGGTTATTGTTTCCCAGCTCACAAACTAGATGAGGTCCTACTTGAGAGGAAGGTTCATTAGGTTTAGTGATCTGACTCATCTCCCTGTTGGAATTTATCTATGAAGAAAATTTGGTCAACATCACCAAAGGTCTCCTCCTTGAACACCACACTATTGATATGTAGAAAGTTAATATCCTTAGCACGAATATAAGATTATATATAGAAGAAGAAGTATTTAAACAATAAAAAATTAGTTTAACTAGTAAGTAAACAAATGCTTGGTATAAATAAACAACCTTGCTAATTAAGTGATTACTCTCTCCGTTGTACATATGTTATTTGTTCATTTTTGTTATATTTTTCATTTCACAGTACTATCTTTTCATTTATCATATCAACGAGGCATTCATTTCTTTTTACCAATTATACCCTTAATATGGTTTACCATTTTACACTATTATTAATGAGGCATTAATTATTTTTACCAATTAAATAAAGGCAATCATGATAATTAACCCACTTTTACATTGTTATCAACATGCATTCATTGCTTTCTGAATATTTGTGTTTTTTAATTTTTTTATTTTGGACAGATAACATGCAACGGAAGAAGAGTAATTTTTAGTATTATTATCTCTAATTAATATTTCGAAAGTATAATATATTACCTTTTCTTTCTGTCTTTCTAGCGACTATATGTTGGTGAAATCAATAAATCTTGAAATAAATTAAAAATAAATATAATTTAATATAACCAAAGGAAGGGCCCAAGAAAAAACAAGTCATGTCCCGTAGTGCAAAAGGATTTCCGCCAATCCAAGATTCCCACAAAGCAAGAATATCGTTTTTTTCTTACACGTTCTATTGTTCTTAGATCAATGATCAATTCATGACCCCAAGACCGTCCTATAAATACATCACTCTCACTCACTCCTCTACTCACTCAGAAATCTCAGAAGCAAAAACACCATCATTCCACTCTCCTCCTCTATACTATACAGGCTCTTGATTCCCCTTAATTAGTTCACAACTATTCCATTTTCCATTATGGCTTTCACAGCCTTACTCTCTATCAGCAGCAAGACCAGTTCATGGCCAAGCATGGTTGTTTCTAATAACATGTCTGATAACGCCAGGGAAGGGATCTTTTCACCTCGGAACAAGGGCATCTATAAAAGCCAACGCACTCTTCAAGACTCGACCATTGCAAATGTCGCTAGTCCATTGCCTTTGACCGCTCCACCACCGCCACCACCACTGCTGTCGCCGGAGGAGAGGTCAAGGACCACCGGCGGCCGCAAACACCATGGTGCGTGGACCAGTATACCGCAAGAGAGGTGGGAAGGAGAGCTTCTTGTTCAAGGAGAAATACCACTCTGGCTGGTAAGTATGTGGCATATTTAATTTAATATCAAAGGTCAATTCTAAGCACAATTAATTTACTATATGAATGAAGAAGACCCCCCTACTTTAGAATTTGATTATGAAGTGAGAAAGTGTTGAATAATTATCTTAAATTAAATGAAATATATTAAACCATAATCTATTAAATAATCTAGGCGCTCTTCATTTTTTCTCTTTTAGAAACATTTCAATTTAAAAAATCTTCCTTCTAACTTATACATGTCTTCCACAAAACATTTTAAATGTTTTTCAGGTAAAAATTAATATCCAAAACCCTCTTTTTTTCTCTTGCAAATAAATTCATTAATAGAACAATAAACTAAATAAAAGGATGAAAGCCTCACTTATATATCACCCGTTCAAGTCGCTGTATGTAATCATTAAAGATTAACATGTAATATTTACTTAAAATTTTCCGCCTTCAGTAGTTGAGTTGTAGTACTAAAGCGTCATGTAAACTAGTGAAAACACAAAGTGGGAAAAAGGGAATCTTCATGTCGCGAAAGAAAAGCTTCTTTTCTCTGGGAGCTAAACAACAAGTACAAATAAATAAATAAATAACATAAGCTGCAGATCGCACGCGTAAAATAGGGTTAAGCATTAGATTAACCTTAAATCATACGGGTATAACGTGTCAGATAAAGGCAAGCCAAAGTATATTCCTCGTATAATTAATTTAGTATTCAAAATATTAATAATCAATTATTATAGGACATTAACGGATCTTTGAATTATGTATGCTTGTGAGGTCATCATGAATCCACATATTCTGTGTACGCATATGTACAACAGATCAATGATTTGGTTAACTATATAACAAAGGAAAACTAATTAACAAACTATGACCATTTCAATTTTGAAAAATGTAAGAATTGTCTCAAAATTCCATCAAGGATAATATTCTAACATAATTATTGATTCACTTTAGTTCATCTAATAATTAACAGTTTTTTCTCAAATTATTTTTTTTATAACTTACGATTCACGAAGTTTTTTTTTTGTGGTACAAAAAAAATACTTGACAGTTAGAATTTTGTTGTCAAGATAATTGTTAGCTATTTTTAATCTTTTGATGAATAAATTACTTTATTCCTTTAGAATAATGATATTCGTACAATAAAAAAATATGATATTCTTACATTTTTTATTTTGCAATTATTAGATTACCTTGACCTACTTTCATTTATTCATTATATCTAATCCTTAAAAGTGTAAGTATAAGAATGTTGTAATTTTTTTTATTGTACACACTCCTTTAACATATGATATGAGATTGTGCATCTTCACATATCCAGCCACTCTTTTAATTAATTCTTCATAAAGTCTAATAATATATACCCTAACCATGTAATAAATATATTGACAATCACATGCAGAAAGGAACGTACCTAAGGAACGGCCCGGGGCTATGGCACATAGGAGACTACAACTTCCGGCACCTCTTCGACGGCTACGCCACCCTCGTCAAGCTCCACTTCGAGAACGGCCGGTTAATCGCCGGCCACCGGCAACTCGAATCGCAGGCCTACAAAGCCGCAAAGAAGAACCAGAAGATATGCTACCGCGAGTTCTCCGAGGTTCCAAAGGCAGAGAACTTCTTGGCCTACGTCGGAGAACTCGCGAGCCTCTTCTCCGGCATGTCGCTCACCGACAATGCCAACACCGGAGTGGTGAAGCTCGGAGACGGAAGAGTGGTGTGCGTCACGGAGACACAAAAAGGGTCCATTGTGATAGACCCTGAGACATTGGACACGGTTGGCAAGTTCAAGTACAGTGACTCTTTGGGGGTCTTCTTCATTCTGCGCACCCTATTGTGACGGATGAGGAGTTTTTGACGCTTTTGCCTGACTTGATGAAACCGGGGTACTTGGTTGTGAGGATGGAGCCTGGAACCAATGAAAGGAAGGTGATTGGAAGGGTGAATTGTAGGGGCGGGCCTTCACCCGGTTGGGTTCACTCTTTTCCGGTTACTCAACATTATGTTATTGTGCCTGAAATGCCCTTGAGGTACTGTGCTCAGAATTTGCTCAAGGCTGAGCCTACGCCTTTGTACAAGTTCCAGTGGCACCCTCAGTCCAAAGGGTATATGCATGTCATGTGCAAGGCTAGTGGGAACATTGTAAGTCATACATATTTAATATCATATATAATGTGTTTCACTGATACATGCCTACGTATGCACCATCCTTATCTACTGGAGTATATATAGGACTAGGATGCTCTCATGTTACTTATTAACACAAAAGTAGCATGTTATTATTAATTAGAGAAAAGAAAACAAGTTTTGTTACAGTAGGAAACTTAGTATTAATTAACTAATTATCTTATTATTATATCTTTCTCTTGATCTTATAATTAACATGGTGAGTAACATGAGATGATATTATTTATGTATATGTGTGTGCAACTTTGTTCTATTAATTATTAGTGCATATATATATGTGTATGATTAATTGGGTATATGGTTTTGAAGGTGGCAAGTGTGGAAGTGCCTCTGTATATTACGTTCCATTTCATAAATGCGTATGAAGAGGAAGATGAAGATGGGAGGGTGACGGCAATTATTGCTGACTGTTGTGAGCACAATGCAGACACTACCATTCTTGAGAAGCTTACTCTGCACAACCTTCGCTCATTTAATGGCGAAGATGTTCTACCAGATGCAAGGTAAAACTTACTTGATCCTAGCCTTCCCTGATTGTCGTGTGTGTATATATATATATATGTAATCATCTTACTAACTCATAATAATATTGATTAATAGGGTTGGTCGGTTCAGAATGCCACTGGATGGGAGTCCGTATGGAACATTAGAGGCAGCATTAGACCCAAATGAACATGGAAGAGGCATGGACATGTGCAGCATAAACCCTAAGTATCTGGGGAAGAAATACAGATATGCCTATGCTTGTGGAGCACATCGCCCTTGTAACTTTCCAAACACCATCACCAAGGTTCAATTAATTTACATCTCAATTCTTAATTTCCGTCCCAAACATCTTTGGTTGCCTACATATATGATAGTTCGTTGATGTCTAATGCATGTGCAGATTGATTTAGAGATGAAAAAGGCTAAGAACTGGTATGAAGAAGGTACTGTGCCTTCAGAACCATTCTTTGTGGCTAGACCAGGTGCAACAGAAGAAGACGACGGTAAGAATACCGTCCTATAATTCAAGCACGTGCTCTTCTTCAGCACCTTTTTTGTTCTCTATATATTGCAAATTTACAATTGACCTAGAACTTCTAACCTGTTTTTCTCATATGGCAGGCGTGGTAATCTCCGTAGTTAGTGAGAAGAATGGAGGTGGATATGCGTTGTTATTAGATGGTTCGAGCTTTCAAGAGATTGCTAGGGCCAAGTTCCCTTCTGGAATTCCATATGGGCTGCATGGATGCTGGGTTCCAAAGCAGTAGAAGTATGGTTAAGGATTGTGTGTTGTTAGTGTACCTGAACATCTGTTAAGAAGAAACAATGCTTCGACTTGCATGCATTACACCTTATTAGTCCCCTACATATATATATATATTCAGAAACTATGTTATGAGTGCAAGCTGATAGTGGTGCATTATGTGTTTGTCTAATTTAAGTAGCAATTAGGGAATTCGTTTTTCCCATAGTACTTTTTCGATAGATATGTACACTCCATATACTATTTGTGAATAAATCTCAATTTTTTAATGTTCTATGATTACCAACTGTTATTCAAAATAAAATTCTCTTACACATAATCCAAAAGTATACTAGTATATAAATAAAAGCACACGTTATCATCTGAGTATCTGACTATGAGTTCTGATAGTCAGTGCATTCACGTAGAGAATGATGTGGGGATACATGGAATCCGACGAGTTTTTTCCAGACTCATTTAAGCCAGTGTAGAAATAGTTCAAAGAAAAACTTATAGTTGGGCCGCACCATATGTTAATGCATTATAAGAAACCAACTCTACAACGACCAAAAAAGAAAAACCAATACAACTATACTGAAGGTTCATTCGTGATTCAACGACCAATGCCCAGCTTGGTTATTCTCGCATGAAGTCACTAGAAGGGACATAATCATATATCTCAGATTCTTGATTTAGATACAGGTATGAATATTAATATTATATGTAGCAACTTCATACATAATATATTTCTTAAAGACCAATGATAGACAAAAATCCAAGGAGACAGCTGCAAAGAAATCGTTCTGGGATCAATTTTCTCAACCAGAAGGAATCAAGATATAACTTGTTTTATTCTTATTGGACTATATTAATTTGTTATTTTGGACAATATATAATATCATCAGTTTAGAATGAATTTTTTTTCAAAATGAAACTCCCTTCCCAGAAAGCATGATTCTGGACTGCATCACAACTCAGCAAGATTAAAAATTAAAAAATAAAATGAAAAGGGTCAGATTAGAAAATGAATTTCTCAGACCTGCAGATCTTCTCATCTGAGGATTCGAGAACAAATTTTAGAACCTAATTTGCAAATAGACCAGGTACACAATGTTATATGAACTCCCAGTGTCGAAGAATAAACTTGAGTTGAGTCATCTGCTGAAGAGCTTTTAAAGATAACAAAACGATTATTTCTGGTCTGTATAAACAGCATCAACATCATCGAGCTCGAGTAATTTGCTCATAAGTTCCTTATTCAAGTCCATAGCTTCATCATCAACCTGAAAAATCAACAAGTAACTGACTAATGTAAGTTTTCCCTGATTGCTTTCTTGTTAAAAAGGAATAGGCAACTAAAACAAGTAGACTGGTAGAATTTAGAATTACTTTCCAGAGTAGAATACAGACGTTAAATACCATTATAATAATCATCAACATACAAAAACGACAAGTTCAAACAGCTTACAGGATGGTCAATATCATCCTTAAAATTATGAACAATATCTGCATCAAGTTGCATAGAGATTTGTCTATTCACATAATTGAAGGCTAAAAGTAATGAATTTTTTAAAAATGATGGAGAAAAATGTGAATGTAAAATTTCTCCAGTCATAGAAGATAAACGGCTTCCATTTGACCAGAGAATAGAATTGTGTAGAACTAGTAACACCAAAAAGGAAAGCCATAACAGGAAAATAATGTTGGTGGCCATGAAATCAAGTGATGCAAGTTGTCACATTAAAAGTTGAGTAATGTTATTTGTACGATTTTTTGGGACATCTTGATGTGTCTCTTAAATATTGATTGAGAAAAAAGTTGAGGTCTATTCTCAACTAAAGTTTAAGAGACACCTTAAGGTGTCATTTCAAAGATATCCCAAAAAACAGTACAAATAACACTTCTCAAAAAAGTTACAAGATGGGGTAAGCACATCAAGTCTTACTGGTGTACACTTTTCCCTCCTATATATATGTGTGCGATACATGTATGCATACAGAAAATCCTACTTATACTTTCTCAGAAGGCTTCCCTGAAAAGGAAATGTTTTTCTGCAAATGGAAAGCTTTGAAAATGCAATAAAGACAGAATAGTGAGTCAGGAAACAGCAATTCCCGGATCTATTTCGTAAAATTGCATATTGCCATGTCACATATAGAACTTATGCCTCAGGATTGTTTGACTGTCAACATTTTATGCTATGTAAAATCAAAAGGAGAATGAAGAAACGAAAATGAAATACCAAGAAATGAATAAGCATATGCAATAGATAATAGAAACAAACCTCAATTGTGGTATTTGGAAGAAGTTCAGAACCATTATCAGGCTCAAAATTTATGCCTTCCTCTCGCAGCTTTGACAGTATAGTTGAATAGTTCTCTGAAGAACCTACAATTTTATAATACCTGGTAAAGTGAACTTAAATCAATGCCTAAGATCCAAATCTCTTTGTTGTGAAAGTGCAACCAAATAAAACAGCAGAGGCTGCAACTTATTTTAGCCATTATTTATTGTAGTATCAAAGCTACTGAGTGAGAGAACTGGTTTAGATTATCAAGAAAACCCAAAGAAACTGTGTTATTCCTAAAAGATATTACAAGATAGAGAGGGTATTCGAGAGACCTCTCAACTCTCCTAAAACTCAATGACTCAATTCCTAGACACCCTCTCTCTTTTATTTCCATTTTATTTATACTAATCCTACTAACTCCTAACTAATGGAAGGCCCATTAATAAGGCCCACTGTCCTATCACGGAGTGGGAGACTAATTTAAGTGTGAGAGACTACAAGATCAACCAATCCCATTATGGAATATGTCAATTTCTTATATAAATAGCATATCTGGAAGGGCGATCAATTTGACAATAACAGAACATTTGATATGCTTATACCATCCAATTGTTCCTAATAGCAACCGATTTTCATAAATCCAGCTGTTAAACTATTTCTATGTTGAGTTTATTTTCCAGAAAGGCAGAAACATAATATTTAAATCAGAAAAATATTATTTAAATAAGAGACCAGCATTCATTCCAATCTCATAATTATAAGATGAGAATGCCTGCAGTTGGCACTTGACAAATGACCATGGGTACTGGAGACATCTTTGCTTCATATATTAGAAGCTAGGATTTTGATGCAACTAATCAATTTCAGCCTTTATTCATAAACCTAATTACGTAAACCATGGGTACTTAGAGCAATGCTTTTACACAGACTAACCAATGTATTCTTCAGTAATTGGTTGAAAAAATAACGAAGGGGGAAACATTTTTTTCTTAATAGGGTTTTGATGAGTGAAATGTATGACCTCACCATAGCTGGTTCCAGGTTTCCTCCACCAAGACCAAGTCAATGCCAAAGTGCTATTACCTTATAGACAGAGCACAGAGACAGGAAGAAAATGGGGAGCAGCTTCAGCAGAGATAGTGTGAGGTGTTACACTTCTTTCCACTAAATACCAGAAATTTGATCATAACTGAGAAAGATATAAAAATCAGATGATTACCTTTCTGACCTATCCTCTTCAGTGTCATCTTCATAAGTTGGAGGGTCAATAACATCCTCAGCTCCAGCATCTAATGCAATGCCAAGTAGCTGATCTTTGTCAGCATCAGTGACTTTTATATTTACCACCCGAACACTTCTAAACTTAAACATCACAGATCCAGAATCTGCCATCTTTCCTCCATAGTCCTTCACCACTTCTCTAATCTTCGCCACAGAACGATTTACCTTATCTGTTGAGACCTCAACTACCATACTAACTCCTCCATAACCATATACCTGAAAGGTAAATGTATGTAAAAGGTTGAGTTAAAATGATGTTCCAGGTACTAAATTCCAAAAAATATAAACACCACGGGGTGGTCATTGGTAGGGTATTTATTAGGTAATATAATACCCAAGGCAGGTAATATAATACCCAAGGCAAGGCCCAAAGCAAAAATTCACTCATGCTCAGGCCCATACCCAATCTAGCAACCTAGACCCATCCACCAGGTTGAGTCTAAACAGGGCTGATTTCCCTGCACCCAAACCTGTTTACCTAATACCAGATCAAAGCTTGCAGCTGAGAATTGAACTAACAATAGTAGAGAACATTGTTCTTAAAATTGTTAAACATCTCAAACTGCCCAACATAGTGCTTGGTTAGATAATTGGGATGAATTGATTTCCCGCGAAATGTATTTTGGAAGAATTAATATTTAAATAGTTACTTTTAGAAGGATAACTTTTGAATGTTAGCCAACAATAATTTTGTAAAAATGATTTCTTTTCGTAAGATAGCATTAGGTAAAATTACATGCAAAAATCTTAAAATCATTATAAACATTTAAAATGAGCATGGGATTGTGGACAGGACCAGCACCTGACCGTGAAGCCAGACTAACAAGGACACTGACTAGTATGTGGACACTGGGAGATCCGACTAACAAGGAGACCCGTGCAGATGAGGTCCATTTGAAAACCACTGACCTCATGCTCCATTAAGACTGAGTGGGTTGCACCAATCGTACACTTTTTTTGTGTGTGTGTGTGTGTGTGTGTGTTGGGGGAGGGGGGAATCCTTAGGCTGCCCTCTGTAATGGACCCAATGGCCACCTAGAAGAATTGCTACAAGACCTCACTGCTAACTTGCCATGGTATGTTCATTATCTCCTTAATCCCTCATTCAAGGATATCCAAGCGAACAAATCAAGAATACTGTTGTACTGACCTCATAGATTTTCTCAATATAAGCCTCTTGTCCCTTCTCAGAAGCTTTCTTGATGTTGCGCTCAACAATATCTTTAGGCACATCAAGTTCCTTGGCTTTCTCAAGTACAGCAGCCAACAATGGATTTGATGTTACATTTGGACCACCTTTCTTTACGCTGTCAATGTCATTCAGCATGTTGAAATTCATGCACAGTATGTTTCCTTACTCAAAAATGAAAAACAAGACGTCTAACTAGCTGCTCTAGTTGGAAGCATGGAATCGACACAAATTGCAGAACAGATTGTGATTAAATTTGTTAAAATCAAGAATCAATCAAAGAAAAACCCAAAGAAGACAAAACAATGAACAGATGATCAAATTCATGCCACTCAAGCCTGGGCATTGGGAGGGTGATTTACCAAATACCCACGTACCCTTGGCCTATTAAAAGCTATTACCAGTTAGTTAGAGAATGACTTACGCAGACACAACCTCCTTTCCATCCTCGAGTACAATTTCGCCTTCTTTGCATCTTGAGCTTTCCTATATTGAGGCAAATACATACGAAAACTTAATTTCTCAACAGAAATACGAATCTTAACAATTAGAAAACTTGTACATACCAAACCACAACCCAACTTAAAGCCATGGAAGATACTCATTACAAGTTTCGATATTGAGAAATAGCATTTGAAGTAATGCATAATTGTGATAGAACTTTCATCAAACAGGTATGCAAGGCCAACGAAGTGACAAAAAACAAACAAACCCAATGAGCGAGGTAAATGAGAGAAAAAGGAGTGACCTACCTTTCTGCCAGCGATTTTGCTGGAACGCCTGCCCAGAGAAACAACAGGGTAAGTGGATATCTTCCTGTTGGCATTGGAGAGGGTTGCGGTTGCAGCATCCAAGGAGGGTGCCACGAACGACAAGGTTCTGTTGGGAAAAGCATGCCCTGAGGCGAAAACGTCTCTGGTTAAGGAATCAGCGCAACACGTGATGAAAATGAAAGTGGAAAGCAGTGAGAGAGTGAGTGAGGAGAGTACTGTGAGTGTGCAGGAGGAGGAAGAGGGAGGTGGGGCGAACAAGGAGGGAACCCGAATGGAGAAAACGTGGAGATGAAGCAGCAGTGCTCTCGATGCTCTCATCGTACAACTAACCAACTACACTACACAGACCAATCAGTTTAGTTGTGTCCCGCCCTCCAACGTTGCTTCTGCAACTGTAACCTCTGTGCAGCTAGTCACCTGTCATAGAATGAATGATTGCAGAGGCAGTCAGGGCAGGGTGACAACGGAAATATGAAATAGTGTTTGGATTAGCGACGTAACGTGCCCATGTTATCTTTCTTTTTACTTTGACAAAATCCCAAGTTGGTGTCAGAAACACACATAGTAAATAAATTAACAACCTTCCTATTTAAACAACCAATTTTCTCAAATAATGAAGCACCTTACTCATAAATGATATGAGTCTTATCATATAGGATCCATATACTATCTATATTAAGTATAGGTGTCAAAATAGGTATTCATAAATTAATCGCTCAAAGCCTTAATTTGGTAGCTTACATTTCCAAAGGGATAAATTGGTTCCCCAGTACATAAAGGAGATCAATTTGTTTTTGACTATAAGTGAAGACTGGTATACATTTTTAAAATGTGAAAAACCAATTTGAAACTTCAAACATAAAGACTAATTTGTACAGCTGATACATTTTAAGGGATCATTTTGGATATTTAAGGATTGTTTGATTTTTAGTTTCAGTTTTTTAATTTTCAGGATTTTTAAAAGGAAAATCTGAAAATGAAAGTTGAAACTGGATTTTGTACTTTTTTTTTTTTCAGTTTTTTAGTATTTAATTAACAAATCTAGAAAATTAAAAGAAGTGGAAATTAAAACCAGAGAACCTTAGAGGCTACTTTGGTTTAGTTTTTAAATTTAATTTAATTTTTTATTTTCAGATTTTCAATTTTTAGGATTTTATAAAAAAAACATTAAAAATTCTTAAAACTACAAATTTAAATTTTCAAATTTAATTTAAGAATTTCAGTATTTAACTTTCATAAAATTCTGAAAACTAAAAATTAAAAATGAAAATTAAAAACTGAAAACTCATATCAATAAGCCCTTGGTCTTTCACTTTTTTTAATTAATTAATTTCACTTATATACATTGAGTTTTGATGAAATTCACTCTTAAGAGATTCTTAAGTTTATGAAATCATATATTGACCTTGTATGAGTTTATAAAATCAATATATTGTCCTTCCTCTTCATTGCACATTCAATAGTACATTGAGGGAGATCATGTGATTAAAATTGAAGGAGACCATATGAATTTCACCAAATATTTAGGAGACCGTGTAATTTTCTACTTTTCTTTCATCTTTTATTAGAATCGTCTAATTTAAAAAATGAGAAATGATGTGTTAATCACCCTTAAATTAATAACTACTGTTATATAAACACATTAAATTATTAAAGGATAGTTAACCTCTTAATTTTTCACTTTAAATAATTCAATTTTTTTTTCCAAAAAGAAAACATGAAAAAATAAAAACCTAACACAATGTTTGAGGGTTTAGAGGGAGGGCAAAAAATTGTACTCATTCTCTTCTTTGATCTCCTAGTTCTGAAAAAACTATAAATGAGAAGTTTGGATGATAAGGGAGTGATACAGTGTGTTCCTCATTATTGTTCCCACTTCCCACTTTAAAATCATTCTCAAACATATTCTTAACAAAATAAATCATTTTCTTTCTCTCCACTCACTCATAG
>JAMLFY010000003.1:14373351-14458870 GCA_030441495.1 Dalbergia oliveri | reverse complement strand
AATATTCATTACACCATGGCCATTCATCACTTGATTACTTCACATTGTAGCTCAAAAGACTAATTAAATACAAATGTACAAGGCAAGTTACTTTACTTGTGCATTTTAAAGAGTAAGTTTTGGTACTTTTTTTTATTGAATAACTTTTTATAGATATCAAACTCTCATCAATTCAATTATTAAATTGTAAGTTCCTACCACATAGATCAAATGCATAAAATTTCAAAAAATTTTATATTTCATCATCCTTTTTATTTGAACATATATAATTTTGAAAATATTTATAAATCTTGAGTATTACATAACATAATCTATCAATGTTTAATTTTTCTAAAATTTGATATACTTTCATTAAGTTAATATTGCATGATTCAATGATTAGATTGATAAAAATATCTTGTTGGCTAGTCTTGCACTCCGTCCATATGGATATTTCTTTCCTTTTTTTGTTTTAAAAAATAGATAAGATTATTAGATTTAACTCATTTATTAGTTGTTATTTATCAATTTCTAGTATTAAAATAAAATATAATTTAATAATTATTGTCATAGAATTATAATTAGTATTAGGATTAATATTACTATATAATTAATATATGTAATATATAAAGTTTAATTTTTATACATTATAAAATAGTGTTACACAATCAACTAAAAGAATTTTAACAAAATGAGAAATTATGGTGAGTGGTGATAATAATAAGTAGTTGTTCCTTATATGATGATTTATTACATTGATGAAATTCTTTTGACTGCGAATGTAAAGTTGTTTTACATTTTCAATACATAAAAATTAAATTTGTAATGCAATAAAGATAATATTATATTATTCACATAAAATACATGAGAACTTATGTTAAGTTTGTCTCTATTAATCATTTTATGTCTTCATTTTTTTTTCATTATATCTTTTTTCCAACATGGGGTTAAAATACTCAAATATATTCTATAGAGGACACAAGAATTTTTTATATATACAAATGTATATATAAATTACAAAGATGTTATTATATTTGTATAATTATTTGATTTCAATCATTTTGTAAAATATTTGAACAATTGAAATTATAATAAATAAAATTGATAAACTTGAAAAAAATACAACTAATGAAAAAAAATAGGAACTATAGAGCATTTTTATAAATTTTAAGTGATATCAACAATACATTCAGCCAAGATAATATTAACTTAGGGTTCATTCAATTCATTTATAAACTTGCTAACTTTTTATTTAGGAAATTTTTTAAACTTTTAATATTGTATAGTATTTAATTAGTATAATATTATAAAATATTTATACTATATATTATTTTTATATTAATGTAATATCCGCTTGTTTTCATAATTGATTTTAATAAATATTAAAAATAAAAATGAAAATAAAATAATAATTATTAATTTTTCTAATCTAAAACTAAAATGAATATTTTACTTAAATATTTAATACTTAATTTTAGTTATATCATAAATATTTACTAATTTTTAGATTCAAATTTTAGTTTGTACTCAATAAAGTTCATTGCGAAAAAATAAACATAAATGATAAATCTATAAAAAAAATAAATTTTCTCCAAATATGTATATTAGATATGTGAGAACTTCTATCATATGAACTTCAAGAAATCAACTTAATTGTTTATTTCATCTCTTCCTTGATTTTTTTCTTTTTTTAATAGAAAATCTAAAGGATAAAATCTTGAACTATTTCTCCAAGAGGACAACACAACTATTATATATACAAATGTAGCACAAATTACACATGTGCTATTATATTTATATTCATTGACATCAATCATTTTGTAAAATGTTTGAACATATTAAATTATAACAAATCAAATAGATGATATTACAAATTTAAAGCTTAACAACACATTTGGTTTGTAAAAATATATTTTATTTTATTTTCTGAAAATAACTTTTATTTTTAATTTTTAACAATTTAAAAACATGTTTGGTGTGTTGTTTTCTTTTTTTTTAATCTTCTCTCTTGCTCAATGAAGCATCTTTGCTATAACTCCCTCTTTGGATCAAAACAATGACCTTCCACATGACAAGGAGATAACCTACAAGTTTCGCTTCTTCCGCATCAACAAAAGCAGCACAGTGGAACTCCAGCAACTCCCACCCAAACCATTCCCCCCTTCAATGACCTCTTCATCTCCCTTTGCTCCAAAGACATCGTCGTTTCCATTGCTTCAACGTCCTTGCTGTAACCCATGGGCTGCACTGGCGCGCTCTAATGGCACGTCAGCTGGAAGTCTGGAACGAGCTGGAGCTCGGTTGAATGGCCACGGTGAACTGCAAATAGTTTTCTTTTGGATCATCCAATTCTTCATAGTTGAAGGAGAGGAGGCCTTCCATAGTTCTAATTCTTTTACTGGAATGAGATCCAAGTTGTCGAATTTGAACATGTATTTCAAGTTTGCCCTGTGTTCTTGATAAGGTTGATGAGGGGGATCAATCTCTTTAGCTCTGTTAATGGTGACATTAAGGAAGATGGAGAGAGAATATTGGGGGTGCCCTCTTCTTTGGTGTGAGGACAGAGATGTGACACATGTGAGATGAAAAAAATAATGTTGATAAAACTACAAAAATGCCACAGCCTAAAACTGAAAATAGAGAAAACATTTTTTGATGTTTTCAAAATTTGAAAACTTGACTTCATTTCCTAAAATTGAAAATGAAAATGATTGACCAAACATGTTTTGTATAGCAACTTCCATTTTTTTGTGAAAGTGGAAACAGAGAAGGTTGAAACCAAGCGCGCTCTTAAAATTGCAAAACAAAAAAAATAGTAAAGTTAACTACAGAGCATGTAGTGATAAATATAAGTGACTTTAGCAATGTATTAAGTAAAATTGATACTAATTTCCAATTTTTTTTTAAATAAATGGTTATAATAGTATAAGATTTGTTAAACTTTTAATATTATATAGTATTTTATATGGTAATGTATAAGCTACTACACTATATAGTATAATATAATATTCTTTATTTGACAATAAGAATCTAATCTCTAGTCAATGTTATATAATTAAGAGAGATTCTTATATATAAATGTTATTTATATTTATTATTTGTGAAATATTGGTTACACTCTTTATTTATGATTGGATGGTGTGAATCACATTTAATTTGAAACTCATATCATATTCAATAATAAATAAAAATATATTAATATAATATTCTATAAAATATAAATATAAATAATACTATTAGTATACATCAGGGACTTGGTATCCATTTGGAGCAATAACTACTATAGTTGAAAATTTGGTCTTGATGTCAGAAACTTTTTTTTTTTTTAACAAAAAAGTAAAAGTGAAAACATAATAACAAGAGAAAGATAAGAAAATGGAAAACAAATATAGAGAAGAAGAAGAATGGGGAATAAAGCCATCAGGCAATAGCTTATATATAGCTGGCTGATGGTTACTTTTGACTTGCCGCTTCCCGCTTCTCTTACGCGTCACTGGACGACACGCAATCCCACTTCTTTTGTTTTTTTTCTGTTTTTTGCAGTGAGCGATCCCACCTTAATTTCAAAGTTAGAAAATGATACTTCATACTTGTCATGTTTTGTTTTCCAACAGGCAATTAGTTTTGAATTTTAAACTTTGTTCAAGGCTTTATATATATATATATATATATATATTGGCTTGGAACACTGCAATTAATATTTTTATTACTCAAATATATCGTCAACAAAAGAAAGACTTAATATATCGTTAATTTAATTTAAAATGGCATAGTGTCTTTGGTTCTTGAAATGAAAAGTAATTTTTTTTGTGGCAATTTTTTTATTGGAATACATTTTGAGAATTTTGTTAAATTTCCTCTTCAAATTATATATTCATAATATAGTTTGATTGATGCATTAAGAGTATAAAAAATTTTGAGTAAAAAAATTTTATACTGTCATCAAATTAAATTTCTCCTTTTATTGTTCTGCATGACTTTTCAAGGTATTAGTGAAAGTTAATTATATTTACTTATGTGATATTATATGATTAAATAATTTTGAAAAATATTTTACACTGTCAATTTATCAAAGTTAATTACACTATGATCCAATCAAATATTTCCATTTGCATTACTTTTCAAATAGTGAGGTGAAAATTAGCTATATTTATTGATGTAGCCATATATAATTGGATAATTGTGTAAAAAAAATTTACATTATTAATTTATCAAAATTAAATCATTATAATATACACTGATATAAGACTTTACATTCTTACACATCCTATAACTTTTAATAGAAGATAGATTTTATCAATATATTCGTTAAATTATAATTTCAGCGTAACTCATTTTTGTCTAGATTATTTTGGGTCAAGTGTTCTAGAACACACGGCTATTTACTTCAAATACATGATTTTTTTTTTTGCATAACAAAATATATTAAAAAAATGAAAACTTTCGCAATAGGAAACTGTGAATGTATATCCTAGTAGTTGAGGTTTAACATCTTCATATCAATTCAACTACACAGCTAAATTAAAATTTTTATAATAGAAGTTGGCAAAACAAATGTTATTAAATTCTTGCTACACATTCACAATTAACGAGTTCACATTGACCACATCAACATGAAATTGCAAGTCGACCTTTCACTTATTTTTCTTAGCACGTTACATTCTCCACCCTTTCAAAATCAATGTTTACATACTGTGACCTGATCCAACCACTCATTAATATTGCTAGTTGCGAGCATATTAAAATTTGACCCAATGTTTGCTTGTGATAGAATCATTCAAATTTAATACACGTAAATTTGTTACCTGCAAAGATGTGTCGCACAGGTGAAGAATTCAAGTCGTAGTCCTATATTACTATTATTCAGAACGTCCAGAACGAATAATGGAAGATAGAAGCGGTAGATTAATCGAATATATGCACATGCATCTAAATGCTCCCATGTGCAAAATCCATATTGTCTTTGCGTTAAAATCATAGAGCAATTTTGCCGCGCTGCAATTTATTACGTTATTTAATACATACCCACGCTAAAAATAATCACAATTTTAAGAGTAATGTTATTTATGTCACATATTATATGATATTTATATGCACTTCATTTATTATTATTTGATAAATAATATTGCCAAACTAAGTAAGATTTAATCAATAATAAAAAATAGTTCATAATATCATATAAATAATTAATATAAATAACATTTCTCAAATTTTAAATAATATCACTAGCCATTAACCAAGGATCATGCCATTTGAACTGAAGTCAATATTTTTCTTTTTTTCTTATATAAACCAAGGGTATTTATCATTGGTGATTAATTTCATCTAGGCATAGAGCTCATATTTATAAATATTGTCTTGAGCTAAAGATTCTTTACATAAGATAACCTAATTAAATGCTGTCATTATGGTGGTATGATCGTGTTAGGAGTTGATATTGTATTAACATAATTATTCATAATTCTGTTAGTATCTTTTCTTTTTATGCTGTAAATATATGATAGTAGCTGATCATAATATAATATAATCACACCGCAACAATACTTAAAAAGTCCAATTATCTATCCATTGTTCTGGTGATTAATTATTTCCCTATTTATATCGCAATATATCGATTTTTTTGTTTTCTAGATTTACATAGTCAGAGATGGGAATAAAAATCTATTAAAGTTACACAATTAATCCAATATCATACGAAAAAGAGTACTTAAGAATTTTATCTAGGAAAATTTTCTCTCTAGAAAATGACATGAAAAAGTGAAAAGAGATAGAGAGAGACAGTAGTGTGTTCCTTTCTCTCTCTTTTTCTCAATCTCTATCTATACCAAACCAACGCCTTTTACCGTGTATGTATGTAGTCCATACTGTCCACACACACTGCTATTCTTCTTCTTCTTCTTCTTCTTCTCTCTCTTGTTCTTTTCTCTCTCTACAATGGCTCATCTCTTCAGAGACCTCTCATTGGGACATTCCAAGAGAGAGACAACACCGCCACCACCGCCGCCGTCGATTACGCCACCGAAGCCAGCCGCCGTCGCCGACGACCTACCTTCTCCTCTAGGTCAACTTGCCGCGAAGCTCACCGATTCCGAACTCGCCCTAACCGCCTACGAGATCTTCGTCGCCGCGTGCCGCACATCCGCCGGGAAGCCTCTGAGCTCCGCTTCCAACGGCTCCAACAACCACTCCACCACCGAGTCGCCGAGTCACAACTCGCCGAACTCGCCGGCGGTGCAGCGATCCCTAACTTCCACCGCCGCCAGCAAGATGAAGAAGGCGCTAGGCCTGAAATCGCCAGGTTCGGGCTCGAGGAAGAGCCCTGGCTCAGGTTCGGCTTCAGGTTCGGGTCCGGGGAAGGCGAAGAAGCCGTTGACGGTGGGAGAGCTCATGAGGAACCAGATGAGGGTTTCGGAGGCCATGGATTCGCGCGTCAGGCGAGCTCTGCTCAGGATCTCCGCTGGCCAGGTCGCTTTCGTGTGTGTTCGTTTTCTGCTTGATTGAATGCGCGTGTGTGTGAATGTTGCAGTGCATGTTGAAAATCGCGTTTGATCTGGTTATTGTAGCTGATTTTTTGGCTTAATTTTTAGTTTTTTCATTGTTTTAATTGTTTGAATTAGCCTAGGTGTGTTTTTTATCTGCTATTGGATAATTATAGTTTTGTGAGTTAAGTAGTATGATGATGTCACTTGGATCCAGTGATGACACGTGTTCGAATACGAGGTGGTTGTTATGATTGTTCTTCGATTGTTCCATGCTTAAGAAAGAGTTCAAGTGTAATTGACTGTGATTTTGCTGTGTTGTGGAGTTTATTGCAGGTTGGAAGGAGGATTGAGTCTGTGGTGGTTCCCCTGAGCTCTTGCAGCAGCTCAAGTCTACGGATTTTACTGATCATCAGGAGTATGAAGAGTGGCAGAAGAGAACCCTGAAGGTTCTGGAGGCTGGTCTGATTTTGCATCCTTACATGGCTATTGACAAGTCGAATTCTGCAGCGCAACGTCTGCGGCATATTATTCATGCTGCTCTGGATAGGCCTATAGAGACTGGGAAGAATAATGAGTCTATGCAGGTTCTTCGGAGTGCCGTCATGTCGCTTGCAAGTAGGTCATACGATGGGTCTCTTACTGATTCATGCCACTGGGCTGATGGGCTTCCTCTGAATCTCCGGCTTTATGAAATGCTTCTTCAGTCCTGCTTTGACGCTAATGATGAGTCATTGATTATTGAGGAGTTTGATGAGCTAATGGAACAGATTAAGAAGACCTGGGGAATCCTTGGATTAAACCAAACACTTCATAATCTCTGTTTTACTTGGGTTTTGTTTCACCGATTCGTTGTGACTGGCCAGGCTGATTTGGATTTGCTTTCTTTTGCTGATGGTCAGCTAGCTGAAGTTGCAAAGGATGCAAAGACAACAAAGGATGCAGAATACCCCAAAATTTTGAGCTCTACATTGACTTCAATATTGGGGTGGGCTGAGAAAAGGCTTCTTGCATACCATGAAACTTTTGACAGTGGAAATGTTGAAACCATGCAGGGAATTGTTTCTTTAGGGGTTGCAGCAGCTAAGATTTTGGTTGAAGACATATCTAATGAGTATCGGCGAAGGAGAAGAACTGAAGTCAATGTTGCCCGTGAAAGGATTGAAACTTACATCAGGTCTTCACTACGTACTGCCTTTTGCTCAGGCAAGTTCTTACCGTCTGCCATTGACTTTTCCCTATAGTAAAAGCTGATAGACTTGATTTATATCATCATATGGGCTGGTTACATCAAAGCATGGCCAGATTAGGATTTATGCCTAAAGTGTGAGAATTTTTGGTTTTAAAACAAGATTTTAATTTTTATGCACTGACAGTATAAAAGTATCTTACAAAGTCATCCAATCATGTATTGCCATGTTAGTCATGATAGTTGACTCCCACCCACTAATTGAAAGGTCGTGCAAATGAAAGATTTTATTGGACGATAGAGTAAAAATATTTTACAAATACTGTTAGTGTATCAAAATTAAACTCTGAAACTCTCAACTCAGGTGCGCATGTGCATTTTCTTATAAAGCCATTAATTTTTCTATTAAGATAAACAGCCAGTGTTAAATTTTGTCAGTATATAAAACTACAACTTTTGGTGACTGTAAGTGGAAAAACTAGACATTACATTACATATATAAAACATTCCGATTAGATATACAAGCCAAGGTCAATTAGGCATGCTAGTTTGGAGATGCATACGATGTCATTTTCTTCTTGTTAAGTGTTTGGGGGCTGGGTGGCCCCATTTTACATCCATTTAAAACAGCTTATAAAGGATCAATTTACTTGGCTGGGCTGTGCAATAGTAATGGATAGGTTGACGATGAAGCCTAGGTGCACCCGTGTTATGTTGGCTTAATGTTGAGTAATTACTCTTATCATTTTCGTTAATTCTTCATCTTTCTGCCTCTCTATATATTTGTTTATGCTGAAATATGCTTGTTTTGATGATGCATAGATAATGGAGAAAGCAGACTCAAGCAGGAGAGCATCCAAAAATCAGCCAAATGCTCTCCCGGTCCTTGCCATACTTGCAAAGGATGTAGGTAGCTTGGCAATTAATGAAAAGCTAGTGTTCAGTCCCATACTTAAGAGATGGCATCCTTTGGCAGCAGGTCTTGCTGTGGCCACCCTTCATGCATGCTATGGAAATGAGTTGAAGCAATTCATTTCGAATATCACAGAATTGACACCAGATGCTGTTCAAGTGTTGAGAGCTGCTGATCAGTTGGAGAAAGACCTTGTGCAGATAGCAGTCGAAGATTCCGTTGACAGTGACGATGGTGGTAAAGCAATAATCCGTGAGATGCCTCCATATGAGGCTGAAACTGCAATTGCCAATCTGGTGAAAATATGGATTAAGACTAGATTAGACAGACTGAAGAGAGAAATCTGCAGTTTGATGAAATCATTGTAACTTCATCACCTACGAAAATTTTAGCCAGGGATGAATATTTTGATAGTTAGACTCTCAATAATCCGTGAGATGCCTCCATATGAGGCTGAAACTGCAATTGCCAATCTGGTGAAAATATGGATTAAGACTAGATTAGACAGACTGAAAGAGTGGGTTGATAGAAATCTGCAGCAAGAGGTTTGCATTCTTATTTTCTTTTTGAACTGATTGATGATTTTCATTGTAACTTCATCACCTACGAAAATTTTAGCCAGGGATGAATATTTTGATAGTTAGACTCTGGAGTTTATGGCATATAGGCAAAGGCATCATAAAGTCATTGCTAAATTTTTAAGTTGTGTGCATCTCTTCAGTCATGAGTTTTAGTTGATAAGTGATGACTTGTTCACACGTGTGATGAATCCTTTGTTCTAATTATGCATTGATTGGTTACCTTTTGATTTAGAACTAACCTAGTTTACTGGGATTTCCCAGCATTGGATTCCACAATCAAATCAGGAGGGTTATGCCCCATCTGCTGTTGAAGTTTTGCGAATCATGAATGAAACTTTGGATGCATTCTTTCAGCTTCCAATACCAATGCATCCTGCCTTGCTTCCTGAAGTGATGAATGGCCTTGATAAATGCCTTCAGTACTATGTTATCAAAGCAAAGTCTGGCTGTGGTAAATGATGTTGAAATTTAATAGTTGAGCCTTGAAATTTTATACCTTTAATGACTTTTGTTCTTTGTTCTAATATTCAGGATCACGAAATACATTTGTTCCAACAATGCCGGCATTGACCAGATGCACTATGGAGTCAAAGTTTCAAGGCTTTGGGAAGAAGAAAGATAAATCTCCCAATCCTCAGAAGAGAAATCCTCAGGTTGCCACAAATGGGGATAGCTCTTTTGGGATCCCACAACTATGTGTTCGCATAAATACTCTGCAATGGATCCTGGGTGAATTTGATGTTCTGGAAAAGAATAATTACCCTTCTGCGGAACTCTGAATCTGCTCATGTAGAAGATTTTTCGAATGGATTAGCAAAGAAGTTTGAACTATCTCCTGCAGCATGTCTTGAAGGAATTCAGCAACTGTGTGAGGCAGTGGCATATAGAATCATCTTTCATGATCTAAGCCATGTTTTATATGATGGTTTATATGTTGGTGATCCATCATCTTCCAGGATTGAACCATTTCTTCAGGGTCTTGAGCGAAACTTGTTGTTCATTTCAGACACTGTTCATGAAAGAGTTCGCACACGTATTATAACTGAAATAATGAGAGCTTCCTTTGATGGTTTCTTGCTTGTATTGCTTGCTGGAGGCCCCTCTCGTGCTTTTTCTCGGAAGGACTCTCAGATCATTGAGGATGATTTCAAATTTCTTAAGGAGCTTTTTTGGGCCAACGGGGATGGCTTGCCTTCTGAATTAATAGATAAGTTTTCAACTACTGTGAGATCTATCCTTCCTCTTTACAGAACTGACACAGAGACCCTCATTGAGCGGTTTAGGCGGGTAACCCTGGAGGCATATAAATCCTCTGCAAGGTCTAGACTTCCATTACCTCCAACTTCTGGCCAGTGGGACCCATCTGAACCGAACACATTGTTACGTGTTTTATGCTATAGAAATGATGAAGTAGCTTCTAAGTTTCTTAAAAAGACATATGATCTACCTAAGAAACTTTGACAACCTTAAGAAACAGTAAATGGAATGGCAAATTGGGATATCGGTGTGGAGTGTGCATTCTGCTTAACAGTCTGGTTATGCTTGTAACTACCAGCTAATATATCTGCATTGTTGTTCAGGATGCGACTGCCTTGTAAAAGTACATTGGGAATGTTGGCCAAAGGCTTATTGCTGCTGGCATATTCTTAGAGTCTGAAGTGAGGCAGCATAAATGGTAGCCATGAGAATGGCTGGCTTATTTGCGAAGGTAGTGGAATATTCTTTCTGATTCATTGATTATTCGAAGATATATCTCACGGTGGTTTATTCTGTGTTCAGCTTTCATTCTTTTTTTTCTTTCTAATTTGTCTTTTGAGAGGTCGCTATATATATATATATATATGTGAAAATGATATCCTTGTTCCCGTTATTCTTTTGTTAAATTCCTTGGGATTGGGTTGCCCCATTTTTACTAGTGTGAAAGTCAGGCCTTGTATATAGCAGATCTGTTGATTGAAAAAGTTTATGCCATTATTTATTGTTAGCATTGTACGGAAAGGCTGGCGTTCGTTCTAAGTTAGGATTCAACATTGGGTGACTTCTCACATACAGATGTAAAAAAATATGTAGCATGTATCGAATGTTGAGATGACATGTATATTATGGGGTCCACATGACAGTAAATTTAAAGTGTCATTTAAAGTAATAATGTAGTCATTACTTGGGCTTAAGTTTAAAATTAGAAGATTAAATTATGCAATCTTTTTAAATTATTTTTTGTTCTTGATTAAAAAAAAATCCCAGAAAAAAAATCCCAAATGTGAGATATTCTTCTTGTCATGTTCTTCCACCCTCATCTGCAAATGATGTTGCAAGCGGCCACGAGGTTGCTATAGGAGGCGCATGGAGGAGAGCCGTGGGGCAACACTGGCGCCAGTGCGGTGTTCGACGACAGAGTCTGGAGATGGTGGTGGTAGGATTTCAATGAAGGAAAGAAGGGGAAGCAACGACAAAGGGAATCTTGTTGGGTTTGATTCGAAGGCCAAGTGAGAGTCTTGCTGTGGCGGATCACTCTGGCTGTGGCTGAACCAAAATCAGAGGGTTCCATGATCATCAAATTAAAGAGCTAGTGAAACTACGAACGCAGCTATCCAACCTTCGCCGCACCACCGCCCACCTCTCTTGCGTTGTTCGTTCTTTGCAACTGTGGTTCTCACTTTGCCCGCTCCCCAATGCACTCCACCCCCTCGCTTCTGTTTTTTTTTTTTTGTCTTTTTATTGATCAAAAAGGATAAAATCAAAACAAAAGAACACCTTAGGTGGCTCAAACACGACCCCATGAAATTAGCCCCTAGAGAAGAAGATTAGAAGATGGCGATACTGGCTTCTAATCATTTAGTTCTTTTTTAATGGGTTTATTTTTTCTTTTTTTATGTTTATCTCAGAAACCACCAACCTGCTAAATGCTAATTAAGTTCTTTACACCTTTTGACCTAGCATGGCCCGATTTGAATAACATCCACATGTCCTTCCTTGATTGGCCCCATCACATCTTTATTGTGCTTGTAACAAATGCATCTGCTGGTGAGAACTCCCCTTCAACATTGTGTATGTGCCATTTTAGTAGTTCGCTTTTATGTGCTAGGCAATAATTTCTCCTAGTTTTCGCCACACTATAATGGGTTTTCTAGCCGGGAGTGACGGGATGTGCCATGTGTGGACAGCTAGAAACAGCTTTGGCTGCGTGATTGACGGAAAGTGCAAATCCGTGCCGCCGGAGCAACAGCTTCTATGAAGAAAAGAGTATACTATAGGGATTTGCAACTGTAAAAAAGAAAAAATGGCTCACGTTCGTCACCCACTTTGCTGTGTTTTGCCGACTGTTGGATTTGGCTTCTTTAACCAAGAAAAGGAAATCCAACGTAGTAATGAAAATTTGGTTGATACCTCAATGGCAGTGTGGTTATTTTTGGAGAAAAATGAAAAGCAATTTTCGTAAATTTGTAATAACTGTTGCCCAAAATAGTTATCAATAGTTAAATACATTCAAAAGAAAAGAAAACATTTTTGTTTTTCTTTAAAATTAAAGGTCATGTTGAATATCCATGCCTATATAATTTGTTATTGAAAAACAAGAGGAGAGAGGAGGTTAGCTGTTTGGTGGATTTGACTGTTTGAATAGCACAGTAGAATCATAGCATCGCCACACGACGAAAAAAAGAAGATATAGTTAAGGTTTATTTTTCACACAATGAAATAATCATCAGTTTTCAATGTAGTGTTATCTGAATATTACCCTCCCGAAAATATATAATACGTTTGTTTTATTTTGATAAAGTTATATTTTAAGAGTTTAATTTTAATGCTCTGAATATAAAAGATTTTATATTATCATCTAATAAAAATCTTTCATTTATATAACTTTTAAGTGTAGATAGAAGAGTCAACTATTATGGTTAATGTATTAATACATAATTGGATAACTGTATAAAATTATTTTACACTGTAAATCCATTAAATTAAATCCATAATTTAATACTTAAAAATTTTCATATTAGGCTATATTTAGTTAGAGAATAAAAATAAAGTGAAAATTTTTATGAATAAACTTCAAATATAATATTACACCTAAAGTTCATCTATAAAAATTTTTACCTTATTTTTGGCCTAAAAAAACATTGCCTTGAAAGAATATTTACCCACCTTAATATATACGTATTTCCTGATGCACATTTATCTCTATTTACATTTATCTTTAGTTTTAAAAAAATAAAAAGATATATCCCCAATATTTATTATGTAAAAACATTAACTAATTTTTTAAATAAAAATATACTATTAACTTAAAGTTTATATATCATCAAAGATTTTATATTGATGCAATGAGAATATAAAAAACTACTACAATCATCTAATTATGTATTTTCATGTCAACTAATATAAATAATACTCACATTCAAAGTTATACAATATTTCATTGAATGACTATACAAAAGTATTTTACAGTTACACTACATTAAAATTAAACTCTATTTTACAGTTGTTGTTTCCTTTGGTTCCGCTAAAAGACCGAATACGCATGCATTTACTGTGCAAAGGCAATGTTTTACATAGCAACTGAGGTTTGTGGGGAATTCTACGACTAGTAGGCAGACGAGGCACTGTTGGATTGACTATAAGCGCAAAATAGAATGATTAAAATCAAATAAAGCGATTTATAAAGTACCAATACCAAACGCACAAACGGAATATGACCACCAAATAGCTTATTGCATTGCTCGTGAAACAAACCTTTTGTTCATAATGGGATGCGTCTTGTTCTTCTAAGTTCTCATAGACACTAATGTTTCAGCTCTGAAGACTGGAGGCACTCCTTTACAATTTCCTTGATCCTTCTCTTCATTAGTTTATCCTTCACACCAGCAAGCATGTCCCGGTAGAACATTTCCAACCTCACCAGCGTCCTATGATCTGCTCCCTCTAACATGTTCTCCCATTCCTTTGCAATGTCAAATGAACCTGAATCCCTCAACGACGCAGGGATATCTTGCTCATCAAAAGGTTTTCCAAACACGCAACCATGAAGTATACTAGCATATCTTTCCGTTGTAGATAGCTTTGTTTGAAGCAGCTTCAGCTCATTCAATGCTGACGATAATTTCTCGTCTGTTTCTTTGGTCTCCTTCTCTGATTCCTCTTCCTTGAAATCCTCCATCATTGGAGGCCACAGAACCATGGTGGGAGTGTAACAATCCATTTCCGTGCCATTTCCAAGAACTCCGCTCCTCCCCCTACCCCAAGACCACACCTTGTATCCATCCTGCGCAACAACAATGGTATGGGCAGCCCCACATGCGACTTGAACCGGATCCGGAAATTTAGGTTGATGTGGCTTGCATGATACGAGCAAGGGAGAGAGGGCATCACCTGAATCTGTTTCAGCACGACTAGCATTAGGGCATAAGCCAAGACCCTTCTCCATTCCCCATGACCACACATCCCAGCGGAGGAAACAACACTTGTATGAAACAAGCCGCAATCAACTCTAACAAGATATATGTTTTGTGGCAAGTCTTGAACAGGTGTAGGAAATAATGTGCTTTGTGTTGTTCCATGTCCAAGTTGGCCATTATCCCCAAGGCCAAAAGTCCAGCACTGGCTTTCTGATGTGTCAGTAGATTTCTTTTTGTGAGTGAGCAAAGCAGTGTGAAAGGCTCCACATGCTATCTCATAAATTGTCCAAAGGGACTCCTTATCAAATGTTTTCACAACTTCTGGATGTGGCCTGCTCTCCCTATCCCCCAACCCTAACTGGCCATGGCTGTTACAACCCCAAGAGAAGCACACTAGATCTTCACCCTTGTATGATTCTCCGGCACCAACCAATGCTACAACATGCTCATTTCCACATGCAACCTTGACAACAGTGCGACCATGAAAATCCAATACTGGCGTTGGACTGAAGCTACTTACAAGAGATAACCCGCCACCTTCTTTGCTTTGTTGTGGGCAGTTTCCCCACATCCACAGGACCCCACGATTGTCAATTGCCAGAGACATCATTCCTCCTGCTTTGACAGCACATATCTGAAATAATTGAACAGGCAAAAACACATTGATGACACTGTCACCTGGCCTCATGTTTTACAATAAAATTAATGCAATTCATGTTGTTATACCTTTATTGATGCCTTGCCTTCCGGTTCAGACACACCTGTTGATGAATCAGGTGGGTGCAACTCAGAAAACTTGCTCAGTAAGCAGGGTGTTAGGGAATAAACTCCATCAATATAGTCTTTGTCTTGCCACTTCCTCCCCATTGATACCAAGTTGACCATCCATACAATAGTCAAGGATGTAGATACTAGGCATTAATTCAACAAACTTCTAGGAAGTAAAAACAAGAAATATCTGTAACTGAATTCGACCAAGTGACTCCTAGCACATTAAGGATACAGATATTGTAACCCCAGCACCAAACAGATCCGTCATCTGTCAAACAGAGAAAGACAAGTTAAATGGGGGAATAACCTTAAAATTCCAATTAGATGAACCTGCCTAAGTTCACACCAGATTCCCAGTACTCGTGTTTCATATCTATATCAGCACAGGAATCTTAACTGCCTGCACATTATATTCACTCTGTCAAAAGGAGGGTAATAATAATTGGGCCACCTTAGATTGTGGGCCCAATAAGGGAAAGAGAGATTCAAATCCCCCTCCCTTAATAGCAATGTTCTATCGGAGACCAAAAGGAAAAAGAATGCAAGAATTGAACAGACATAATTATTCACTTCATAGCACTCACACTGCAGTTGAGAAAATGCAGGAATTTGTCAAGTAATTTATTTCCCTCTGTTTATTTTCGTAGAGTTGATGCTAGACCACTATTTCAGCCCCAAAATCAACCTTACGTATTATAGTTTAAAAGTGCATCCAATAACATAGCAAGAGTCTGACAATATGTGCTAAAAGAATGCTGATATTATTGCAGCAAGAAAATGGAAGTCATGCACTTGCACATTATGGAGCACTAGAGATGAAAAATTATTTATTAATTACAACCAAAGGTTCAAATGTTCAACTGTTCCTCTTTTGATTTGGGCCAAACAAGCAAGATACCACATTGAAATGAAGCTTGAATTTGTTTTTTCCCTAGTGACCTATGAAATCCGCAATAGGGAAACAAGGCATGATGTATGCAAAGTCTTCAAAAACATCACCAAACAAGTCTTCACACACAACGAAATCTGAAGGACTAATTGGCAGGCCGATTCAAATGAACCAGCCAAAATTTTAGTAAGATTAAGATGTATAATCATTTTACACTTGCTTGGTACAATGAAAACCATCTCAGTTTTTTTTTTTTCCTATTTTTTTCTCGGTTTCACCCTCATGTACCAAGTAGTGAAAATTAAAACCTTCTCATTTTCACTCCACGCCCAATCCCAACTTATACATTCCCATTTTCTCACTTATCCCTAAAGGCACATCTATTTAAATGTATTGCCACATCAACCATAATAGTTGACTATCCCACCCAATATTTGAAAAATCATGCAAATGAAAGATTTTGATTGGATGACATTGTAAGTGTATCAAAATTAAACTCAAAAACACTTAATAAAAGCAATTAAAAAGAGGCAAATTGAAAGGTATGAAGCACAGTAACAGAACCTGCTAGAGCAAGACTATGATAAGCACCGGCAGCAATAGTGACCATTTTGGGAGTGTGTCCTTCTTCTCCATTGGGGTTTGGAAACTTGACCTGAACTGGGGAAAGCTCGTCTTTTTCTGATTCATGGCCAAGCCGCCCAAACATTCCTCTGCCCCACGAGTACACACTGCCATCCCCTGAAATCAATCAACATCAGAACACTCCTCCCCTGCTCTCTCAACTCTCAACAAAATCACACAAAAACCAATTCAGAAATTTTCTCAAACATATGATATGCAGTACGGGGAATTTTGATCTTTTCTTACCGGTAAGAATGAGAGTGTGTGCTTCCCCTGCGGCCACGGCGACGACCTTACGCGACAAGTTGCCGGAGTTCGGAGATTTCCAGAGTCTTCCATTGCCTCCAGCCAGTAAAGAACGAGACGACAGTCACAGAGCAAGAAGTAGCTCTATCTATCGCAAAACTTAAATTGGACGAGGAAAGACAAAAGCAGAAAAAGACAGAGAGACTTGGAATTTATAAAAGAGAGCCTTTTATTCTCTCTCCAAATGAATTTTATTATTTGGATACTCAAAAGGGATACTCATTCGTAGTAGATGAGAAAAGCAATGGCGACTATCACATTTAACAATAGGGGTGTTAAAGTGGTTAATTAGAGCTATTTTTAATGAATTGATTGATTTAAGTTAGTAAAAATTTCAAATTATTTTAACTTTAACCCAATCTTTTATTTTTAAAATTCATAATTTATTAAAAAAATAAGGCCCAAAATGTTATATACTTACAATCTATTGCCATTTTTTTTTTTTAAAAATAAAACAATCATAATTAACACTATTAATAATAATATTTTTTAATCAAAGTTAATAATTGTTATGAACTCAAAAATACATAAAAAAAAAAAATTCATTAAAATATTAAAAAAAATTTAAATTTTTTATTACAGTACTACCTATAAATTATTCATTTAACTTAAAAAAATTTAAACATCTATTCAAATAATAAAATTAGTGATATATATATTTTTTGAAAATATTTCACTTCTCCAAATAGAAAGTGAGTGTGGTTTTTATTGGCACAATTGAAAAGTAATTTTCTAGTTCTTCTCAATCTATGATTTCAATTAAAATTTGATATATCACCAAACAAATAAGAAGTTTGATAAAATAATTCAACATATTTTTGTCAAATAAGTTTAAATAGATTGGAATTTGACAAAAGAGTTTTGTCAAATAATACATTTGAATTTTCTAAGGTATCCACCACGAGTTCAAAATTATTCTATTTTAAGAGCAAAGATTGAATTCTCATTACATTAGTTAAGGAAGAAAGGACCTTACTACCATTTTGGTGGCTAGAGAGTGCTATCTTTTTTTGGTAAAGGGAAAAAGAAAGACAAACAAACAGGGCACTTAGCTATTCATAACATCAGGCCATATTTTTTGGATGTAAACGACAAAGATTGATTCACTTTCCAAGCCAAATAGGAGTGTGGAACATGATGAAGCAAAATTACCACAAGTAATTTTTTCATAAGTTCTCAATCATGATTTTTGAGGGCTAAAATTTATCTCAGAACAAACTAAAAATTCTGATTCAACATATTTTTGATGACTAAAGCTCCATCCAAGTTTAAATGCAAGAAAAGCGAAAGTCCCATTGAAAAACACCTTTTGTCAAATAACTTGTATCCACATTCAACTTAATCTAAGTGGATCCAAGCCCACTTGTTTAAAATTATTCTATTTTAAGAATAAGGAACTTGATGCCAAACTTCATTCTTAAATATTAGATTCTGGAAGACCAAGGTTATATATAAAAGTTATTGGTGGCTAGAGAGTGCTATTTAGATGCTTAAAACCCTTACTACCATTTTGGTGGCTAAAGATGCTATTTAGATACTTAAAATTTAAAGATATGGAGTACAAAATAAAATGGAACCCTTAATTTAGAAACTAGCATCGCTTTTGTACTCCATCTTGAGACTTGAGATTAGAGGGAAAAAAGAAAAGTGCCTCAGTTAGTCATTTTTCAATTCATCTTTTATCAGCAAGGCCTCTTCAATTTTCACTCCTAGTTTTTCCTTGTTTTAAAGATGCTGCGGAATCTGTTCATTATAGATTTTGCATTTCATCAGCTGATCATTACCTGTCTTTACAAGTTAATTAAAAACCTTGTGTTCTTGAACATGAAAAATCACCTAAAATAATGGAAGGTAGTTTACTGCTTGATTAGCAGCATATATCCTTCACTCCTAAATTATGAGCACCCATTTGGTTTCGACTTCTAATTTAGTATCAAAACCTAGCCAAGGCGCATCATGGTAATGTGGCATCCATCATTTAACAGTTATGAGCTGCTCCAAGTTATTATTGTACCACTTTTGCTGCAGAGATATGATGGTGTAAGGATCCAAACTGTCAAGTCAAATGAAAGTGGCGTCATTCATTTTCCACTTTAAATCAATTATTCTAACATTGTGCAAAATTAGAACAATTCTAAGTGAGGGAATAAGAAAAGAGAAAGGAAGATTATACACATGGAACATAAAATTTTAATCCTAACGGTTCTGCTAAAGATATCAAAGTCAGCACTAAAAAAGTTCGCAACAAAACAACTATCCACAATCTAACAAACTAATTGCAACATAAACAATTTCTTCTGCCCCATATGATGTTTTATATACATGTCATGAAACAATATTAAGAATCCAACAATGAAGAAGCTACTATCCCTAAAACCAAGGTACTTCCATTTTTCTGTCCAATACATGAAACATCCTTGTTCAACAGACAAATTAACACACATTAATTAATTGAAACTAGCTATCTAGCCAGTGCACAGCCCTCCACCAGGGTGATCATCAGTACTCATCATGATCACATCATCCTCTTCGCTAACAAAAGCAGACAAATTCACATACTTATCCTGCTCCGCCCTATCCCTCCACCTCGCCCTGCAGATCACGCAGCTAGCCGTTCTCCTCCCCTGCTCCTCTTCCACCTCACCAAGCACTCCTCATGAATAGGGTTCTTGCATGTCCCACACGCCACAAGCTTCTCCTCCTTCCCCATCTCCTCAAGGCACACGGGACACGTGGCACCATCCTCCATCTCAACTCCTTGATGCCTCATCATCATCATCAGGCTCGTCGACGAGGACGACCCTGAAGATGATGATCCTTCCCCTCCTCCATCCAAGAACAGCTGGTGGAACATCCGCCGGAGGGTCCCTCCGGCTACAGCCTCCGGCAACGTCGGCATGGCGAGGAGGCGCTGGAGCTGGCATGGCCGCAGGGTCCTTCTCCTGAGGCACACGTCGTCGAGGGACACGCCTAAGACCCTGATGAAGACGAAGAGGATGTGTTTGCATGGTGTGGTGCGGTCCGGGCAGGTGCATGAGGGGGTGGAGGAGAGGCTCACGGTGTAGACGTTTCCGGTGGCGCCGAGGACGAAGAAGGTGGCGCCGGAGCGGTGGAGTAAGCGGAGGCGGTGCCGGAGGGCTCGGACTATGCGGTCGGAGATCGGTTGGCTCGGCTGCCTGAACCGAGGATGGTGGTGGTTTTGTTGGGAGTTGTTGTTAGAACTTGAGGATGAAACAGATTCCATTATTGTTGCAAATGTCAAAATGGGGGGAAGTTAAGGTTGTTATGACAGTTGGTTGTTTGATTTGTTAGTTAGTTGGAGTATGGAATTTAGGATTTTTTTTTTGTTTGGTTGGCTGTGGGGTTATGTAGAAGGGGTGTGGCTGTGATTCTTTGTGTGGATTTGAGGGACACGTGAAGGAATAAGGGGTGGATGATGCCTTTGTTTTGTAGGGTGGAGAATTCCAAACCGTAACTTGAGGACTTAGCTTGCTGTTTGTGTGATGGGTGTGGTAAACCATGCAGCACGCTTAAGCGAGGGAGTTGCAAATACCAGTAATTGATACGTGCAATCCACACAATTAATACATCGTTGTTGCTGTTGTTTTGCTATCTTGTATCCAGCCAAGGTTTTCCCTTATCTATTTCTCATTGTTGTCTTGTTTTACACCATGTCTATACTCTGCAAGGAATATAATTGGTATCTAGTTAAACGAAAAAGGAATATAATTGGTATCCCGGCCAAGGTTTTACTAGATCAATTTAATCAGAAGTGAAATTTTATGTATGAGATAACAAGGAATATAATTGGTATCTAGTTAAATAAAAAAATATAAGGAATATAAGGAATGGAATGCTTGATGCTTCGAGTTGTGGATGCGTTATGGTAAATGGATACGGGCCGACATTCTGGTGAGGACTTCAAAGAGAAATTATTATTTAATATTAGAGTAAGACAATTTATTTTACTTTATTTATTAATTGATAAATTAGTTATTATATTAAAAATATATGAAAAATATGAGATAATAATAATCCACAAAATTAATAAATAAATTAAAATAAGTATTTTCTTTTACTTTTGCGTGCACATAATATTTTTCAACTGGAAATTAGAAACTTTAATACTGGGCATCCCGCGCTGGATCTTGATGCAAAGTGCGAACAGATTTGGTGAAAATCTAAAAATAATTTTGCTCTGATGTGATACTATTGTAATAGGCTATTTTAAATTTGGCCCAAACTTTAGAGGGTCAATCCAAACTGCCGACCTAAATTGATAGCTTGTTTGTTACTATAACTATTACTTGGGCCTAGCCCAAACAACTTTGTTCTTCAAGTATACATTTATCGTGGAATTGTACTGATATTGTTACTGTTTTGTATGATATGTATATGGATATTTAATCATTTATTTTAATACTTAAAAGTAGATGTTTAATTGAGACATTCTCTATTATTATTTGATGGAATGAATGGTTTAGAAATTTACCATTATTACATTCAACAATAATAGTTAGGATTCAATTAAATACCCACTTCGTGTTAAAATAGGATTTTTATATATTTATATTTATATTCATACATATGGGTTCTAATCCATTAGGCAACACATAAATAAGTGAAGCATTTCAATAAGATCCCTGCATAGCACGGGTGTAGTTCTAGTGTTCCCCTTCCCCTTTCTTGGGTGTGTGAGTTGACAAAAATAAAACGATCAAAATTTCCTTGTGACATGGTGACGTGCTCAAGCAGGTACCTCTCTCGTATTTCTTCATATACATAAATATCTTGAACAAATTCAGAACCCCATGCCTATGGAATTTGAAACGTTTCACTCGATTAACGCTTCATTATAAATCTATCATGAAATTTTTATAAGAAAAAAAAACTTTCCGTAAATTTCATTTTTTAAGAACTTTTTTTTCACAAAATTAGATATCAAAAATATAATTTACGTGGCACTATTAATATTATTTTATTTGACCTTTTTTTAAAAAAATATATATTATCCTCAATTTCTATTTTTTTATTTTGGGGTTCCTACATCTAAATTTCTAGTTTTTCCTGTACTGTCTGCGCGGCTCCGGTGGCACTGGGGAGAGGTGCAAACAGAACAGCGGAGAAGCCAAGTCCAACACAAGAAAGGACAAGACAAGACAGAAGAGTGAGTGAAAGAGTAATCTTGGCTTATCTTCTTCTCAACATCCACTAACCCCTTTTTTGCTTGCAGAGAATAGGAAGTAGCAGTTCAACTTCAAAATTTCAACCTTTGCCAATACTTACATTACATGCCCCTCCTTCACTGTAAGCTCCAAACACGCCAATGGTCCGTTTCGTCCTAAAATCTACTGAACCTCGGGAACAGGTTTGTTCATGTCTTTCACTCTCGTCCTTTCTGTTTTCCAAACCATTTTTTTTTTTATCCATTTACAACTCCCTGAAGAGCAAAACATGTATTCGACTTTGTGTGTTTTGTTGGTGTATACTTTTATTGAAATTCAATATCTTTAATCTTATTTTTTATGCAAAGTGTTTCCTTTTATGCTTAATGGTTTAATGGGGGCACTTTTATCATCATGCAGCTTTCTCCTTCAAAAGGGGTTGTCTGAAATTTGTCGAGTTTTTTTTTCTTTTTCTTCTTTCTGTTTTCCCACCGTATGTTGGAAACCGGTTTTTGTATGTAAATGCAGCAACAACAAAAGCAAAAAGGAGAATGGTTAGCAGGAAGTTTCAAGCCAGAAAATTTCATTCCAGGTCTTGTTATAGGTTTCATTTTCGGGTTGTTGTTAGACTTGGCAAAACCCAATAGAAGTCAATTGCCCAAGAAAAATTTCTCATCTAGAAAGCTTCAGCAGCAACTCTCAGTCTCAAGCGATGGTGATCAAGAGCTTAAAATGGTTAGTAGTCCTCTGGTTTGTTAGTTCATTTCATCATCAGTTCCTCATATTATAGGAGCCTTAACTTTAAATGGTTATTCAATGCTTGTCACTCTCTTTCAGTTATTTAATCTTACATTATGTTAATAACCCATCCAAGTTTTTTGAGGTAGCATATACTCGATTGAAGTGGTGGCTTTACTTTCAATTTGTTGGCTCATTGAGAACAAAAAATAACGAGCTCATTTGATGATTGCATTTATACAGTGTACATCTCAAAAGTTTTATCTGTAATTCATTTTTTATAAAATTATGAAATGAACTTTCGAGGAGACAAATGCTTTGGAGCTAAGAAAAACTGAACCAAATTAAATTGCACAGACAATCAGAAATAGCTTAATAAAATGTGTAGCGTTCATTGATGTTGAAAAACTTTCTGTACCAGGGCATGTTATTATTTAATAGCTATTTAAATTTATCTCTTCCTTTGTTTCGGAAGTGTTATGGGAGGGTAGATGCGTGCAATATGGCATCAACTTTCCTTTTAATCGCCAGGAACTTCTTTCATTGGATGTTGAAAAATTTTCTGATTTCAATGGTAAATTGTTGTGTTAGGTTCTGGTCGTTAGGCAAGACCTAAAGATGAAATCCGGGAAGATTGCATCCCAATGTGCTCGTAAGATAAACAATTTTTTATTTTGTCAAGGATCCATTTCCACCCATTGCAAGCTTCCTTATTCCCTCTTCTCATCTTTTTTTGTCATTATTTATGCCTATGCATTCACCACTTTTTGCAGATGCTGCCACTGGCATGTACTCTGAATTAATGCAAAGGTAATTTTTTCCTGATGAGTGTCCAAACCTCTAAGGCAAAGGCAAAGGCAAATGGGAAGCCTATGTGTTTAGTTTTCAAAAGTTTTACCTTAAACATGAAGATGGTGATAATTCAGCTCGATTTATTTTGCTATACTTATTGGTGTAATCAAACTCCACCACTGAGTACTTTTGCAGCAACCGTTCTCTTTTGAGACAGTGGGAACAGTGTGGCCAGCCCAAAATTGTTGTGACTTGCAGGAATCAACAAGAAATGTAAGCAAATTATTGTATTCTGAATACTGTAAATTCACTTATTGTTCAGAGATCAAGACCCATGCCCTTATTTTCAATCAGGAATAAGCTCAGGGAAGCAGCTGAGAGTATTGGCCTTCCAACCTTTGTTGTTGCTGATGCTGGGCGCACACAGGTAATACTTGATATATGGCATAAAATGAGAATGTAATACCAAAAAAATCTAGCACGGAGTTGGTAGGTCATAACAAATTCCACAAGAAATTAATAATAATTTCTTAGGAATGTAAAAGTGTTTATAGTTGAATGGATGACTTTCATCTCCTCATTCCCTCTCAAAGGTAAAAGAATGATTGCTAAACAAAAAATGCTTCCATTTCACTTTGTTTAGGCTGCTAGAAGTGGGGTAGTTGGTTTGAGAAGAAAAGAAAATTTGCTATAAGCTGTCTTCCTTTCTCTATATTGAATGTTCAAAACTTAATGGAGGAAGTTTGTGAACAAAAACTGAAGATCATAGAAAAAACAATTGAGACTTTGGTGGGACTTGTTTTCAAATGTTTGATCATTTTCTTAGTTTCTCTTATAATCCCCCTCAGTCCACACATAAGTGTTAAGTGGTAAAAGAATCCAAATGTGCTTTATGCTTAAAACTTATGCCCATTTGTGTCCTGTAATAGACTGATACTTACTTTTGAACTGTACTTGTCCCTCTTATGTGTGAGGAACCTAAATCGATGGCTTGGGGTGTCAGAAGCCACAATTGTGCATTGGTTATATATACAGCAGTCTGTGTGTAGGCACTCAGCTAAAGTTATGCATATTGCTTTTCAAGTGATTAGAATAATTAGGAGCCCCTTGGAACTCCCTATACCCCTTGAACTTTATTTTGGATCAGCAGTTTAGGCCCTTAGTGGTTCTAGTTTATAGCAATTGATTGAAAAACTGGGCTATCCATTGGTTTTTTACTTTTTTCACGATTGTTTTATTTGGAAGAAATAATTGTTTTTGGGTGTTAATATTATTGCTGAAACTTTAATGTCCGCAGGTTGTGGCAGGATCAAAGACTGTTCTTACTGTTGGACCTGGTACGCTTCTTGTTGCTTTGTACTTGAGTTGTGTTTTGTTGCTTGTATTTCATGTATGACCAAATTAATGTGCAAGAAAATCATAATACAAATGTAAATAGCAGGAAAGTTGAACGTAAATATCTTGGATTTGATGCTGATGTTTATCAGAGTTGTCTGTTTTCTAAAAGTTCATATCTTTCTGACTTGGCAAATAATGTGTTGCTTCCTGATTGAATGCCTATAAATTCATTGCTGGCTTTGTTCAGGTCCAAAATCAATTGTGGATTCAGTGACGGGAAAGTTGGCCCTGCTTTGACAGCATTCAAGAAACAAGCCTTAAAATGATAAATCACACGAACTTGGTTCCCAATTGGCATGTGCTCTGAGATGTTATCAGGCATTTCTTGGCTGATTTTATATCTTAATCGTGGCCTATGCAACCTGGCTAAGGTGGCTTATAGTTGCTAGCATTGAATAGGAGAAATTCTTAGTTTGACCCCATTTTCATTCCCTCATATTATTATACTTTCATTTTTTATATCTAAGATTCACAGACTATGAATTTCAGTATCCTGAGTCCTTACTACCTGGGATGAACAGAAAGCTTATTACATTTTGATGTCTACCGTGAGGGAACTATTCTTCATTACATGGCAGCATTTGCATACCTTAAGTCGTATGTATCTGTATTCTATACAAGTTCTTTTATTTATTTACCTGTTCAAGTATTCTATACAAGTTCATAATCCTTTTGATCAACGTATCCAATCGGTTTTGGACCATAATGAGTTAGGGTCTTTCAAGTCTTCAACCATAGTTCTTACCATTTTCCTGTGATGTAAAATTGTAAATTTTGAGTAGACAACAAAGTACAGTGCTGTCACGAACTTGCAAGTGGCAACATGGTTATAGCCATAAGGCTGCTGGTGGAGTGGCAAAACCATAGACATAGTAACGAAAATATTGAACCATCAAAGCCAAGGATATGCTCTGAAAGATTGTGATGCTGCCGTGCTGAGGCCTTAGCCATAGTTTTATCGTGCAAAGTTATTGGACGATCACATTTTTCTATATTCCTTTTGTGTCATCACTTTATGGGTGACATTTTCGACATGCATATACTAAGTACATAACACTTCAATTTCTTGCGTACATAAACCCAGTGAAATTCATTTATATACGAATTAAATCATGTAACTATTATTTTAGTCAGTAAATGTGGCACAAAAGCAATGAGTTGGGTTAAGCGAAAGGGACTAGTTTTTCGTATACGGTAACCTATGGTTTGATTCTCAGTTGAGAGAGATATTCACATTTGATATACTGCCATCTTGAATAGAATTGTTTCTGGTCAAAGATATTTGCGGGAAATAAGGGAGTGACATCAGAACCCTTACTTGGTGGAATTTTCTCTTAAGAAATTAAATTAATGATTTTTTTTTACGTGAGAAATAAAATTAGTGTTATTTTATAATGGAGTAATTAATTTGGATAGTCTAATTTTTTTTATATTGTCATCAAATTAAATTTTTTCATTTGCATGACTTTTTTAAGTAGTGGATATGAAACTTAATCATATTTAATGTCATTGAAAGATAGTCATTGTATAGAAATTAAATTATGTTAAATTAATACGTGTTTATTGATAAAATATAGCAAATTATGACATCAAATTAATATCTCCTATAAATTTTAAATGCTACCATTTGTAACAATCAATCGAAACTGTTTAGTGTTTATGAAAAACAAGTAGTATTTATATATAATAGTGTGTTTAGTTTAACTTATGAAAAGTTTCAAATTATAATTTGAACAAAATATTATTTCTCCTCCATTTGTTTTTCTATATATAAAAGGTTAGGCATGAAAGTCTAAGGTCTTTAGACTCTTTAGAGCTTCTAAGTTTTAACTCCTAATCCTTGAGTAAAGTTTACTAAATTCAACTCAGTTTCATTGAATTAACCCTAATTGGATATCTCTCCTCTAATTTTTATGTCAAATATATTTTTTTTAACATAATAAGTCAAATTATGATTTTGAATTTTTAAAAAATTAAATCAAACACATAATTAGAATTTTGATAGAATTCAAATAACTACAATGACAACTATTGGATAATAAAAAAAATGATAAACTAATGAAAAATATTATCTATAATCATTTGACATGACATGTACCAACTCATTTATCATCTGATGTTGAGAATGTGAACTTTACTTAATGGAGTCACATTCCATTCAATATGGATTAAAATAAGTTGACTCAATATCCCATATTAAATAATTACAAATAACACAACTTTAAAACTAATTAAGCACTCAAGCAACATTTTATAATTCCATCCAAAAAATTCTCACCCTCAAGCATTTTTTTTTTCTAATGGAATAAGTATAACCTAACAATCATGAAGGCATTTTTTTTTCCCTTGCCAGAAAAATGGAAACACCAACAGTAACACCACGAGTCAATCTGCAAAAACAATAAAAGCGAGAAAAAACCTCTGCTAAACCCTTCTTCTCGTGCAATCTCTGTGCTGACTCCGAAAGCCCTAAACTCTCCTGAAATTCTGTGGTTGGTGTCTTTCTCCAATGGCTTCTCGTTACAGATCTCTTTCGCGACCAGCAATCTCTCTCATCAAATCCACACTCACCAAACCCAGCACGAGGCCCAAGCCCTCGCCTTTCCTCCTCAACAACACTACTTCCTCTCCCGCTGTTACAAGGCAAGTCCCATTTCCCCTTACTCTGACTGTTCTGAGCACCCCATTCATAAAGGAATCTCTTTTCTTTGACCCTTTTGAATTTAACGGTTGCTCACCTCGTTGGATTGCTCAATCTCGTACTTTTCAGGTCGGTTTGTCAGCTTGGGTGCGTGCAGTCATTGCTTCCCCTGCACTCTGCGGTGTCATCAGCGCGACTCATCTCTTGCCTCGGCATCGATTCGAAGAGCTCAAGGTCGTTGTCTCAGGGTATGCTCTGCAGTGCCAACCCCGGAGTTTGATAATCTCCAATTGTTTTATTTGTTTGCTATCTGTAAGCAACTTTTGCTCTTATGCATTTTTTTTTCCTCTGTTTTTGTCTTACATTTTGTGGAACTCCTTTTTTTCCTTATGGGTTTTGCTTGCTTGATATCATAAATTTGCATTTGAATAAACATCCGGTGGTTATTTAGGATTTTAATTTTTGTTGCCGAGTATGCTTGACTGAGTGGTGGAAACTGGGAAAGTGGAAAAATTGGGTGTGTGCACTTGCTTGGTATACCAAAAATATGAGGTGGAAGACAAAAATGAGTTCATCTTTGCTTAGGTTATAGGTTTCAATTGTTCATCCTTTTCTTTTTTTCCTGGTCAATAGCTCGGAAAACAGAATACTTTCTTTGTCAATGGTAGGTTTAAAATCATCATTTTTAAGCTTTTAGGTAATCAAGGAGCATCTATGGTATGCTACAATTGAAGTTTTGCTATGCTTTCGCTTCAATGCAAAATGAATAGATAGTTTTGCCATGCAATGATTGTTCTGAAAGTCTCAGTTATGTTTGTAGCATTAGGTCAACTAAATCCGTATTGAAGTGATGGGGTGACATTTAAGTTCAGTAATGATAATAGGATAACTAAAATGACTCAATACACTCCTTGTCATCTTTTCTGGGTAAATTTATCAGCTATAACTTTGAGTTTGATAAAGGGTTGATGTTTGATTTTAGACTCCTTGGATGGTATTTGTGTGCATTATGAAATAAGATGATAAGTCCTGCATGCCATTCTGTTATTCCAATAATCCAAGGAATATGTGCTTTAAATTTTATTTTAAATGTTAGCAGAAGAGAAATTAAAACAACTATACATGCTTGTCTTCAAAGTCTCAAAGCTTGTTTCATTTCCTTCAAAATTATGCAGTGTTCATTTTGCAAAACAAGAAAGATGCCATCATGTTGTCTTTAACCAATATTATTGTCTTGCTTAGAGAGTGGCTATTCTAATTTATGACAAAGGTTATGTTCATTTGAGCTTAACATAAAATGCTTATATGAGATTGCTTCTTCTAGAGTATTTTTCTTCAGAAGTTACTCTTTTTAGTTTATGAAAAAATAAAAAATAAAAACAGTTTTTTGGGGCATTAGCTTTAAAACAAACTTATCTAATTATCTGATTTTTTTTTATGTCTTAAAAGTATAACAAATGCTTTTTCCTCAAAAAATAAAAATAAAAATCAAAGAAGTGATCCCTTAGTCATTTAGGCAGTTGCCAATTGGGCATTGTGAACAACTGAGAATCGGAGGAGATTAAAGACTGAGTTCCATTCTGCATGTAAAATTTATTTCAAGAAAAGTAAGATGATCTATCAGCAGTTGAAACTGTGATGTTCATGCCGTGTTCATTAGGTCCATAAGCCTGTAGTTTATTTTAATGTTCCTTTATTTTTCTTAGTCATTCAATGTTATAGGGATGGGGATGTTGTGTTGAATGAGTGGACAATAGATAAGATAGAATTAGGAATGAATGCATTAGAGAGAAAGTTGGTGTAGATGTGTTGTACCTATTATGGAAAAGATAGTAGAGAACCTCATCATAGGTGGTTTGGCCATGTGTAGAGAAGGCATCTAAAAGTCTAAATAAGGAGAAACGGAGGGTTGTCCAATAGCTAGAGGTAGAGAAAGATCAAGGAAAGCTATAGACAAAATCATTAAAAAGATTTAGATTTAATAGTTTGACTATCGACATGGTTTACTATAGGACAATGAGTCAATGACGCATATTTATTTATGTGGTCGATTCCACCTAGTGGGACAAGCCTTGGTTGTTATTGTTGTTGTGGTGTTATTTGTGCTTGCTTCTTATGTTGATTATTTGTCACTTTTGAAGGCCATGCATAGGAAATTGGAAAGGCTTGATCTTGTATGATATTGATGATTAAATGATGATCCACACATTCGCACTGACTTAATCCTTCGAAACTTCCTTGTCGTACTAGGATTTAACTAATAACTGATTACTTAGGTTGCTATGAACATGATCTGCAGTTAAATGATATTAAAAGGGATATAATAGACCACATTTGGAGCTCTTCTAAATTTTTTTGTTAGACCAAGATCAGAGCTTTAATGAATATGATTGCTTTTAATTTTTCCTATCTAGGAAATCATTATGTATATGTCCATATTCAAGGACAAAGTGTTTTTAGGGGGAGTGCTCATCACCTCGATCATGTTCACTTTTATGCCTAATGAAGACTTCCTATTTTCACTTTTTGGCGGTGCCCACTGAAGGTCTACTGTGGTACTATGGTGTGAGTGGTTTTGTTTTTATGACTTTTAGTACTTGAATTAATTTAATGTAGAGGTAATTTCTTTGCTAACTTTTTCTATTGCAACATACAAGTTGGACTTTTGTTGTTATTACTAGCTTTAGTAGTTTGACAACGTAAAGGAGGCAAATACATTTGCTATCCTTTTATACATGAGCTAGAAGGATACAGGGGAAGGGGATGATGTTTGGGGAATGAGTTGTGGTATGATTTTTTAATTTGGCTTTGGGATATTGAAACTTAAGCCACTCTTTTAAGTACACACTTAACCAATGCATTCTTCCATTATGCCTAGATGAATCAATGCTATGGTTGCAATTCATCAGTTTCATCCATGTGGTAATGGAACTCATCTGCAGTTCTCTTTTTCAATTTCCTACTTAAATGAAAGTGATGTAATGTTAACACTATATTCCAGCTCAATTCATTTCTACTTCCTGTTTCAGCTGGTGTGTATGTCAGGCCCTTAATGACTTGTGTATCAGTTTTTATACCTTTAATATTCCTTCTACATATCCATACAGAGTTATATTATGTATTGATGAAGGAGTTGTTAACTGTTGTCATGAATGTCACTCTTTAGCCATTCTGGGCTAGCATCTTGAGTGTTAACTATGTCACTTGCTTTGCCTAGCCATCTCTTGTAAGAGAAACTTCTCTGGTGTAAGCCAGTGCTCATACAGTGTTTGTCTTTTTCAATTTTCTCAGAAATGGGCCTCAGCACACCTCGATAAGAGATTTAGAAGACCGGTGATTGATGGATTAGAGCCATCATTCATTTTGCTGGGATGCATTTTCTATTTATTGTCTTGTGTTTTTCTTGACAGTTTAGCATAACAGCTATATAGTTGGAAGAATCCTTCCATGTTGTGGTTATTGTTGCAATGGATCCTTGAAAATGCTCAATTATTCCTGTATTAATTGCTTTAAAGATCAAAATTTGGCACCATCACTTGGTGAATAAAAACACAAAAAAAATTGCTGATTAACTTCACTATCATGTCTTACCATGATCCTGAATATGTTTGCAGTAGAATCAATGTATTTGCATGTCATAGGTAAGTGGGGTGAACAATTGTTTTTTATTTAGGTAAGACATGTATATACCTGAGAAACAACTCATTAAGGGGAAGGCACCTTGCCACCTCGCAAAATAGGAGATTTTCAATAGTTATCAAATTACATTATATTTTAGGATGCGTTTATCAGTTTTGGTTTTCAGTTATTCAATTTTCAGGATTTTGTGAAGAAAATATTAAAAATTGATAATGAAAACTAAAAATTAAATTTTGTAACTTTTACAGTTTTCCGAACTTCCTTCACAAAATCTTAAAAACTGAAAATGAAAACCAAAACCAAACATACACTAATGTTTTTTGGGTTATACTATTGAGTATGCTTTTTAGGTAACAGGATGTGCACTTGAAAAAGTAGGGGATGTAGAGGAGCAATGACAGTGTCTCCAAGTTCTCTGTAAACAGCCTTGACGAAAGGGACAATGGCTCCATGATAACGATACATTTGCATGTGGGAGCCTCACTTATTTGTGCCTTACTCTAATACTCTAATACTTTATTTGTCCAAATGCATAAGACTATATAGATGCCATGTGTTACCGCTTTTTAAGTTTAAAATAAACAATTGTGGTTTGAGTATATGCATTTGGACTTTGGAGTTTAGAGCCAGTGATTGCTTTGGCTAACCCAATGGAGCTAGCAACGGAGTCGCATCCTAATTAACGCACACGCACACGCACGAGAGTCTTAGATACAAAGTGCTTCTTCGTGTTCCATTAAATTATTACCGCCCTAAATCCTGTGGAGTTTTCTGCGTTTCGAAGGGTCCTGTGGTGATGAAAATCGAAAAGGAAATGTAAAGCATTCGTGAACTTGGAAAACGCTTGAATACAAAATGCAGCTAGATTTTGTCATTTTTACTCAATGGCCATTAGCGTGGAGCCTTGCTTTTGTTTAAATACCATTGCTTGCAGTCTTGTTTATAATATTTTATATATACGGGAGTGCTTATTTTCAATTGAGATTAGTTTCTAACATATTACAGTGTGAGAAAGTTTTACGTATCATTAAAGCATATATTGTTATATATATGAGACTTTTAAAGTAATGCATATAATATGAGAGTCAAACATTTTTATATAAAATACTTTTTACGTTAATGGTGTATTAAAATTAAATTCTTTTTATTTATGAAAAGCATTGTGTTATTTGAAGATAGACATATTGAAGGGGCTTAGGGGCACAAAGAAAAGACAGGAGTTAAAAGAAAAAGTAGGGTTCACAATATCATGCATATACTACTACTAATTGGAATGGTTTCAAGTAATTTCTTGATGATTCTGGAGCCTGGTCAAAGATATGGCTTATTTATGGAGACACCAATATCTAACCTTGCTTTTTTAAATGGATATGACTTTCCTCCTTTCTTTAATTTATCGCGTATAAGCAGAGTAATTAATGAAGTACTGAGTCTTGCTATAATCATGGAATCACGTCTGCACCCATCGCAAGTTCATAATTAATATAATTTGCTTGGTGGATCCTTTTCATTTGTAGTGTCAAGTCTCCTGAATGAGGCCGTAACAACATACAATAGGACCAAGCACGCTGTGTTATTTCACTTATTTGGTACTTACTTGTCTTCAATTTCAGTTGATAGAGACGGTGCAAAGCGGATGTAGTATCAGAACAAGCCTTCCAAGTGTAATGTTTCTGCGATGACATTAGTGCAATTCAACTCAGTGATGGTTAAAAACACCGATTTGGACTACAGTTTGAGTTGTTTGGTGCCTGGTGGAGGTTATGTTCTTTAACATACAAATCTCTTACTGAACCAGTTACAATAAAAATGCCCATAATAAAACAAACCTATAAGGCTATAACCATCGAACCTTTTGTTTTTTTTATAATCTTGCTTGAAAAATGATTATAGAGGTCTACCAAAAACAAAAGCTTGATGGTTTTCCTTTTTATTGGTCTCCTGTCAATTGCTGATTTGATGTTTCAGTAAAATGCGTTGTCAAAGAATCTTTATCTGACCTTGCTATTATCTTATATCAATTATGTAAGTTAAACCCCAATTAATAAATTTATCCTCACTCATCTCGAAGGTAAGAAGAAGCTAGCTAGGCCAGTTATTGCACTGGGCTTCAGCTAATTGATTTAAAATGCATCCTAATCTTAAGCTAAATTATGTCAAGATTGCATAAGGGGAATGCATATATCTTGCCCTAAATTCAAACCCCGAAAAGGGTGGAAGTGGTATAAATAATTACAAAAGAACTTTGGTGATGATGGCATTTAATAAAAGCAATGATGACTATGTGCTATATATGCATGCATTGTGTGCTCAGGCCTCAGAGGGGGGTGTGTGAGCAATTACTTATTACTAGTGGGCGGTGGTAAATTAATGTATGTAGCATCCATCCATTCATAAAAACCAGCTACACTGACTACTGCATGAGGCCATGGAAGAGTGTCATGTGACCACCGCAATCCTAGCTTCCTATCACTGTAACAATGCATCATTATATAATTAAGATACTTTGCTCTTTATTTATAAATTGATTAAGACTAGGGTAAATCAAACCACCTCCCCCCAGCCTTCCCCTTTATTTTCTCCTTTATTCTCTGCATATCCCTTTTGGGGCTTTCCATAATATACTCACTGATAATTGAATAAGACACACAAGATATGATTCCCAGTTAGAGAAAAAGAGAAAAGAGTGGAGATTCATATTTGACTGTTTATATTTTAATGATTAATTTGATCATGATAATGCAATTAACATGGGAAGACGTTATAATATTTAAATATTACCATAACAGTCCTCTGGATTTGCGATGCCTGGTGTCGTACATACACCCCCAATATAATATAAAATGTATATGTATTTAATTAAATTAAATTAAATTCCTTCTGTCTAAATATTTCTACTTTGCATTACCCATTCAATCGCCCAATCAGTTCAAAATACTCCAATCACATGGGGCTGGTAGGGATTGAGAAATGGCTGTGATGTTTCCCTTTTTATCTCTTGCAATATATATATATTAAAGAAAATACAATAAGTTATGTCCAGTCACATGCATTGTTAACTTGGATGGAGAAACAAGAACAAATTCTTTCACGTACATTAGAAACCAGGCTACTTCAAACACTGAAACTTGGACAACAAAAAAGAAACGTTACTTTTGCGTTACACATATATATACAATTTTGTCCATGATACTGATCTTATGTAGCTCATGAGTTTTGAGAGGTCATCTAAAATTCAAGAAGGCACTTGCGTCATAATTAACCATGTTTCTTTTAAGCACGTTAATTAGTAGGTTTTTTTATATATATATAATGATAAATAAGATAGAGATTGACAGCGGCAGAGCAGAGGCGAAGGAACACTTACGATGTATATCGAATATAATTCTGAGTACTAACGGAAAACGATGTGATCCGATTTTTGATTCTTCTCACATTCTCTGTATGTACGTGATTTTGTTTCACTGAAATTTACGTAGATTTTCTTCAGTTTTTGGTATTATTGCATGCATGCACCTTCATTATCAATCATAGTAACATGTAATCTTTTTTATCATTTCTTTTCTTTTTTCTTTATGCAAATAATCTAAATTTGCGAGTGTCACTGTTTTAACTTAGCCAATAAGCCAATGCTAACTCTTGCAAGTTTTCTTCTCGCGAAAAGTGCAACAATTACTTAATATCATCAGTTCTTATTCTTTAATTTCTCAATGTAGATGCTACTTGCTTGCCAGAGATATTATTCGTTACAAAAGTAAAAGTAACCCCTTCAACAATTTTCTAAGGATATTAATTTCATTTCGTAAGAATAGCAAAAAATAATATGGTACTTTGGTTAGAGAGTTAAAATGAGAAAAATTTTCTATGGAAGAGATCATTAAATATAAATCTCATTCATGAAAAATTTTCGTACAATTTTTTCCTCAACCAAATATATCTTAAGGAGTGAAGACATTGACACATTTCTATGTTGTTGTTTACGTATTTACCTCTGAATAATAAAACGAAAGGTCTATTTTTTATATCCACTGTCAAATTTTTTTAAACAGATGTAGAAACATAATATAAGCAAAATGATTCATAGGCAAGCCTATTTTAAACAAGACATGGAGAAAATAAAGATAATAGAAAGGAACAGATACCTAAAATCCATAAATTTATGTTGACTACTCAGGAACATGACTGGTATGTAAATTTTACACCAATAATAATGTGCTGACATTAATGGATGCGGGAAGCCTACGAATGCAATTTGTATCAGTTACAAATTATTATTAAAGTGCCGTGATATCTTCTACCTTCTTCTTGTACTTATCCTTAGTCATATGAAATAGCACACCAACAAGATACTTCTAGTTCTTTTCTATTTTTTTCCCTAGCTAGCTAGGTTCTGGTTTTAAGCATGTTTAGTTTTACATTCGTAGTATTAATTTTATGTGGAATTGAATCTACTGGAATTAATTTTAAAGAAAAATAATTTATGTTTGATAATTATTCTAAAATTAATTAATTCTGATGACAGAAAATAATACATTTTCACTTCTCTCAAAATTAATTCTAAATCCAATAATCAGGATGTATTTATTTTAGATTTTGAAAAAAATTATTATGAAACTGTAATTTTATATTTAATTGAAAAAGCTGAAAAATTTTTTTTTTCAAAAGCTACTTATTTTAACTTCTAAAAATTATTGAAAATTGATTTTTTTTTTTATATTCTAATGATTGTTTTTAAATTATTCAAATATATAAAAAAATGACTTTTTTTATTGATAAAACCAATTTTGAGACTCCAAAATTCTAAATAAATGCACCCTCAATTTTACTCCATATAAATCAAATATGATACAAAACAATCAAAATCAATTATACATTCAGTATTGATTTTGATGGTTGCAAACGTGAAACCAAACACCCTGTAAGTCTTTTAATTTCTTGAACATCGTTTTATGAACAACATAGGAAGTTATTTTGCCCCAAAAAGGAATGTACAACGCCATACCATGAAGTGGTCCATGCAAAGCACAGTCTATTTTTTCATACCAAAATCAAAAAATTGATATAGAAGGAAAATAATCTCATTTTGTATTTGCATACTCTTTTTTTATATAAATCGGCGCTCTGGGCTCTGTACAACCTTTTGCACATAAACATCTCGTGTATCGATCGCGAACTACATTTATAATTTTATATATGATACATAGATTAGTAAAATGGCATGATTTTACCTTACTTCAGTAATAATCCTATCGATATAAATCACTATTTGCCCAATTACCGCTACATAACCAAAAAAAAAAAACTGCATGGGAAAATTTTGAGTTGTAACCTTTCAAGTCTGCCAAAATGATGACTTGAGGAAACATTAGAGCAGTCAAGTGAACATATAACATAAAACTAAAAAAAATTGAAGTTACGGATGTAAAATAAGAAGAAAAAATAATAATTAATCCCTAGCAAAATTAGAAAGGAAGGAAAGACCCGTAGCTAGCTACAAATTAAAAATTGGAATTACCCAAAGCTCCACCGGTAGCTATCCTACTCTAGCACCGCACTAGATCAGCTGTGCGAAATCCGGGCCCACGTGTTGATGGATCAAGTAATCTTCACCGTTGGATGTGACATCGAACATCATGCCCTGATGGTGATGGTGATGATGCAGGAGCTGCTGCTGATGCTGATGCTGCTGCTGGGCCCGCATCATCATCTCCTTCTGGCGCCGCAGCTCCAGCACCTTCCTGTGCGAGTTCGAGTGCTTCGTCAGCACGAACGTCGGGCTCGCCGCGGGCCTGTACTCGGGCACAAGCCGGCCCGACTTATACCTAACGCCGCAAGCGTTGCACAGCGTCTTCGGGCCCATGGGCCCGGTCCTCCATTGGGGCGTCTTGTCGGTGGCGCAATGCAGGCACTTCCGGCCCTCGCCTGTGTCCCTCTTCCGCGGCGTGGGCTTCTTCGTGGGCCCAACAGCGGGTTCGGGCTGTGAAGACGACGTCGTCGGGGAGAGGACGAGGAGGCGAGAGGTCCAGTTGCATGGGGGCCCACGTGAGCGCTTGCTGCGGGCCTTGGCCGGAACCGACACTTGCGGGCTTAGCACCGGGTTGCTTCGGTTGGGCTCGGACTGGAATTCACGGGCCTCTGAGACGGCGTCGTTCCGGGCCTTCATGCCCGTTATGAGCTGCATCTTCTGCATGTCCTCGCTCGAAAATGACTCCTCCGTGAAATTGGACAGCCATTCCAGCTCCGCAAGATCATCATACTGTTTTTTCCAAATTACCAATAAACCACAAACATAGACGTATAATTATAACCATAATTATTAATTAATTATTATTACTACCCAACATAAATGCATATTAATAATTCAAACTTTTTTATTACATTGATTTTAAAGATTGATTTTGTTACAGTTTTAAGGCCCGGTTATTTTGCTAATTCAGTGGATTGACTAAGCAAATTTATTTAGGAAAGAGGAAAAAAAATTGAAAGGAAATTGCGGGAAAGCAAACAACTTAAGGTGTGGGAGGATAAGAAGGACAAGGTACATTTGTTGCGTTTGCGTGTGTTGGACGTGCCTTATGGAGGGAGACTCCGCACAGAACACATAGGCCTGAATTGTGTTTGTTTGTTGATGATATAAGTGAGAGAATTAATAACATGTAATAATAATGCTAATTAATATTAGTATATAGATGTACGATATAATATGGACACGTATGTATGTTATAGGAATGTACCGGGACGGAGAGGTCGCTGGCGAAATGGGCGTCGGCGGTGAGGAAATTGGGGTGGGAGGTGGAGGAATTGGTGCTGTCGAGGGCGGCGGTGGCTGCGGAGGAAGAGTCGGTGGAGTTGCCAGGAAGGGAGTCGAAGGTGGCGGTGGTGTTGTTGTCGGGGATGACAGGGGCAGCGTCGTCGTTGGAGAAGTCGAAGAGGTCCTCGACGATGAAGTGGTCGGAATTAGGGGCATTATTGTTGTTGTTGTTGTTGTTGTTGTCGGAGGAGGAGGAAGGAAATTGTGTGCAGAAGCCGCTCTGGAAGAGCTCCTGTGCTTCCATGGCCAACACTACCTACGAAATTGTTTTGTTTTTTTTGTGTGTGTGTGTGTATGCTTTGTGGGTTTGGAAGTTTAAGGAAGCAAAAGATGTTACGGTGGGGAAGGGGTGAAGTGAGAAAGTCTAGGGAGTTGGAGACAGAGTGTGTGACAAAGTTGTGGCTTTCAGTGCAGAGAGAGAAAACAGCGAGGGTTTATTTGCGTTTGAAGGGGACAAGCGGACACCTATATTCGACCATTTTATTATTATTATTTTGAATTTCTCTCTTTTCTTTTTATCTTATCGAAGGTGAAAAAAAAAAGAAAAGAAAAGTCTACTGTCCCAAAATAATAAAAGAGTAAATTAAATATAGATAAAGAGGCTTTGATTGAGTTAAAAGAAACAATGCAAGAAGAATTCGTGGTTGATGTTACTTTGGTGAACTTTTTCTTTTTCCCCACTTAATTTGGGCTTGGTTTTGCAAGTTTTCTCCTCCTCCTTTTCGTAATGTAGGGTTCTTATTACCCCCTCTCACAGTTTTACTCAACGATAACAAAATAATTCATGACAAAAAATTAATAACAATATAAATGATAAAAGGTTTAAAACATTACAATCTTATATATGTTCGGATATTCCAAGGTCAAGTACATCTAGTCATGGCTAGTACGTAACACTTTTTTTGTTAATGCGTACTAGTACGTAACACTTTGGAGCTTTTTTACATGATTAGAGATCAAAATATTAACAGAAGTTAGCGGATGAAACCTTTGATAATTCACATCATAAAATTTGTTTCTCCCTATCAAAATACAGTCCGAGGCAATTCTCTTTTCTTTTTTTGGGTCTGTGCGCATGTTACTGTTCGTACTAAATTTACCATACCAATTGAGTTTCGTAACATCTATCATTTCTTATCCATATATATTTGGAGCCAACGCAACGAAAAATATACCTCACGTCCAATGTGATTGATTGATTATCAAGCACGATTTATACAGAGAAACTATAATAATGATCGCGGGATTTACAAAAGCAAAATGCTTTACGCCTCGAAAATGGGCACACTAATTGAAGTGCGAATAATTCAAACCATCGATTTTGTTTTTGTTTTAATTTTTCTCATTTTTTATTTGTTAAGAAATCATTAACTCATCATTTCCACGTTTTTGGCGAAAAAAAATTCGCAACATATAGCATCGCTCTTTACACTAACACCTACCCATTTTATTGTTAATTTTTGTTTACCATCGTAGCTCTACTTGAAAACAAAATAAATAAATAAATAATCAGGTTTGATTAGAATATTTGACCACGCTGGGGAGGGCAACTTCGACATTACATAAAGTTCAATCGATAAATGCTAAACTCTAGGCTCCCTTTTTAAAATCAAAGAGAAGGAAAAAAAAAAAGAAAACCCTCTAGCTAGGCTTCCTTTCGAAATGGATTGGCAGTTAAACATATTAATTAGTGGTTAATTAAATGGCACAGGGATAAAGGGGAGATCGTGTTAAATACAACCCATTTGGCAGTGATGAACTAAGCTGGTTTATCGCTGAGGCTGGTGCATTTGCGTCCAAGTTTGCACTCCCATTAGTCTGCTTTTTCTTTTTCCTTATTTATTTATTTTCTTTTATTTCTCGGGAGTCGGGTTTCTTCAGTATTTTTCCTTGTTCTCTTTCTCCGATGCCCACGTACTAATACTATATTTTAAGTTTATTTCTTAATTAATTATTAAACATTTTATGCACTAATTATTTTAATACACTGTTTTTATATATGAAGATAATTTAAATCAAACATGCACCAAGCAGTAATCACGATGCATACAGCTAAACCGGAAGAGATGAATGGCCAGGATGTGACAAGCGTGTCGCCTCTTCATAGGCATGCCAATGAATTCGGTTGTTGCATTTATATGTTTTAAGTTTTAACCTTGCGTTGCCATGGTTGATGAGCGAGTCAGCTGTTAAAATAACTTGACTTGTAGCATTGCGGTCCTTGTAGCCGTAGGGATAATTTTAAAGCAGTAAAGGTTCACTTTTTACTCCCTTAAAGTGTACGTGTGATTCACTTTAATATTTAAAATTAAAAAAATATTATTTTAGTTTCTAAAATTTTAAAAAATTATTCAACTTCATCATTTTAATAATTTAATTTAGACCTCAAGAATATTAATATAAGAACTAATTTAAATTATTTTTAAAATTTTAAAAATTAAAATAATATTTTCTTAATATTTAGAAAGTAAAATGAATTATGCATATAATTTTAAAAATAAAAGTGAACTTTTACCCAATCTTAAAGGCTCATGTCAAATCATTGCAAGTAATGCCAATACACATGCATATGACAGAAGACTAAACCCGCAAAAATTAATAAAAAGAAAAAATTATGTATAATTAAACACGGATTCAGATAACAAAAGAGATTTATAACGAAGGAGCATATGAGAAGATTCTTTTTGACAAAGCTTTAGCAATTAAACTAATCAAGTATCAGTTTACTAATACAACTTACCTTAATAGAGTTATTAACAGCTTGTTAATCATTTGACAGCTTCTAACCAGAAAAAGTATCAAGCAATAGTGCATGACTATTTCATCGTAAAATATTGAACATAATCATTTCGTTACCCCTTTCTCCGGTTGTAATAACTAATAAGTTCAGTTCTATTCACCCTTTACAATCTGGGTTTTGAAGAATCTTTCCTACACATACTTTCTTATAAGATTTTTTAACAACTTCAAGAATATTTATTTGGGTATCGTAGGGGAAAAAGTTCTCTTATTTGGACATGCCAAATATTGGAGATTTTACGTTGATTAATAAGAAATCAATGATGAGGAATACTATATGTCCAAAAATATATATAGATATCTTTGATAGAAATTATGATGATGTTGGATGAAATAAAGTGATATGACTTATAAATTTATCCAAAGATTAATAACTATAACACATAATTTTGAGAGTTAAATGTATTTTACCCTTGAATTTTAGTTATGTCCAATTTAAACCCTGAACTTTTTAAAATCCATTATGACATTTTAACTTTCCAAACTTACAAAAAATCTTACTTTTCAAACATTGCATTATAACACTATGAACTTTTCAAATGTATAAACCCAAAAAAAAAATTTAAATCATTCAAGGTGTCGGGTTGCTTATAATAAAAAAATCAGAAAGTTAATTGCACATAGTATTATTGGACAAGGTATTCGGATTCATAAATTAAAAATATAAGGGGTTAAGTGCACATGAACTTTACCTTTATTAGTTGTCAAATTATCCTGAAGAATATTTTTCCAAGTTTGAAAAGTTTAGATGTCGCAATATATTTAAAAAATCAGAGTAAATTGCACATGATATAAAATTTGAGGGGGTAAAATATATTTATATCTAATTTGAATACAAAATTCTAGCAAAATTTGTGTTTGTCCAATATTTTCCACCAATGACAGTGTGATAATGATAAATAAACAGAGTCACTTAGATAAATGAGGAATTGAGATGACGGTATTTTTATTTATTATTATAGTCACTCTTTATTCTTCACTAATAAATATGAAATCTTCACTATTAACACATACATTTTCTTGCCTCGAGAAATATTATATATAAGACTGAAAAATCAATTCCTCATAAGACTGAAAAAAAATTCTTACCCTATATTGGTAGTGAAAAATAACTTCATAAGACTGAAAAAATTCATTTGTATATATATACTCCTAAAGAGCAAGCATCTTGGGCCGGAGTAGAAAATCAATTCGAAATTTAATCACAGCCACCAAGCCACTTGTCATATCTTCTAATTAAGGCCAAGAAAGAATCGTTTTTTGTTTTTTTTTGTGCGCCGGGGGGAGGGGGGTTTGAAGTTTGGATGAAAGAATAATTTTCTACTGTGTTCGTTTTGATACTTTCAACTAATTGATCATGATGATGCTAATTATTACTTCAGATTTTATAGCCATAGTCAATCATAGTTTTAATTATTTAATTTTTTTTATGATTAATAAACTATTATGAAGGTCGAAATATATATCTGAATCTCGTCATTTAAAAAATATTTAAATAAATTTTTGTATTTAAATGTAAAATAAACAAATCCAAATGCTCCCATGTTTAAAATAAATTCTAATCACACTAAAAAAAAAAAAGAACATGCATGTGATGTGTGGGCGGGCGCACAGATCTATACTGATACACTGTGCCACGTGGAAAGCACCGACAAGTGGAAGAGTGAGGAAACTGGGGCCGTCGAGGCACGGTGACAATCCCTATGCTATGCGAGTGAGCCTTCGAATGATGTTATCCTCGTAGGAATGTAAATTGGATAAGGGGTTAATGTTACTTTATTGCTTCAATTATTAGAGAAGCATGAAAGAAAGAAAAAAAAAAGTTATTTGTATTTATAAAATATTAAATATTATATTAATTTATATCTCATTTATTATTGAATGGATTTTATATATCATCCAATAATAGATGATGTATAAGTTGATATGGTATTTCATTCCATTAGTCAAAATATACTATTTGAAAAAAATACATATCAGAAACATTGCTTGCCGTAGAGGTTTACACTTTTCAACCTCTTATTTTAAATTTATTGAAAATAATCAGGAGCTGAAAAAATTAATTTTCAATTCTTTTAAAAAACTAAAAATAATAGATTCTGAAAAGAATTTAAATCAATCAATTATACTTGCTTTATAATTTAAATGATATTTTTAATATCAGTATAAAACTGCTATATGTTGACATATAATCAAGTAAAACTAAACATATATATTTCCACTCTTGTAGTGTAAGGGCGTGTTTAGTTTGAGTTTTTGATTTTTAGTTTTTATTTTCAGTTTATTAGATTTTGTAAAGGAAATATTGAAAATTATAAATTTTGATTTTCTATTTTTAGTATTTCCTTAAGAAAATCCTCAAAAGTGAAAAACTGAAAATAAAAACCGAAACCAAGCAAATACTAAGTCTCTCACTAATTAAGAAGGTATCTTTTTAAAATAACATTTCATACTATTTAAAATTGTAGAATCAATACTCTTTCTTTTTTTTTTTTTTCTTTTGGTACACATAGAATCAATACTCTAAATCAAAAGACATAAAGTTAGTGCACAAAAACAATAAATACAAATTCTAAAATTCTAAAAATCATAAACTGAATTAATTAATCAAATTAGTTTATAGATAGGCAATTATATATTACGTAGATATTAGTCTTTTACTAAGTCCTTCACATTACGAGGTCTGATAATCACGTGGTTATAGGGGTGAATTTTTCCCTGGTCTCAACTGCTTTCTGCCTGAGTTTTGCTATAAAAAAAAAAACCAAACCCTCCTCACAAAAAAATTAAAAAAACAAAACTCATTGAGTATCCTATTCCATTCGTTATTCAGAGTTGAGTTTAAGCAAGAAAATCAACACAAGGATCTACAAATATATATAAACTTTTATTTAAAAAAAAAAAATCAACTCACTACTCACATATTATATGAGAAGTAGGAAGTATGTTGACCTTGCCGGACCTAATCAGTCATCACTCTATCCTCATGAGACCAATCGATCCATGCTGATCTAAGTGAATTTTTTAATCATGATTATAATCATGTGCAGTATTTTTGCTTTTTCTGAAAAAAAAAATTCGTATTTGTAATCTGTATATGTAATTAGACAAAGTACAACGGTAAATTTGATTTACTTATAAGAAATTTAGTTAACTCATATGAGTTGATAATTTTAATCTCACCTTCTTTACCTATTGCCGTAACAAAATAAAAGTAAACAAAACTCTATAAAAAAAAAAAATTTACGGACATTTACATCAGCCTACGTATATAAACTTAGTGAAAATAAGCGAGTTGGAGAGCTTGGGATAATCTAGAAAGACAAGTCTTATTTATTTTTATAATTTATAGGATATTGTATTCGATATATTTTTATTTAGTTGTAGATGAGATATAAAATTAAAATTAAATGAAATTTATAATTTATCTAAAAATGAATGAGAGTATATCAAAATGATTCTATATTTTGTAAATATAAATAGCAAGTAGTAATGATAATAGAAAAGAAAAAGAGATATTTTGGTGGTGGGGGCCAGAGGTGCACGTGATTGGGAAGGGATGGGTGGCAGCGTCACCGTGTCAGCCCGGGCATGTGAGTGCTCCTCTCGTGTCAAAAACTAAAAACTGACGGTGGTCAATGACACGTGGCAACCATCTATGCGCCATTGCACTTTTCCTACGATGCTTCGCTACGACTACGAGTTTTGAAAAATCCCTGCACAGGAGGCTACGTTAACGTGAGACCACGTGCTTAACTGTCACGTGAGCTGTGGCTGCTCTTACTTTTTCGGAATGGTATACGGGCATATAATGGAAATTTCAAATTTGCGTCCTATCAAGTGCGAGATTTGTATTTTAAATAATAGCGGAATTTTAACTATGAATGAAAAATTACTGATTTCTAAATTCATAAAATATAAACTAATAGTAATAAAAAGGTTAATTTTTTTCTACGATCTTTCAAGTAATAAGGATAAGAGTTAATAATATTTACTGATATAATAATACAAGTTCAATAATAATGTAATATTTTTTATATTGTCAGTAGATTAAAATTAAATTCATACAAATATTTCAATAAGTTATAGGATTTAATTTTTATACACGAATAATATGTAGATGCTTTTTACATGGCCATCCAATGATGTCTTGTTACATCAGCATGATAATTTACTCTTTTACCCACTACTTAAAAAGATATGGAGAAGTATTATTTGTATTCATTATTTGTTAAATCCAAACACACTCTTATATATCATTTGATAAGGTATTGACTTCACTTTATTTGGAACCCACATCTTATTCAATGAGATAGATAGTGTATTCACACTTGTCCATAATAATATGTAAGTATAAATAACACTACTGAAAGTTATGCAAATAAAAGATTTTGATTTGAAAATAGTGTTACTTCATCAAAATTAAACCCTAAGTTATATGGATTTTACTTTGATGCACTAATTCGATCATGTGCTATTATATTAATAAATATAGTTGGACTTTCACACTGATTATTTAAAAGGTGATCAAGTAAAAAGAATTGATTATATGCCAGGATAATATATTATGAGTTTAATTTCTATGCATTGACAATGAAAATTAAACTTTTTTATACTGTTATCTAATCATATATTATCACATAAGCAAAGGTGGTTTGAGTTTTACACTCATTACTTAAAAAGTCAAACAAATGAAATGATTTAATTAGATGATAGTGTAAGAAAGTTTTACACTGTAATGCATAAAAATTAAACTCATATATTATCGATATATCTTAATTAAACTCAAGTTATATATGCTTATGTCATTAGTTTTTTTTTTATTTTTATTAATGGTTAATATTACAATGTTATCCTATAAAATCAGTTTTATTTTGATATACTCATAATCATTAATTAAATTTTTTTATTCAAATAACCTTTAGAGTAATGGATATTAAAATTATTTATTATAATTAATATGATAATATATAATTAGATGTCAATTTACATTATCAATTATCAAAATTAAATCTATAAAACATATCCTACACTTTAACTCTTTTTTCGAACACTTTGAACCAGTTGAATTGCACGTAATACACGCGTGAAAATGGGTTAATACAGTACTACAGCTCTAGTCATGCAAATAATAATAATATAGCACCTGCCATTAATGACCAATACGAGCACAGCGGCATAATTAGCCTTGCCAATTAATCTCTACTTTCAATTTCACATTCCTTTTCACTAGGTTCCCTTGGATGTTGGAATTTAAATCATAATGTAGAATTTTGATTTCAATTTCAATTTCAATTGACTTAGAATCTTGAATTTTATATTTGGATTTATTATAGAATTGTAACATAATTATTAAAAAATAAATGATAAAGGAAAAGGATATAATATATAAACTCTAATGGGAAAAAAGATATTTAATAAATTTTAAAATTGACAATTCATAGGATATCAATTAGAAACTGAGAAAAACCTATTTAATTATTTTTCAATTCCATTAAATTAAACTGTGAAATTATAAAACTAATTCTATATATTACTCCAAATATAAAATTTGATAAATTAGATTTTTGAATTTCAATTCCTCATAATTTCATGATGGTGTGACTGTGGGAGGATGGAGCTATTATATTCTCATGCACCATTCAAAGGAAAAAAAATAGATGTGCAACGACAAGGGTTAACGATGCGTTTACCTAATTAAGCAACTATGAAATAACGCTTTTACTAATTCCAATTGTGTTAGAGGAAGTTGTTTCCCATGATGCAAGTAAAAGCTCAATGTTTTTCTGCATTTAACAGAGTCATTAAGGCTATCTGCGTGAGCAATGAACAATATATGAAGGTGACTTATATCGGATCTCATTTTTCTCTTCTTTTTTCGGCAATTATGAGACATGACTATCAACACACGCTAATGACAAAGTTTCAATCATTAGTTTACATTTTTCGCCTTTAGAAAAAAGAAAACTAAATTACCGTTTTGTTTATTTATTTCTTCCTCCACAGCTCGAGGTAATGGAAAGCTTGAAAGAGGAAGGTCAATACAGGCACACCTGTGGGGTGAAATTATAGGAAGCAATGGACAAAGGCAGCTGGAGAAGCTTGTGTGACAAGCCTAGCGGATTTTGCTTGCCTTGAAAGCTGCTCCTTCTCATCTAAGTTAATTTTATGCATTTTTTATTCCTTGGATACTCAAATGCAAATGCAAATGCAAATGCAAGGGGGGGGGGGGAGGAAATGTTTTCTTGGACAGTCCACAATGGTCTACGATTTTTAACCTTGGAAGCAACCAATTTTTGAGTCTTGTGCATGTTACCACTCACCAAAATTTGCTTCTCAATATTGTGTTCTCTGATCAACAATCTATTTTGCAAATCAGACAATCAACCATCTGTTCTATTACAAGTCTACTCGAGGAGTTGGGAGATATGCAATTTAATTCAGGCAACAAAGCATTTTACCCTTCTTTTGTTCATCTTGTCCTCAAAATTTTTAAAAAGTGGAAATTAGTCTTAAAATTTTCTTGAATGTGCACTTTGACTTTTCTATTAAACTTTTACTTATTACTAAAGAAAAGCAGGTACATTAAAACCCCAAACTTTAAGTTAGGTATAATCCGATATTGTAAATTAACAAATAACTTAATATCTTAAACTCTCTTGAATGTGTTCTATTTCTGTTAATAATAATAAATGAAAAAGTTAATGAAATAATCGATTTGTACCATAAAAAAGTATTAAGGGTTGATTTGTATGTTTTCAAAATTTTTAAGATAAATTGTACATAAACTATAGTTCAACGGGGTAAACTATTCTTTTCCCTTTAATTTACCATATCAAGAAAAAGAGAGCACGTCCCCAGCTGAAGAAGAGCTAAGCGCCTACAGGTGCCGCTAAATATAGGAAATAGCATATCGTAGCCTAGAAAAGAAAGGTCCATGCATGAAAATGAAAATGAATAATGGGTTAAAGTACGTCTGGGCCATCATCCGTTATGAAGACTTACATGGAAGCTCTGTCTTTTTTTTATTGTCGGGGTGAGGGGGTTGTGGGGAGGGCTCGCATCGCCACGGGCTCTGCTGGGGCTTGAAATGGGTGCACTTTTACTAGAGGCAGATGATACTGCCAGTTGAGCCAAGCCCCATGCCCAAAGCTCTGTCTTTTTGAGCCTGGGTCTATAGCTTTTTATTATTAAATCACTGTATCAATTAGGCCCATATTACACTTCCTTGACATGGCTGCTACCGTTACAAAGGGAAGGATCAAAGATGCTTTCTGAGCCCAAATTGTGTGGCTGGATCCAACAACCAAAAGCAAGTTCAATACAAGAGATCGAACCCTTTATGACCCCCAAAAATATAAAAAGAGATCGAACCCCTAATGTGTAGATTCATAAGGCAACATTTCTACCACTGTCCTTAAGCCTCAACCACATGGAGGAGGGACTTGTTGGATGGCAAAACCCGTCGCCAAATAGACGGCAAGCATTTTGTTTTTTTTTTTTTGAGAAAGAAAAGGTTGAGGAAAAGAATTAAGTAAAAGAGAAGACTCAGATTTTTTTTTTTGAGCTCAATGAGCATTTATAAAAGCACTTATTCATCACCTGTTAATGAAAGAACCTAATAGAATTTAGGCATTATTAAGAGGGTTGCTACATAGAATCTAAGGAATTTTCTTTTCTAGATTTTCTCTATTTGAATATTGAAATAAAATAAAATAAAACATTTGGAATAGTTGACCTCAGACGGACACCAAACGTTGTTGCAAATTCGAAATATCTTATTTTTCTTATGGTTTTCAATGTATCCAATCAATATACCTAATCCCTTTAAGATGAAGCTTCTAAGAAAGTAAATCTCTACAACAAACCCTTTTCATACATAACGCTAGAATTAAACCTTTGATTATGGCTTAAGAAATTCAACTAGCTATCAATTGTCAGGTTTTGTGGTTAAATTTCAAAATATCCAAATGTAGTAATATTTAAGAACCAACAATTTCATCACATTTTCTTTTAAGAACAGTAATATGCATGAAAAAAGAATTAAAAAAAAGTTCGTTTCTGAGTAGAAAGTGAGCTTTTATTTTGTCTGATGTAGCTCACAGTAAAAAGAAAACCTTTTTAACTAACATAATAAAAACAAATTTAAAAAATAGGGGAAAGTTAATAATGAAAATAGGAAATTATTTTTTCTGTAGCATAGATATTGGAACAAACTTTTTTATTTCTCACATAAATGATTGCAGAAGGTTTCCAATTATCATTTTATATATATATATATTTTTTTTTTCTGTTAGAATTTTATACACATATTGTTTTTTTAGTGGGTTGTTCCTTATACACATCTTTTTTTTTTTTAAGTAATTGTGTTATTTGTATTCATAGGTGTAGTGACACGCGCAACTCACATTCCATCCACCATTAGATGGGATATGACCATATTCAAGTTGACATCTCTCACATTCTAGGAGGACAAATAATATTTTTCTATAATTTTTTTTTTTGGTTTCCAGGATATCATCGGAACGACTAATCCTTCGTGAGTTTGTGTGGATCTTGGAGGATGGGATAGCTCGAGAAGTCTCATTCAGAAGGCAGTTATCGAACCCAACCTTTGTTAGTGAACGAGTTACTGCTCGACCACATCGTCGGGTTCATTTTTCTACAATTCATTCGCTTGATTGTGGTGGTACTTTTGTGCGGATTTGTTTTGTGAGGGTGAAGCCCACTATTGTCCAAAACCTAATGGCCAAGCCCAACGTGAACTGATTTCTAACTTCTTGGTTTGGTTTCAAAAGTCAAACGTAGGAGAAAAGATCGTACCACAAAAAAACACAAGATAAAAAAACCACACGGAGGGAATGTGGGAGCAGAGACGCGATGGTGGCGCGTGAACGCAATGAGAATTTGAAACATCCACGTCATAGCCGCATGATTCAAACCTCTGCAACTCCGAGATTTGCGGTTACACACAAAATGTCACTGCCACCGCCACATATTCTTTTCAACCTTTTTTATTGTTATTTTCTGTGTAAAAATAATAATGCAAATTCTTTTAGTATTTTTTTTCTTCAAAGGCACCCATATTTTAGTGATACCTGATATATAAATCTTCAGAATTTTTCCGGTACCCTCAATGTTTTCAACGGTATTGATATCTTGTGAACTCATGATTAAATTGTAACCATTTATTGACAATAGATATATATTGATACCCTTAAAATTGTCATAAATATTAAAAAGATATCTGTGAATTTAATAATTTAAATATTTCTCATGATGAAATAAAGGCCCAATATATGTCCCTAAGCATGTAACAGGGTAGCTTATGCTTTGGGTCATTGTGCAAAATTTCATGGATCAAACTAACTAATGTTTAAGAGAGATCGCTACTTGTATTGTCGGGCGTGTTGCTAAGGGTACTTCATTCGAATAAATTTGTATCTGTTATAAATGAAAATAAATCAATTATACATTAATTATGAAATATGTTGATACTTTAAAAAAATAAACAAAAAATGTATTATACCTTTCAATAATAAGTTGCATGCACTGGAATTCATCAATCATACATCGACTTATCTAAATATACATGTTAGTCTTTTTGTTAATTTTTTCGCCCATTACTAATGAAAGTAATCACATGTTGCTTGAGTCCTGACTTGTGTGACAATGTTTACATGAAGAAATGTTAAAAAATAAAAAGGATTTTTCCTAAGCCGATCATGAAATGATTTGATAAGATTATCAAGCTTATAAGCTGTGGAAAGAAGTATGAGAATCGATAATGATCATAGGAAGGACGACACAATAAGGATAGATTTTAGTGCATGCAATATCAAATGATAAAAAATGAGAATTGGAGGAAAAAAAAAGTGACACCGTATAATACTTGGATACGTAGTTTGGCACTTAATTCCGACGTCTTATTTTTCGTTTTGATATGCTTAGAAAATGATGGGCAAAGAAAATGTTGGAGGAAGCATTTTAGTATGTTTATGAGTTTTAATTTCAGAGAAGAATGGAGGAAGGAGAAGAAAGGACATATAGTATAAAATTATATTATATGTCTTTTTTTTTTAAAAAACTCAAGTACATAAACATAATCTTAGAGAATTATGGAGTTTGGTCAAGAGTTTTTTTTTTAAAAATTTTTGGGTTCAATAAGTGAAGACGATGACGATAGTGATGATTGATTAGAGGAAGTGGCCCCCTGGTGTGTGGACCCAAGGTACGTGGTTGTCGTCCCACGCTAAGGTTGAGGTTGAGGTCATGGCCCATGGTGGGAATGGCACTTAGCAGTTAGCACTATTTACTGTCGGTCTAGCACAAAGCAATCCTTCCCAATCCCCAATAACTACTTGTGCTTGGGGATGTAGGGTAAAAGCAAACAAAGTTAAAAAAAGGATGACTTGTTTCGTTGGGCATGCCTCCATGTTTAAAAATGGTAGACACATCCGACCACTACAAGTACTACTACTTCTATTCTCTTATACTCTTAAATAATTATTCAATTTTAAATATATATTAAAATTAAAAAATTAATTACAATTATAAAAAATTAAAAATTATTTTTATGTCTTTTTAGTTTTTCAATTTTTTCTCCTATCCTCTATTATATTTTTCTTCTCCTCTAATAATATTTAGTAGAAATATTATTAAAAATAATTAATAATTTTAAATTTTTAAATAAATAATTATTTCTAAAAAAATTTTAAAAGAATGATTATTTAAGGGTAAATAGAGTACTGAATTACATGCCATTCATTATCCAATGTGGTTAACTTCTTCAGATAGATTGCCTACCAAAGCATTAGGAACACAATATCCAAATCAAATGTTATCTTAATTTAATATAGCAATCTCTTAATCTGCGTGAGAAAAATCTTGAACCACACGATTGAAAACGGATAAAAGGGGATATAGTTCTGGTTTACTAATTAAGGTCGGCAGAGAAATTAATAAAAAGAGACCATGAAGCGTTTAAACGTTGAAGTTTGAGGTTGAGAGTGGAGGAAGGAGAAGTGCGTTACGTTGACGAAAGAGGAAAGGAAAGAAGGAAAATGGTGGTGGAAAAGAATGGAATACTAAAATGGTGGTGGGGAGAGGGGAGAGAGAACAAAGGAAATAAGAGAAAGACCTATTTACTTTGTAATTTTCGCTTTCAATTTTTTAATTTATAAAAAAAATTAAATTTACATATCTAAAAAATTAAAAATTGAAAACAAAACAAACCGTCCTGTAGCGTGAAAGTGAGCACGGTTGTCGAAGAGAAAGAGAAAAAGAACGTATGTCTTGGTTTGTTTGCTTGTTTGTTTGTTTGCGATTCCCATAGCCAAAATGAAAATGTGGGTATCGGCGGCCAACCGAAGAGAAGAGAGGAGAAGCATCGCACACGCCGAAAGCTACCAACAGTAGCGGGCAGGTTGGTACACGCGTATCCTTGTGAGTGGTCCCCATAGCACATTCGCTCTCTGACTGTTTGCACCATGTTGCCCCCCACAGCTAACACTTTCTGTCCCCTCTCTCTCTCACTTCCACATACTTCTAGCCCCACACACTATTTACTATTTACATTTACTCCTTATCTTCTTTATACAATAAATCGCGTTTCTTTAATGAAAGTTATTTTAATTCTTAAAAGAATTTAATTTTAATATACTCTTGCTATAACAGAAAAAAAAAAATTATCTATTTTAATCCTTTTAAAATTTTAAGTCAGACAAATTAATTTTTTTAAAAAAAAACTCTCAAACTGAATTCCTGGAAAATTGAATAGTTGATAAATTTCTTGGAAAATTTTAAGTCAGATAAATTGGTCCCTATAATATTGAATAATTAGTCAAATTAGTCCTCTGATAAGTTGCATAAAGAGGATCACTTCTTGAACAATTTATTTTTACAGGAATTAATTTGAGAATTTTTTTTGTAGAAACTAATTTGTTTTACTATTCAATTTTATAGGATCAATTTGAGAGTTTTTTTTAGAGACTAATATATCTAGATTGAAATTTTAGAGGGATTAAAATGAGTGTTTCGTTAAAAAAAATAAATTTACATAGACATTCAGTTATATTTTAATATACAAGTAAAAGTGATTAGGAGCATGGTTATCTCAAAAATTTTATAAATAAAAAACATGCGAATGAATTATAATGTAAATTTTTTTTATATTGATAGTGAATCAAAATTAATATCTTCTTAAAATTATAATCTTACTTTTCTAAAGAACTTGATTTTCATGAATTATTAATGTAAAAATATTTTACATAAACATCAAATTTTATATTGTCATATAAATGAAATTGTTTGATCTAACCATTCATTATTTCCAAAATCTTCTAAATAAAAACATATGATTGGATGATAATGAATAATTTTTTCATATTAACAATGCATCAAAATTAATCTTATTTTAAACATTAAATTTGTGATCCTTATATAATTGCATCAAACACCTTAATGCTTGTTTGATTTGCACTTTTTCCCGTCGCAAAATAATAATAGAAAAAGCATTTTGCAACACACTTTTATCCGACGTAATAAAATTGTTGCTTCTATACTTTCTAGTTTAAACAAACATACCAATGCTTTTTTAAGTACGCTTGTGAGTTTGAATTTTGGAGGGAAATGTGTAACACTCTATTAAGCTCTAAATATTTCACCTTAGTTTTTAATATTATTATTATTTTAAACAATAGTTAGCTAACATAATATTAACTTGAAATCTGAAATTTTACAAGAAATTTAAAAAAAAAAACTGCTATGATTATTTCTTATTTGTAGTCCTATACTGGAATAATGTATACCAACTAAATCATGCATCTGATAGATTTTCAAAAGAGATATGCATCACAATGGATATGCTTAAATACCAAGTCTTTCATAGTCAGAATGTTTCCAAATTACATTTTCACAGGAATATACTTTCTTTTAGGAACTCCTTAATTTGGAGGGGAAGGGGAGGGAGAAGAGAATATATAGTATAAAATTATATTATAGTCATCTCCTCCTATTTTTTTTCCTTTAAAATCCAAACTCACAAGCATATATTTAAACATGTATGAGAGAAGTACGTATATTTCTCGACATGATTAATGGGTGCATACTAGGCCTGTTACTTTTATATTTAAGGAAAAACGAATCTAACATCCCTAAATTTTTATTGAGTTACAAATAGTTTTACCTTTAAATTTTAAATATTTCAAACTGATTTTTAAATCTTCATTGATGACTTACAAATAGCGACCATCAATATGAGATCTAATTAAATTCACAAGTCACAATTATTCTCATGATTAAACCTTCTATAGACATGACAAGATCTATTAGTGGCATGTATCAAAATTTTAATTACTCTTTTATAATCATTTTTCAAACTATCTTCTACTCATTATAGAGTAAATTAATCATATACTTTTCTCTCATGTTAAATGAGTAAATGTTGTCAAAATGGAAGCGGGTTAGATTAAATTTATTTCACATAACTACTATCTATATAATGGTGACTAATTCAAGGTATAAAGCTCTTTTATAAGAATAAATCTCTAGGAAGACTTCTTTTCATACACATTATTAGGAATTGAATTCCTGACTAGATATTTAAAAAATTCATTATTTATCAACTGTGTGGTGGGTCTCATAATTTCTATTTTATTTTTAGAAAAATGTGTTAAGTTATTTTAGTCATATTATATGAGAAACCTTATCCAATTTTTTTTAAAAAATTATTAGTTGAGAAAATGATTATTTTTTTCCTAAAAAATGATGGTGGAGATTTTGACACTTTATACTCATAGATCTTGTTACGACATTCACCAATAGTGCTTTATAAGTGGGATTAGTTATCTTCAGCAGAAGATGTAACTGTGAGAAATATTATAACTTAAGACATCGATTGAAAGCAAATAAAAGTTTAATGATTTAATTGAAAGATTTAATAATTTAGGGTGGCTATTTGCAAGTGAATAAAAGTTTTAGTTGAAAGATTAAAAAGTTCGAGGTGACTATTTGCAATTGAATAAAAGTTTAAGGGCTTAAATACTCTTTTGCTTTATATTAATTAATCTCTAAAATGTAAAAAATTAATTCATATCAGTTTGAGGATTGCCTTCTACATTTATGTGATAATAAAGTTTTAGCCATGTTTTCTTTAATCTTAATTACAACTATTCACTGCGTAAGTGTTAAGAATCACGTCTCTGATCTCGATGATATAAAATTAGGTAAAATCTTTATTCTTTAATTATTCTTCGTCCCAAATTCTGCATCCTTTTTTTAAAAAAAAAAAATTCACATTGATTTAATTTGCTCTTTAGAATGTTACTAGAAAATGAATACAGAAAGAAGTCCAAAAAATTAACTCAGATAAACTATTACACTGTAGGCTATGTGAAATATATATATATATATATATATATATATATATATATAATCCCTCTAATAAATCTTCTTGCATATTGAATAAAATAATAAAAAAAACTTCAAATCTTACAAATTAGTTAAACTTTGTTTCATTTAGTATATAAGATAATTTGTAAAAAACATAGTAGAAAGATACACTATCATATAAGAGACTAATCTTTTAAAATGTAAAAGCCAACTGAGGCTATAACGAAAATTTCTTCCAACAATATATTTTATTTTTTTTACCAAGACATAATTATTGGGACCAAACCTATATATCACATACATATTGGGGACTTCAACCCTTTTTTTCACTCAAATCAACATGCACCTAGTTGATGTCTCTAATATGATAAATGTAGATAACATTATTTTTCAATATGACACTTCATTGTTGATATATTGAGAACAAATGCAAGAAATAGTAGTTATTGACAATTCTGCATGGGGATTTAATTAGTAGCAGGAAATTATAGGGAACATGATTGAAACATCATTTTCAACATATACGAAGCAATCGTCTTTGCATGGACTAAATTTTATATATTTCAGTACTATGGATTAGTTCGAAGGCTACAACGTTACTTACACATCTAACAATCACATTTATCGCATCATGTCAGCATATCTTTATTAAATTTGCTAGGTAACTTGAGAATTCTTATAACTAAAGGAGCATAATTTCAAAAGTTACGAAACATAATAAGGTTTCATCTTTGACACATTGCAGGTTCAAAATCCTCTTATCTTTTTAAAGTGAGGTAAATGTAAATTTTTTTATAAGTGTTTTTTGAGTTTGAAGATTTCTCTGCCTTGAACTGAGGCAACATTATGATTTAAATTTTTATTTAATATTAAAACAAAAAAGCTAGGTCGGTGAGGTGAGGAAGAGGGGTGCTTGGAGAGAAGGGGGAAATAGTAGAAAAAGGAATGAATTGGATGGTTTTGATTGAGGAGATGGGATAGGAAAGTAGTAGAGAGGGAACAACAAACTGAGGAGTAAATATCACGCTGTGAAGCAATAAAATGCTGCAAACGCAAACGCAAACGCAAATGCAATGGGATGGAGTGGGGGAGGATAGGGACCATGGTCCTTCACGCGTGCGGGGCCACATTAATCCCTCTTTTAATTTGTGATTGTGTGTGGACCACTCCTCTTAGCTGTGCTCTCCTCTCCTCTCCCTCCTCTCCTGCCGTCAGTCACACGCTACATACACTTCCTCAACTCAACTGCCCATTTTACTAATCAACATTCATAATATCCTAACTATTCTAATTGTTATTAGTTACTATATCATATGCCAAAAACCAAGGGATATATATATAAGGTGGTGATGAAATTAAGTTTTTGCACCTCACATTTCTACATAAAGATTGAATCCATGTGATTTTATGTGCACTATTCAAAACCCTCATCACTGATTACTTATCTATTCCTAGTGCTTTAGTCTATCCAGTATATTTTATCTTTCCTACAATATTTTTTTATGAATAGTAAAATATGTGACGAACTCAAAATTGAAGTTAATAGCATCATAATGAGGACAACGGTAGTGACTTGTTTAGAAATATTTACAACTTTAATGACACAATTGAAACAAAAAGAAAACAGGGATGGAGAACAGAACTTTTAATTTAGCAATTCAAATATATTAATGATAAGAATATAATCAGGAAAACAAAAGTTTGGATATTTGTAGTGAGATTGGGCCCCTGGATGGGACATACCCGTACTGCCTGCTTATTTTTTAAGTTAGGGTGATTAAGACTTCATCACTTTTCTTGATTCCATTGCCCCAACTAAAGCAATTTTAGTTTCTTTCTTGTTTTTTTTTTCAAGAAAAACTCCAAGGATGAATCACCTTTTTTCTTTTATTGGTGATAGAAGCAGATCCATCGGTGCTATTGGAGTAGAATGTGGAAGATCGATTAAGGATTACTTAAATGTTTAAGACGCGTAATTTTAGTCTGTCTTAGAATGCGGAATGTTAAAGAATCAAACCCCACTTACTCTGGTCTGCCATCCCCCTTCTGTGAGGCCAATTATTTTATACTGCCAACTATGTGTTATGGAGTAACTTTTTTAACCCATGGTGGACAAGTTCGGAAAAGAAGGAAGGTGCTATACTTACATATGGGCCAATACCTTTTCTATTGACTTTGCAGATTCAAATCTCAGCAAAAAAAAAAAAAAAAAACAAAGAGAAGAAAAAGACTTTACAAATTCAATTTCGGTGAATGGCATTGACTTGGCGGTCTTCTTTTGTTCCAAGAGAACTTGGCAAAAGAATGCCACCTTTTATATTATATCATATATGTATATATATAATAAAATAAAAAAGATGGCCAGGGAAAAAAAAAGAGTGTATTTTGTAACTGGGGCTGTAAAGCAAGTTATAATTGAGCCTTAACAAAAGTTGAAAGATGATTTACTTTGACACTCAACATACGATAAGATCATCATTGCATAAAATTCAACCAGCTGGATAGCTAGACCTAATTAAGAGAATTGAGTTAATTAGGATTAACCAAATTCATTGATCATACTTATATAAAATGATAAAGGTGGAGACTCTATAGGAATAGTACCGTAGATAGTTCATAATAAATATTTTGGTCTTGCAGCCATCTACACAGGAAATTTATGGCGTACTTAGTCTCATCAACCTAATTGAAATGACTGATATTTCAAAGGGTTTATAAAGAGGGTTTCTATGTGGACCTTAATAATATACAGTATATAGCAATAGCAATATATACATAATTGCATTAATTGAGCTAATAATAATCATCATTTAATGAATATATTTTTTTCTATTCTTGCGTAATATTCATGCTTAGCAGCAACTGTCAAAATGTGATTCATGCTAGTTGCAACAAGAGATTCACTCTGTTTGGTAAAAGCGTGTTGACCAATCTGTTTAAGCTCAATTTTTCCAAAGGAATTGCTGTTTGTGCTTTGAATCTATCAATACACTGAAAATGAGGAGATAAATACATTTTAGGGCAAACTACACCGATTCTCTATTGCAATATGGCAATATTACAACAATATTTTTTGATTTGTACTATACATTGACCTCTATCTCATATTATGAGATTAAAGATATATCCATTTAACACTATTTAATTTTGGCTGCATGTGACTTTGAGCATTCTTGAATATTGTAAATATGGTATTTTATTTGTACCCTTATAAAGAGTGTCAATGTAGGAGTAATAAATCGAGAGATATCGTGTGTGCTATATTGCTTGATGCCATGACCACAAGGTCAGTACAATTTATCCTAAATGTTATTATAATTCTTCAAGTAACTCAAAATATAATTAAAATAACTTCACATGCAGTAAAAAGTTAACTTGAGTTAATTTTTTTTTTTTAAAAGAAAACCTTCTGGAAGGGATGATGAGCAAAAGTTATTCTCACAGTTTAAAATCAACGTTGAAAAGGTAAAGAATTCCTCCATCGAACAAGAATGTCAATTAAGAACTATTTGTCAGTATTTGTGTATTTGCTTGCACTGTTATGTTCCAAGTTTGAACGAGTCTACGATTACGATGAGTGTAAAGCGGGATTTGCCCATCTCTTAATGAATGTATTTTAGTCTGAAACAAGACATTTGAAAATATATATACACATGAAATAGAGCAACAGGTTTAGACTTGAGCATAATTATTTTGACTAAAGTGACATAAAATCAGGGTTAGTAGAGCGACAATCTCGACCGATAAGTAGGCAAAATAAGGCTGACAGGACATTTTGTGCACTCCACTATTTAAACGGAGGCTATTCTTCTTAGAAATTATCGTAACAATTAAGTTCACGTATAGTAATGTAAATGGAAAAAGATACATATACATACTTTTCAAAGCTGCCATTGTAGAATACGATGATATATACAGTTCGCATACTAGTATAATTTGACTGTCGTGGTGATCGATATATAACATGCGTGTTACATTATATGCATGTGTATATACTTAATCATAACATGGTTTAAGGTAGGTAGAATTTGCATAAATTAGTGTTTATAAAAAGATACAGTGGTGAACTGGTGTTTCATCACAAGAAATTAAATTAACCAGCTAGCCCGCATGCAAACAACCCCAATTATGCTGTCTCCGTGATGCGCATCCAAGCATATGAACAGCTCTCCAATTCTCCAAATATCATACTGAGGCGACACAAACATAATTATGGGGCCAAGAAAAATGATGAGCTCGTTTCTATAATATGGAGTAACTATATATATATGTGAATCAGTAGCAGTATTTCTTAGCACTATACCTCTCAAATAACCATTGTTCTCTCTTCTGTCTCACATACATGTACACTACACGAAAATATATATAGGTATATATATTCTCAAGCTGATTGATTAAAGAACATACAGTCAATTAATCTAGAAAATTTTGTATATATGTTTTGAACAGTTAAATCCAGTCCTTTCATATGTGCTGTGCATTTCAATTACTACAAAATAGTAATGAATAACTAATTAACTTCTCCAGTATATTTTTGTGCTAATTTGTAGAGCAGATATTGGCAAATGCATAAGCAGAAGACAACAAAAATAGTGTATGTTTCATCTAAATGATGGTCATGTTATCAGTTTGAGATAAAATTGTGATCATTCATTAATTCTAACATGTCAATGCATTAAATAGTTTGTTACTTAATTTTAAGCAGAACAAATAAACAAGAAAAAGAAAAAGCATAACTTCTTGTCATATGTCAATCATATATATATATATATATATATAAACGTATCACCAAACCTTGTCATCAAGAAAACCAGAAAAAAAGGGTAATTGTTGATTTGTGGATTATTATATGTCATGCACTGCAGTATGGGCAAAGAGTACATTTAGTTTGAAGGAATAGCAAAACAAAGCACATTTTTGTCAGTGTCAGTGGCATACGAGATTAATGAGATGAAACGGTCTCGGGTTTTGTTTATATCACTCTATACTCTATAGTACAGTAATAAAAGAAATGATAATTATATTCATTAAATATTAGATGTTGTATTGATTTACATATTATTTATTATTAAATAAGTTGTAAAATTTACTTAAATAAAATATACGTTTCATCTAATAATAAATGAAATGTGAATTAATTAATACCATACACCCATAAATATAAATAACCCTGCTATGATAATAATGGAAGTATTCTCCAATATCTAAGACTTTACAGTATACAGCGCACGCGTCGTGAATGAGAGTGTGAATCTCTTTTTTTTTTAACTCCAATTTGCCTCTCCTCATAACCTACTCTGTGATATGAGTGATGAGAGAGAGAAAAGAGAGAGGTTTTTAAGTGTTGGAAAGTGCCAAAACAAAGTAGTGCAAGAAAAGCAACAGCAAAAGCAACAGGCAAAACAGCTAAAAGAAAGAAGAGAGAGAAAGGAGAATGATGTGAAAACAAAAAAATGTTCGATTATTCTGTCTGATATTTGGGGTTTCTCTCTTATAAGCAACCCCATCACTGTCCCAATTCCAATACACCCTTCTCCACTAGTCCTTTTCCTTTGTACAGAACAGAGATAACTCTTACACACACACAAATAAAAATAAAAGAAAAAAAGAAAAACCAAAACTACATTTTTTTTCCCATTTCACTTCACACTTTCACATCTCTCCTCTGCCATATGATCCATATAATACAATACAACCAACCAACCAACAACTATCACAGACAAAACTCTGAGAAGCTGTACCTCTTCTCTTAACTTTGCGGTTTCAATATCCTCTCACCCTTTTGAGTGATCTCATGCTTCTTTGCTCCTAAAAACTCCCCTTTGAAACTGAAAGCACTAGCTAGCTACCATAGCCATATATACATATAGGTAATCTAATAAATTAAAGCTCTATTTTTTTCTATGCCCTCTGATGAAAGATTTAGTTTTTAGGATTTGGAACTGAGAAAAGTGAACTGGGTTGGATTTGGAATAGGGAGGGATGATGGCGGTGAGTTCAGCGTGCAAGGAAGGGATGAGCAAGGTGGCAATGGATAACGGCAAGTATGTGAGGTACACGCCGGAGCAGGTGGAAGCACTGGAGAGGCTTTACCATGAATGCCCCAAACCCAGTTCCCTCCGCCGCCAGCAGCTCATCAGAGAGTGCCCCATTCTCTCCAACATCGAGCCCAAACAGATCAAGGTTTGGTTCCAAAACCGAAGGTACACAACACCCTCCTCTTCTCTATTGTTTCTTCAATCATTTTCCTAGCCTGCATATATTAATTAGCTTCCTTTAGTGATCTTTTTCTTCATATATTAGCTAGTTATATTGAACTTCTTCTGCAAGGATCTACCCTCATTTATTGCTCCCTTTAGTGAATTTTTTCTTCAATTATTTTCCATCATATATATTGGCTTGCTATATTGATTGATCTTTTTTTCTTCAATGATCTTTCCTTCATGTATTACCTGGGTATAGTGAACCCTTTTTTTTTTTTTGTCTCTTCAAGGATTTTCCCTCATATATTAGCTTACAATAGTGATTTTTTTTATTTCTTCCTTCAATGATTTTCCTTCATGTATCAGCTTGATGTAGTGAACTTTTCTCTTCAATGGTTTCCCTTCATATATTAGCCTGATATATGGACCTACATATTTTATTCTGTTTGATCAAAAGGGTTTAATTCATTTGATTTAATTCAACAAAAGGGTTGTTTGATTTGTTGCCTATATTCTATTCTGTTTCTTGCGTCCTTTTTCTTCAACAAAGGTTTTATTTTGCAATTTTCTTTGACCTTGAATATGGAAGACATATGACACAAGGAGTTTCACTAAGGATTTTTCGGTTGAGCGGGTAAAATTGAAGGGAAATTTTTCTACGGAAAAGCTTCTTGTGTAAAGTTTCCTCATGTTTTTCTTGTTTTTACTCTTTGTCTTGTTCATCCTGTGTTGATATGCTTGCAAGTTTCAGCAACAGATGGCAGCATTTTAAGGCCTTAGTATGGCAATTATTCCAGTGCGTAATCATGGTGTTGTGTTTGTTGCTTGCTCTTTACAAACAAACAGATGCCGAGAGAAGCAACGGAAAGAGGCGTCACGGCTGCAAGCTGTAAACAGGAAGCTGACAGCAATGAATAAACTACTGATGGAGGAAAACGACAGATTGCAGAAGCAGGTGTCACAGCTCGTGTATGAGAACAGCTTTTTTCGCCAGCAGACCCAAAATGTAATACTAAATATACCATTCAGTAAATATATTTCATTCTTTATCACATTTTTGTTGCAGATTTTTAATATAGCTTGTAGTTAAAACCTTTTTGAAAGAAAAATAATTGTCTATAGTTAAGCAAATCTAAACATATTACTATTTTTTTTTTTACCAAGACATTAAAACTAAGAATTTTTCTTAGAGGATATAGGGGAGGGAGAGGTGTGAATTGAACAAACCACCCAATTTAAAAGTGTAGAATACAACCTCAATCAGTAGACTGTAGGCTTAATATCATGTTTTACTAGTGTTTAGTACTTTTGGTTGAATAATATCAATGAAGAGGAATAAAAGCAAAGTTAGCTTTACTTTTAGTTTAAATATATAAGTTTCTTTCATTTGAGTCTGATAAGGTTGCTTAAATCTTTTACATTAGAATAGAAGATGAGTAATGTTATTTATATATGAAAAGTGGGCAATAAAGATTAAAGATAGGGATCAGGAAAAGTACTGATACAAACTCTTAATTCTATATACCTTTATATAAAATATTATGGATCTTTCTCTTTATGTGATGTCCACCATTAATTTAGACTTATAAACAACAACATTATTGATCGAACATATAATAATATAGGGGAAAAAAAAATGAAAACAGGTTGTCTTTTATCTTCTTCTCTTTTTGGTGAGAAACATTAATTCCAATGTGTGTGTTTATTTATTTTTTCTGTCTTTATTGTTCAGCCGGCGACCCTTGCCACGACGGACACGAGCTGTGAGTCGGTGGTAACAAGCGGTCAGCGAAACTTGACACCTCAGCATCCGCCAAGGGATGCCAGCCCTGCTGGGTAAGTGACATGAAAAGGGCTGGTTCTTGGTTTCTTGTTGGATCCTATGTTCATGTTTAAGTGTATTCTTCTGTTGTGTCCCAATCCAATCCTTGGTACTAATGGGAATATTATCTTATCGTGCTTTGTGATGTCTTTGTCCTTACGTCTCTCTCTCTCTCTCTTCTCTCTCTCCAGACTTTTGTCCATTGCGGAGGAGACTTTAGCAGAGTTTCTATCAAAGGCCACTGGAACTGCTGTGGAGTGGGTCCAAATGCCTGGGATGAAGGTCCCTGCCCCACCTTTTCATTTTGTTTTTTGTCATTGCTACTTCTGTTCTATCTATGTGTGTGTCCATTATTGAAAGTGCCATGCACCTTAACTAATTACCAAACCAACTTGTTGAGCTCATCATCTGAATCACAATCACTTGACACATATATATCATCATCTCACGCTTTTTTGTGTTTTTGTTTTCTTTCCCGTTTACTTTTTCTTTTTACTTTTTGGTTTCTTCCCTATTCCTCGTCACATTGCATGTAATAATAGCAAGCACGCGATTACTCATTCATCAATCTAAACTGTTTTTCTTATTTGTACTAGTGTAGCTTATCAGACATTTTTGTAGCGTACTATTAACTGTCTTTTTATGCATCGATCAAACTTTATGGTTTTACATATAATTCCTACAGAAGAAACAAGCATCCAAAATGTTGTTCAAGTCATTGTGAAATATAGTAAATGACATTTATGTTCTTCCGTATGCTAATTAATGATTCAAAAGGCACTAGTTCTTCCATCTCTTGATTAAGTCATGTAACTCTTTTGTCGATTAATTAAGATTTATATGTGCATGCAGCCTGGTCCGGATTCCATTGGAATCGTTGCTATTTCTCATGGTTGCCCTGGAGTGGCAGCACGTGCATGCGGCCTTGTGGGTCTAGAACCTGCCAGGGTAAGTAAAGTTCCTTCTCCTTCTTGTTATTAAGAGCTATGAAGCACCGATTTGGCATGTGACATGGATACCACACGACATGGATACGGGAACATGGCGATTTTTACAAAAAATAAGATACAATACTGATGACATTGTATTGCCAAAGTGTTGGTGTCACAAAAGTATCCAGATGGGTGTGGCAGGGTCATTGTAGTATCCGTTCTTCATAGATTAAGAGTAGCAATCCCATTGATGTGGAGAGGCATTGAATGAAAATGTTTTTGTGTACAGGTTGCTGAAATCCTCAAAGATCGGCTCACATGGTTTCGTGATTGCCGAACTGTGGATGTTCTAAATGTGATGCCCACTGGAAATGGGGGAACCATCGAACTTCTGTACATGCAGGTACTATATCTAATGCAAACTCTTTTTAAGTCTCAATAATTCAGTATATATATTTGGCTGCCTTGCTAAATAAACATTTCAACATTTGCCATATTGGTTAGCTTTATGCGCCAACAACTTTGGCACCTGGGCGTGACTTCTGGTTGCTGCGCTACACATCTCTTTTGGAGGATGGTAGTCTTGTGGTATGTATAACCCTGGTTCTTCTTGATTAGTAAAGTTCTCATGTTTCACCCTTCTTCCTCATTCCCTAACTCAACTCTTATGTGGGGTGCAATTATGGTTTTGACAATGCCAGGTTTGTGAAAGATCACTTAACAACACTCAGAATGGTCCTGCCATGCCTCCAGCGCAGCATTTTGTTAGAGCAGACATGCTGCCAAGCGGGTATCTCATTAGACCTTGCGATGGAGGGGGATCCATTATTCATATTGTTGATCATATGGTTTTAGAGGTTTGTGAATACCTTTACTGTGTATAAAGTGAAGGCAATTTGTTCCTTTTCTTGAAAACTTACAATTGACTTGCTGGCTCAGCCTTGGAGTGTACCTGAAGTTTTGAGACCCCTTTATGAGTCATCAATGCTGCTTGCTCAAAGGACAACGATGGCGGTGAGACTTTTGTTTCTATCTAATGACTGTCACTACACACTTGTGATGGATGCTTCATGATTTGGAATTACAAAATGTGTGGCTTTCTTAAGCCTAGTATTTTGTAATGGCTAAGGGCTTCAATTACTTGCATGGACTAGACATTTATCTTTTGGACTAAGATAAGGAAATTCAACTTAACTGCTTTTGTAACCATGTACTTGTCATTCAGGCTTTACGTCATTTAAGGCAGATTTCTCAAGAAGTTTCTCAGCCAAATGTCACAGGATGGGGAAGAAGGCCTGCAGCTTTACGTGCCCTTAGTCAGCGATTGAGCAAGTTTGTGCCATTATACTTCAAGCTGTTACTTGAAATAATTAACTAGTTTCCTAAATCTAAACTTCATTCTTTCTTTTTTTCCTTGCAGGGGCTTTAATGAAGCTGTTAATGGGTTTGCAGATGATGGCTGGTCCTTGTTAGAGAGTGATGGCATTGATGATGTCACCCTTCTTGTGAACTCATCACCTAGCAAGATGATGGGAACAAATATTGGCTACAGCAATGGATTCTCATCAGTGAGCAGTTCTGTGCTATGTGCCAAAGCATCCATGCTGTTACAGGTATATATGCTGTACATCTTAATGCTCACAGACCAGCTTCTAGGATTTGATTTACGTTTCCACCAACTGCAAGTATTCAGCTACCATGCACATATTTAGTTGTCTCATCCTCTCTCTGTTCCTGTAGAATGTCCCTCCAGCAATTCTTCTTAGATTCCTTCGGGAGCACCGATCCGAGTGGGCTGATAGCAGTATTGATGCTTACTCAGCTGCTGCCATCAAGGCTGGTCCCTGTACCTTGCCTGGGGTCCGAGCAGGAGGTTTTGGTGGTCAGGTTATTCTTCCACTAGCTCACACAATTGAGCATGAAGAGGCAAGTTATTTGCTCTATAACTTATAACATACCGGTATTAGTATTTGGAAGTTACTCCTTTTTCTTTCAAGATACACATATTTATTGCATTCACCATGTGGATGAACATGCTTTGGTTCTATCTTTTTGTTCATATTGCCTATTTTGATATCCAAAACAGTTCATGGAGGTCATTAAGCTTGAAAACATGGGCTACTATAGGGATGACATGACTATACCCGGTGATATTTTCCTCTTGCAGGTAAGTAATATTCGAAGATGCTTTCCTTTTAAGATCATCTATTTCCAGATGCATGTCCTTATTGTTATTGCAATCATGAACGAAAAATAACCTGCTTTAATTTCCATTTCAGAGGAAACGCTTCAAATAATAAATGGACTAGTATTATACCAGTTCATTTTTGCTTCTTTTGCTAACTAATCATCCATGGCTGATACTCTTTGCAAAGAATAAGACGCACCAAGAATGGGGATTTGCACATAGTACTAGGCATATTAGAGTAACTATCTATATATGGAACATATGTAAACTGGACTTTAGTTGAATAGCTAGAACAAGGCTCTGAATATTCTTTCCAACCTCAAATCTTTAGCTAACAGTCCTCTGGTTGCACTTGTCCCCCAGCTTTGCAGTGGAGTGGATGAGCATGCAGTTGGCACGGGTGCAGAACTTATATTTGCTCCGATTGATGCATCTTTCTCTGATGATGCTCCCATTTTACCTTCCGGTTTTCGCATCATACCACTTGATTCTAGCACGGCAAGTCCTTCATCTTTGACGTTTGTATTGTTCTGAAATTTGATTGCTGCTTCCCATTCTTGTTTGAGTAAAATTTATTTTGATTTCTGTGTCTTAAATATGATACAGGATCCTGCTAGTCCAAACCGTACACTTGATCTTGCTTCTGCTCTTGAAGTTGGAACCTCAGGGAACAAAGCATCTGGTGAAAATTCAGGTCATTCTGGGTGCACAAAATCTGTGATGACAATAGCATTCCAGTTTGCATTTGAAATCCACCTTCAAGACAATATTGCAAGTATGGCCAGGCAATATGTCCGCAGTATCATTGCATCTGTTCAGAGGGTTTCATTAGCACTTTCTCCTTCCCGTTTTGGCTCTCCCAATGCTTCTCATTTACCACTTGGCACTCCTGAGGCACAAACACTTGCTCGGTGGATCTGTACCAGCTATAGGTGTGTCGATTAAAACCTAAGCTATGCAATGCTTGAGTGCCATTTACGACCTCATGATCTCAATCATGTTGGAGTGATGTTATATATTCTATTTGCTGTAGTTCTTTTGTGTTACAAGAAATCATGACTTGTCCATTAAATTGTAAATGATGACATTCTTTTCAGGTTCTATCTGGGGGTAGAACTACTCAAGTGTGAGGGCAGTGAACCCATTCTCAAATCCCTTTGGCATCACACAGATGCAGTTTTGTGCTGCTCTTTGAAGGTAATTTGATATCTCCATTTTGATCAGAATTCTGTTCTCCTGACAATGCTAGCTAGTTGTTTTACTTCCACTTGGGATGTTCTGCATATATAAATTCGAAATTTGATATTCTTGGGTCATTCATTCATTGTACAAGCATTGCTGTAATAACTCTAGAAAGTTCAATTCATACAATGAGGTTTTGACTATGAACTGTTTTAAGCACATACGTTAATCTAAAGCACATACCAAGTATATATTGAACTCCATCCCTCCAACATATCCTTTGCTTAAAGGTTATTTTCCCTTCTTGTACTGGCATGCTGCTATTACCCAAGTCATGAGTACATTGTGTATTCTATCCTTATTTACTACTGTCCCTTTTTGTGTTGATTCCATCCTCTCTAACTTCATATGTGATTTTGCCAGGCATTACCTGTTTTCACGTTTGCAAATCAAGCTGGACTTGACATGCTAGAAACAACCCTGGTTGCCCTTCAAGACATCACTCTGGAGAAAATCTTTGATGACAATGGAAAGAAAACACTGTGCTCTGAGTTTCCCCAGATAATGCAGCAGGTATAGTGCTTTTATCATTTGACTCTTTCCATTGTTTTTGCCAAACCGAAAGTGTATTCTTCTCTTCCTTAATCATGTTTATCTTTCTGGAGATTTGATATTATTAAATATAGGTTATAGCAGAATTTAAATACCATATCATCAGTATATGTTTCAACCATAGTTTTGAAAAGTATGGGAAGTAAGTATAGCATGATCACATTCTAAAGATATGGATTATTTTTGGTGCAGGGTTTTATGTGTATTCAAGGTGGCATCTGTTTATCCAGCATGGGGAGGCCAGTGTCTTACGAGAGAGCAGTGGCATGGAAAGTATTAAACGAAGAAGAAACCGCTCATTGCATCTGTTTCATGTTCATCAATTGGTCTTTCGTTTGATAAATTAATACTTTCAAGATGATAGGAGGATGTAGGGGAAGTAGTAGAACAGAATAGTATCTTCTTGTTTTAACTTTGGAGAATCCCTAGAATGCTATATACTGCTATTAATACACTGTTAAGGGCATATATGCTGCTCAAGATCCATCTATGGCTCCATTTTTTTTTTTTTTTATCTTTGTTAATTCTCCTTAATTACTTTCCTTTATGCTTCTTTGACATTCTTGCATGTCACTTTTTATTCTTCTTTTCCTTCTCCTTTGACACGTACATGCTCTATTGGCTTAGGCTGCTTAGCACCTTTGTTATTAACACGCTAGTCATGCACTCACAATTCAGTTTTCAAGTATTGAACCAATTTATGTTTCAAGATTATGTTGTGTGAAGAACCAATTTAGGTCAATATGTTTTGTTGAGGCATAAGTTGTCCAGAATTGATTTGATGATTATGGACGTTAATGTATTTCAGTATTATGAATTTAGTTATTGTAACTTCCTAGAAAAGTTTATGATAGTTTAGGTTAAAGCATGTTTTGAAAATGAAAATCACATTAGTCCATGCTTTTAGTATGTCATATTACTTAGGAGGCTTACATGGGAGCCTAGACTTTACGTGCGTCACATTTGAATTTCGGTTCGTGACAATCAAATTGATATCAAATTGAAGATATTAAGACTAAAGAGTTTGTTTACTCTAAAATAAATTATCCATAGATCATTAATTAACTGATGATATAGCATTCAACATATATTTCGAAACATTTATGTATATATATATCATGATTAGTTTCATTAATGTTCTTTGAATCACTATCGTAAATAAAAATCTTTAGGGTAAATAACAAAGACTATCCTTAAGGTTTGCTCAAATAACACTACCCCATTCTTTATCAAAATAAATAAATAATAAATTAATAGAAAAAATAAAAATAGCAAGAGAACGAATTTTATAAGTATAATTTTGTCACGATCCGATTTAGACATGTGACCGCACGTGAAAATCTCATTCCCACGTAAGTCTTGTAACCTATGTACTCTTAAGTATGCATATTGAAATATAAATTCCATATAAAACATAAATCTCGTTTTCTAGACAAATCACCGTTTTGTAAAATTTATTCCTTGCCCTATAAAATCGTAGCAATTAAACTGATTCTCAAATTCTTTTCTAAATGTGGAATTCGTAACATTTTCCAATAGCATATGGAGTCCATCATATACAAATAACTATGAGAAGTAAAGCTATGCAACCACAGTCCCAAAATAATAGTTCAGTTTAGGATACAAAACAATGCACAACATGACCATGCTCTACAGGATCCTACCATGTACACTGGAGCACTCTAAACACCATGACAACAATGCTCACCACTAAAATTTAATGTTGCTTGGAGGAAGATGGCTGGAAAGTACCCTCAGCCACACTATCTGTAAAATATGAGAAGAAACATAGGGGTGAGTTTTGTAATCAAAACTGAGTGAGTTTAGTCCTCACCTAGAATCCCCTTCATGGGACACCAAGAAAAGATATACAACACTAGAATAATAGTGATAGTAATAAAGTACCGAAGCATTTCATAATTATAATCAAGTTATCCAAATCTTAGCTTTCCATAAATCGACCTAATAATATTCTAAATTCTAATAGCGAAACAGTAATCTCTACTTCTGGTTACGCACAATGTATATGACGTAACAAACTCTGAATATAAATCGCTAGTCATATCTGGGCGTTACGTTTTCGCGTCCCATGTGATAATAAATTTTCTATTGTCTCTGTCCAAGCTACTTGGTACCAAGATTAACAGATTAATTGCCATTAACATGCAGCCTATTCTTCTATAGCTATTGCTAACTCAATCAGAATCTCAATCTCTTCTCTATATTTCACAAAGTCTTCTATCCTAGAGTTCAAGCCTTTTGATATCAATTATCTAGTGCCAGTAATCATATAATCTTCAAATCAACTCTAAACAATAAAAATCTCAATTTAATGCTTTATAAATTTATTCATTCAACCATGGTCCCATGGTTTTCAAGAAAACATATCCTCATGATAAAATCAATAGGCAACAACATAGTAATCTCAGGAGTTCATGAAATAAACTCTGAAATCATATATAATTTTCATATTTTAGGTGAAAATAGATATAATGATTAACATAGAAGTTGATGTGAACCCACTCACCTAGAGTAGTAGAAGATGGGGGTTCTACACTAACAGAGTTCCTGGAGCAATAATGACATCAATATTCTAGAGAATTAACAGAACTCTACATTAACTGAAAACCTCTATATAGCTTAAATCGAACTCTAACATAATAGAAAGACTTCACCTCCCTAAAAGGTATGGAAAACTTTATGCCGACCCCAAAGGCAAGGAAAAATTGAAGGAATAGAAGCAAAATCACTAAAACAACACACCTTAAAGCCTTAGAAATAGAAGATTGAAGCTGATTTTAAGAGGAAATGGAGTTTGGGAGTGAATTTGGGTGAAGATCGAAGTTTCGTGTTTTTAGGGGAGGGGTCATGTTTTGATGGTTTGGAACCCGAAAATGGAGTTTTTATTGAAATTTTGAACACTTGAGCTCTCACAGAGCTCATGATTTTCTACTTATATTGCTTTACTATTTATGACTGTTGCAGTGCTCATTGAGCTAAGCGCCTCCAGAATGATTTTTCTCTAATCTTTGAGCAAAAATTCAAGTTTTGGCATGTATTTGGCGGGTTACCTCAATACTCACTTATTTACATTAATGTCCTCATTTATTTTGCTCTCCATTAACTTTAAAACATAAATATAAATAAGAAAATATCATTCATTTGGATTCAAATAAAAATATCATAAAAATTAAAATCTCAACAAATCAAAATCTAAATTTTAGTTTTTAGTTCAAATTCTGAAAATTTTAATATTTTATAAACTTGTGGGCTAAAACGAAATATTTAAAAGTTTCATAAAATTCATTAAAAATCGTTCTTTAATTTATTTTCCTTTTGGGAACAATTACTATAACTTTTGATCTTAAGAATGTGGTTATATCATATAGCACTCAAAGGACATATAGAATCCAGACTTAGTGAAATTTAGAAACAAAACAATAAGGGTAACTTGGCACCTTTCTAGTTCAAAAGAATTTTCTAACCTTTTTATTTAAAATTAGGATATAACAAATTTCAACTCCATATGCCTCTTGGATTATACTAATTCTTGAAATTCAAATCCTAATTTTTATATCCTTAAATCTATACCTGACTAAAAACAAAATTAAATTCAGTTGAGTTGATGCATAAAAATGGTATATGACCTTGCGATTGAAAAATAGTGAAAAATGTAGGATAAGTTAATTTATTTTCAGTATCTTTGAAGGATTTAAAGATAAATTGATCTCTAATTATTTATAAAATTGTTCAAATTGGTCTTAACAAAATACAAATAGAATAAATAAATCTACTATAATACTAAAGAATAATTAATTTATTTTTATATTTTTAATTTTGAAGGATCACAAATGTATTTTTTTTTTGATGGACCAATTTATCTATACTATTTTTATAAGGGATGAACTTTGCAGTTTAATTTCATTTTTTATATATTAAATATTCTTATGTAACAACTCAAATAAATTAATAATTTAATTTTGTTTTAAGCTATGTATAAATTAGAGGATATAAAGTTTAGAATTTAAATTTTAAGACTAAGAAACTTATTGAGTTAAAATTACATTTATAAAATTTATTCTCTCTCATTAGTTTTTATTTTCTATTTTATTTATTTGTTCTCTATTTTTTTTTTAATGGGTTGGAGTGTCAGTTTTAGATAAGAATGAAGTGGAGTGTCATTTGAGCAAATCTCAAGAGTAGTTTTAGTTATTTACCCAAATCCTTAATCCACTTTGATTGATCACTCTAGAAATTGCAATATATAATTGTCTATGACTGAAACAGACCTCTCCAAATTAAGCGAACATTTTCTCTAAAATCAAGTATCAATATAAATGATTATATATATGATCAATTTTCAATAAAATTTAATAAAATAAATAATATTATCAAAATGCATGTATGAAATGATAAAGTATATTATTAAAATAGATTTTATGAGTAACAAATATTTATGCAAATTTTATCAAAATAGATGATATTATTAAAGGTTGATGTTCATCCCCTTTGTAAATGGGTTTCATGAATAAAAAAACAAAATATATCCTTATAGTTTCACTCAATTTTTAATTAAGTCTTTATAATTTAAAAATTTATAATTAGATCCTTATAGTGTATGAGACTCTTCAATTAGATCTCTACCATTATAAAAATTGAATATTCATGAAATATTTCATTTTCATAAAAAGGTGAAGAAAGAGATGAAAATGGAGTATTCTGTTTTTTATTATGACAATGACCTAATTGAAAAATTTCATATACTATAGAGATATAATTAAAAATTTTAAATTATAAGAATCTAATTAAAATTTGAGTGAAATTATAGAGACTTATAGAATAATTAAACTTAAAAAAAATCCATCATCCTTACCACTACTTCCCCTTTTTCGTAAGCAAGGAAATGTGGCTGCAAATTGATATTAAATGAAATCAAAATTTAAAATATAGAAAATATGAATTTATAAGAATAATAAACATAAAAAAAAGATTCCATCACATTATCTATAATCTATAATACTAATATTTCAGACTCATTTTAGGGAAAGTTTTACAAGTGTCGTTCATAGAGAAACTTATGGCCCACGATTTTTATCACCTTGATTATTAATTATTTTGTTATAAAAATTACCTTCATATTTATTTCATTAACAAAACATAAATATTTCACATTAAATATTGGATTTCAAACCATTGTAATTCTTAATTAAATGATAAAACTGATCAAAATATTTCAAACTAAATTATTTAACATTAAAAATGGATATTCACATGATGCATATCTTTTTCTATTTTCTTTATAATAATTTTTTATTTTTTCAATTAAACACGTGTTTTTCCATATTAATTACAAAATTTTAAATTTTGAATTCATCTTAATGTTTTGAATTTTGAATTCAATAGACTACTTATTCTATTTCACAACAAACTAGAATCTAATTAGAATAGTGTAAAAATAAAATTGGAAACAAAAACTATTGCTACCAAGAAAGGTCCACTATAATCAAAGTATAAACCCCTTAAATTACTCCTAGAATCTGAACATATTCATTGCTACAAAAAATGATCACTTATACTAATCGAAATAAAACCCTTAACTTCTCTTAAAATCTACAATATCAGTTGTTATTGATATCTCTACTGCATAAAGTTTTAGTTTGAAATGCTAACACCTCATTTTATTTCTCTTCTACTCCACAACTTTCTTTTCTCTTCTATTCTTCCTCTCATATTTTCATATTTTTTATTTCTCTTCATTCATTATCTATTAGTTTTCTCAAAATACATTAATTTACTTAATCTTTTAATTTTCTTTTTCATGGTTTATATTAAGGAATAAAAATTTGTAGGTTAGAAAATTCAAATATTTCATCATTATTCTTTGAAGCTCTTTTCTTCTTTATAAGACTTTTTTTTATACAACATTTTTTATATTTGTTTAGTATTTTTAATTTGTATATATATTTTATTATTTTATACATTTAAATGTTTCATCAATAAAATAAAGATTCAATTTTTAGGGTTCTCTTAAAATAAAATAATTTATTTCATTTTCATTATGTATATCTAATTTATTTCTACCTTTCTTCTTTGTGATTTTTTTTTGTTTCGTATAGAGATTTTTCTATATTTATCTAGTCTTTTACTTTGTGTATATATCTTGACGGTCTTTTTCTATGTTTTGTGCAGGAGACAATAACTAGACTATAGGCTCAACCGTGTATTATTCAATTCTTTGTGGCAAAGATAATTGTATTTTTTATACATAATTTAATAAACATTTTATTAAATTTGAGATTAATTTTATTATTGTATAAATGAATATTAATGATTTTATAATTTTTTTTCTTTTTAGAATTTGAAGCCACAATTAAATAAAGAAGATTCTACTGATGAATTATCTCAACTGGTCATTTCACTAAACTTAAGGTAGTAAACATTAAGGATAAAGAATGATTGAAGATTGTGTTTAATTTTGTTTTACTCATTTGTTTGGCATAATATTTATGTGAGAGGGAATTGTTATTGTGTTGAGAACAACACTTTCTTGAGTTAATTTAGTGCACAACCAATCTAGCTTATGATTCCAAAAACAATATTAGACAAATACATCAGTTAATCTCCATTGGAATTTGTTTATGTTGTTCCACCTTCTTCAATTTATTTTTTCTTCATTATTTTGTAAGGCTTAAAGATTGAATTCAATATATACATAGATATTGAATTATAATTTCAATTCCATTTACAAACACTAATTATGGAGGATGAATAATATTTTGGAATAAAATTATATTTTTTATTTAAAATTTCCATTGTGTATTAATATTGTACAAATTAATTGTTAACTATTATTCTTTTTTATTTTGATGTGAATTGAATATATCGATATATGTATATCTATTGATTGATTTTTCTTCTAATATATGCATTTATTGATCCCTTTTCTTTCTAAATGCTAAAACTTTAAATTAAGTGATAAAATTTAAAATATTCTTTTTGTATCTATATACAATCCATATTTGTGTTTGCTTTTTTAAGGTATAATCATTATTAATATATTATTTTATTTAGAAAAATATAATTATTGATAGATTACTGATTTTATTTTTCAAATCCCACCTAACTATTTAAGTGACAAAAAAACTAATATTACACAAAAAAAGAAACATAGCAAAAATTAATAATAAATTATATTATTACCTTTTTTTATAAGCCTAATACTATGATGCTAATATCCATATCAATTAATAACGTATACATACTAATAGTACTATTATCCTTTCTGTTACCATTTTTAAAATTTTTATTTTTTTGAAATTTTTTTAATAAATCCATGAGTATACTTAGGGATTCAAATCTCTACAAAAAATGAGGAATGAGAAGGATGAGGGATAAGGATGAGAATGAGGATGAGAGTAAAATAATAAATGAGGACGGGATTAGGAGAAAAGTTTTTGACTTTAAACCTATAGCTTTTGCAAATCACACACACACACACACACACACACACACACATATATATATATATGTCTCACTATGCCATATTTAATTCTTTGAAACTTAAACATTTCAATTTGTCAATTTCACAATTGTTTCTTTTTTTTTGAAAAAAAAAACTTCAATTTTTCAAAATTAAAATATTTTTAAAAAATAAATTCCACAATTTATACTTCTTTGATAATGATACTAATTATTTATTAATTTTTAAAAAATTAAATAATTACAATACATTTTTAATTGAAAATAATTATGTAATTGATATATTACTTCAATAATTGAGATGACATAAATTAGAATTATATATGATTTTTTTTACTAATTATAACTTATATTTTAAAATTGATATTTTAATTTACTAAAAGGATGTACAATGAGAGGAAGTGTAATTGAAATCACATAAATTAAAATATTCATTAATTTTTTATTAATTAGAAAATATATTTTTATGTTTTGATAAATTGAATACTTTAATTTACTAAAAAGATATAAATGACTAGGGATGACAAAAAAAAAAAACTAATGAAAATAGATCCACAAAGGTATTACTCGTAATAATAGATGAGAATGAGGATAGATTTTATCTTTTGGGGATGATTAATAGGGGAAAAGTTTCCATTTGTTAATCAGACGAGGATAGGGATAACACACTCTCATTTTTTCAATTATCTTTGTTAGATTTGCATTTTGTATGCATTAGTAGTATTTGTTACTATGAATATTTATATTTTGAATTTTAAAAAAATTAATTTCAAAATATTTTAAATTTTTCTCTTTTTGAAAATTTTTAATAAGCCTATGAATACCTATAGGATTCAAATCCTCATGGGGATAAGGAATGAGAACCCATGATGGGAATGGAGACCCATGACGGAATGTGGATAGAGATCGAAGCAAAATTCCAAATTGGGACGACGTGAGACATGTTCATTTTCTCATGGATATTCATTGTTATTTTTATAAATAGCTCATTGTATAATTAAATTATCCACTTATTCTCTTTCATTTTTAACAATTTCAAAATATTCGTAAAACAGACTCTTTATTATTAGTTATAGGTCATCTATCGAAATTTTTTAGTCTTATTATAAACATGATATTTGAAATAAGATATGAAATAGAATGACATATTTATATTTTTCTCCATTCATTTAATTATTTAATTGTTAATTTATTTTCAAAATAAATTTATATATTCAATTTTTTATAAAATATATTTAAATAAATTACTATTTATTTTACTTAATGGCCAACAAACTATTTTTTATTATCACAGTGTAACAGAGGAAAACTAGTTCTAGATATATAGTATCATAGTAAAGATCATATAGTTAAAAATTATATACTTAAAAATTATTTCATAAGAACTAAAACTCCACCTCTAGTATAAGAAAAATATTGACCTATTTCTCATACACATAATCTTTTATAAGTTTAATTACATTTCATGTAAATTTTTAGATACCACAAAAAACCTAAAAAAATTACTTTGTAGAATATTTGAGATAATAACTTTATTTATAACAATTATATTTAAATTAATTATATTTATTCTATTATGATTTTTATGTTTGTATGTAAATAATTAACCTCTTATAATAAACTTAAAATAATTCAAATACTCAACAATATAAATATAAAAAATCTTTATAATTCACTTGAGTGGGTTATCGTTGAAAGATTTTAGTAAAAATTTATTAAAAAAAATTAAAAAAACCATCGCTTCTCCTTCTTTATTCCCCTCCAATTTTCTTATTGGATCAAGAATAATAATTAAAAAAATTTATTAAATAAAGTGAAAAAATTAAAAGTGAAATATATTAATCACTTGTTCAAATCAAAAGGTGACATATATCAAACTCAATAGTATCAAGAGAGTGTAATTTTTGGAGGAAAATTGGGTGTTAAATGAGTAACACTTGGCATGACCTAAAATAGTTATCCAATTTTTATATATAGATAGATGGATGATGATACATGCACATACAACATCTAGGAACAATAAACTTATACCATAAATATAAATGGAGAAGAAGAAAACAAGAAAAATAGACCCTGCAATATTAATATATTAAAATGAAAAAGAAAAATAACAGTGGTGTAAGTTTGTTGTGAAATTTTGTTGTACAATAAATATTTTTCTAGATAGATAGATAGATTATTGGAGGCTACATCAAACCAAATAACCAATATGGTCCTATATATTATTCTCGTGGGGGACCAAAACTACCGGGAGAAACCTCTATCTTGCTATTTTTGTTGTGAGCTAGCTAGCCAGCAGTCATTCTGTACCTCCTCGTTTCAGGCATCTTTTTCTCCTAGCGAGATCCCCATTCCCTACTCTAAAATCAGGACATGCATGATATACTAAGCTGGCTTACTTTGCTCTTGGAGGAAATCAAGGCCAACTTTATTGCAGCACATATGGTAGAAATCCTTTTAAGATTGAGCCGGTTTAACATATTATGTTATACGGTCAATAGAAAGGGAAATATGTCTTAGGATCATAGCCATTGGTGCACAAATATGGAAAGAAGATTCTTCGGTGAAATTTTCACAATTTGGATTGCAACTGCTAGTGGAAGAGCAGAAAAATAAAAAGACCAGCCTTGTCCAAAGTACACAGACGTGGAATACTAGTAAATATTGTGAAAACTCCTCCATCCATATTCTCAAGTTTTGTGAGCTTCATTTGTTTTAATTTCAGTGAGAAGCCTGTGAAAAAAGATTGAGTGTTGAGTGATTATCTTTTATATAAGAATTTTAGAAATGTCTCTTTGTTTCAAGAGGGAGTGAACCTTTTATTTTGGTTTAGCTTGGAGAATTTGTTTGGCATACGGCCTTGAATGTGAGAGTGAATCATGTAAGTAAAGACCATTGGTGTAATTTATCAATTATTTAGTGGAAAATTCAAGGTAATGGGAACTAATGTAGATCCCACATAGGAATCAAAACCAGTATAAAAACCATTGGTGCAAGTTCTTCTACTCTCTATCTCCTTTTTAGACTTATATATGTGTATTACTCTTAATCTCTTATATAGTTTTTACATAAACTACTTAATTAGTTCAATCAAAAGTCTCATACATATTTAGTAGATTTTCTATTAAATCTTGTATATTACTGTGAGTTTTTTTATTTTAGTATTTAGTATGCATGAAATTTTTTTTAAAATACCATGGACTTGATTTAACCCCTCCTTTCTCACGTTTTCTGGTACCATCACTAAACTACTTATGATCTTATCACCTCCTCAACTAGAAGCAGAGAAGAGAACTAGATTGAATGAGAGGTGGGGTCAACTTGTTGATAGGAAAAACAATTCTTTATGCCTCAACTCACAAGAAAGAAAGATGTAGAAGCATGTTGTGACTTGTGACAGGGTTCGTCCAACATCAGAAACATACATGAGGATGTCTACGCTCATAAACACCAATCTGTAATGCAGTGCGAGGGCAAAACAATCAGTGAGAAAATCCTTGAGGCAAGAAAAGCACAAATGAAGAAGCCTACCTAGTGGTGAAGGACTTCCGGCATTAGAAGAAAACAAGTATGTGTAAAACTTTCACTGAATGCGCATTATAAGGTGATTGTAACTATTGGTTTGTAAAGATACATATGTTTAAGAAATGCACTAGTGCAGTTCGCGGTAGTTAATTGATTAGGTACTTATAATTATCATTATAACTCATTCCTAAAGTTTGACGTATGGCATGACCTTAGAATATATTGTGTGACCTTCCGTACTACCTTTTTTTTTTAACCTAAAAATAAAATACACTTGTACATTACAAGAAAAATATGTACAACGTACCTTAGCATAACTGTACTTATACATCATTATCACTTGCGTGATAACTTGGGTGGGTAACCACAAAAGGTGATGAACCATTTTCAAATCTCCCATAGTTAGCACATGCTCAATCAATGCAAATTTTTTGGTTCTCCCTGTTCTTCTTCCATTGAAGACAATACATTTGAGATCTCATACCGGGGGACATAGTTCTCCCAATATTAGTTTTTTCATACCCATGTTTTAAACTATTAGTTAAGAGTAAGGGGCATATGCCACTCCAACCATGTTAAAATCTCCCATAGCTAGCACATGCCAAGTCAATGCAAATTTTTGATTCCTCACAATTATCCTTCCATTAAAGACAATCTCATTTGAGCATTTATGAATTTATAGGGGCATACTTCTCTTGACACCATTTTTTTCCACCCGACTTTCAAATTCGAAACTACTATTTAGAGGAAGAAGCATGTGCAACTCCAATAAACTATTTGCTGACTTGGTCAATGCAAATGCTTGCTCTTAGAAGGGCAGATTGCATTCGATCCTAGTAGATTTTAATTTATTAAAACATAGTGTCTTTGGTCAAAATAGTGTGGTTTTTTTTGTTTTTTGGTCTGCTGTGTGGTTTGTTTATCGTTTAGTCTCATGGCACGTAATTGGGCCAAAGTGGAATCCAACGATGCCCCTCATTAACAAAGCCCCAAAGGGGGAGGAGATGATGGGAATGGGCATGAAGTGTTAAGGAGGGATCATACCCTCCGTTGAGAATCAATTCCAAAACCTATAAACTCGTGTGCATCAGACCAAACCAAAAACAAAAAGTGGTTTTACTCCCCTCTATTTGCTTCTCTGAAGTGAAGGCTTTGATCTCATTATGAACAAAAATCTCGTATACCTGATTTTTAATATTTCTCTTTTACACTTATCAAATAAATTCTCTTTTTTTCACAATAAGAGAAAGGTGTATAAAACGAAAGTTTGAAAAATGAAGTATAACTTTTTTTTTTTGGCATGATGAAATAAGGGAGGATATAAAAAGGAAATTCCTGATATAAATATCAATAGAAAAACAAAAAAACAACATGCGCGATTCTCTATAATATTGTGACCATTTTTCTTTAAGATGAATACGTAACGCGGATTTTTTGTGTTAATTGTTATCCAAAAACATAAAAGGCTCAAAACGAATATCGGTCACTACAGTCAACACTTTCATTTTCAGTGAAGGAATCTTTATCAATATTTGTTGGGCACTCAGTTGTCATGAAGCAAAACCATTCCCTTCAAATTACTTTACTCAAAAATCAAAATGTTGTGAAAGGTAAGAAGTCGGCATCGATAGACTCACTCTTAACTCAAGCTCCCTTTAAAAGAAATAATAATAATTATTATTATTATTAAAAAAAAAAACTATTCTCCTAAAGTGGTGAGCGCGGTGTGTGATGACCAAATATTCATACTCATATAGAAATGGACAAGGTAAAAGGCAAAGAACCGAAGACGCAAGGTGGAATTATAGGCAATAAGAGAAGGACCTTTTACAACCTACAGCGTTTAAAGGTGTCTAAATGAGCCTTTCAATTCAGAATGAATAGAGTTATATATCTTCCTAATTAGCGGATCTTTTAGTTAATTAACACTAAAAATATATTTCTATTAATTTTAAATTATTAAAAAATATTACTTTTTACATATAAAATAGAGTTTAATTTTGATATATTGAAAATACTATTATCTAATAAAAATCATCTGTTTGAGTGGCTTTTAGGTAATAAGTAAGGGAGGTAACTATAATGGCTAATTTAATAATTGATTGTGTAAAGAATTTTACAATGGTAATGCACAAAAATTAAATCCTATAAAACATGCTTTATCCAATTTAACATGTATTGTCATAGCTGGAGTTTGGTTCCTAAATTTTCTGTAGGTGAATTATCAGAAACAGGATGAGCCTTTTCTTCAATTTAAAATTTGGTTTACAAAAAGAATAATAAAAGAGGGATACATAGCATTATTCATTCAGAATATGACCAAACTTTTTCTCTTTTTTTCCACTGCATCACAATATTTCTCCTTCTGATGGTAATGGGCGACAGGGGGGCTCACATTCCTCGTTATGTTGACAGCAGCATAGCAAAAGATAATGCTATCTAATGCAGACACATGCACACTCTAAAAGATCCATGATTAGAAAGCCTTCACAGTTTTTGATAGTCCAACGGAATTTTTTTCAAGAAAGGACCAAGGTTGAATGGTTTATAGATGATTAAAAACTCGAGCACTTCTATGCATGTCCCCATTTGATATAGCTTCTAAATTCCTTATCTACATCCTCCACAAGAATTTGACGCATATTCAGAAATGGCACTTGAATAGACTCAGAATTACCCTTCTGTGTCACTCTTTTCCTAATGTCATCTTTTACCGCCCGGTGTCCTTTTCATGCATCATGAAAGGTAAAGAAAGAGCCGAGACTTGAAAGTGATATGTTTCACATTCATAGATTCCAATTTTTTACATCCCCACCAATTCTTTTGGTCTTTTAGAGTCTATTATTGTGGCTACACACATAAATGAACCATTTAAAATATTTGAGTGCAATTTTTTTTACATTTTTCCATGAGCCTTGTTGCCAGAAAATTGATAACTTGCTCTGTAATTAACAGTCAACAACCAGAATCACCTAAGCAGGAAGTGGTAAATTACGCTCTAAATTGCTTATTTAGTTCCTTGCTTCTTGGGAAAAAAAAAGAAAAAAGAAAAGGGTATGGTACTTCTCTGTTCTTCCAAATTCATCGATCCTTCCACAGTTACGTTAGTTAGGCATATGTTTGAGACAGACGAAGGCTATTTCAAGTTTTCAACTAAGGAGCTCGTTGTATAACCGACATCATTCGGGGATAACAGGACATCACATATAAAGGACACTAGTTTGTCAATACTTTACTTGTGTTGCTATCAATTGAAAGGGAAATCGACCCCAGGAGCTCCCTGATAATGTCTTTCCTTTTGTTTTTGTAAGTGGTAGGGGGTTGATGATGTGATCTTTGACCCAGCACTTTATCCAATGAGAGGCAAACCAAAGTGTTATTGAATAAAGTTCAATTTACAGACAAAAGTAAAGCCTCTTTTAGATTCATTAACCATAGGATGACCACATCTTACCATCAATTGACTAGATTTATACCACGGCAAATTTGTGTAGCCATTACATTCTCTTCATTGGATCAAGTGAAAACCACAATAATTTTGCGTTTTTGGCTAAGCAATAGTGCTGCTACATGCACAAAGTTAATTAACAAATTTGTCAACGTTCATTTATCAACTTATGAGTTTTCTAACTTAACAGCCCCTACAATAATAAAGTATTTACCTTTTTCTTCCTAGTGAAATACAGAATTTGTGACAAGTTTGTGAAATTAGTATACATATAATAGCATTTTTCCTAAGCAGCTTTTTCTGATAATTAGATATCCATTGCTAGCTTGTTTAACTTGCTTCTACTATTGTAACCAAAAAAAACTTGCTTCTACTACAGTATCTATCCCTTTAGCACAGCATGCTTGGTTTCACGCCTCAAGACTACAAATAGCTTTCATACTAGAACCTTTCTTATGCATCAGTCAATGGCACTATGCATTTCTTCCTTTTCTACCCTTTGAACACTGCATAAATTGTGTCAAGTGGGTGGGTGTGTGCAATATCCAATGGGTTGCACGTGGATCCAAAACTATCATTAAGTACACATACATAGTGTCTGAAAACAAAAGCCAGCTGTCTTTTAAGAAAGAAGCATACTCGAAAATTGTCTTTGTTGTGATCTACAAAGTAAACAAAAGAGGGGGTTGAGGAAAATGTGAAGGTATTAACATTTCAAACACTTGCTACTACAAAAGATAACTAAAGAAGAAGACTTTTCTTAAAAAAATCAGAGGAAGGGTGGCTTTTTTGACTTGAAAGAATGTAGCCAAAGAACCTTTTGCATGGTCTCCGAGGGCTATGATTGAAATCTTGGGGGGCTTTTGAGAAGAACAAACATTGCAGCAGATCATATCCATGCCAGCCATACTGAGCTGGTTTTTTTTTTTTTTTCTCATAATGTCAGCTAGTTTATATTTTTATGCTTAGACTCATCTTTACTATTGGAATCTTCTAACTGTGGAAAGCCATCCAAGAGTTCTGATTGAACAAAGGAGAAAAAGGATTCTTGCACAACAATCATTACTTAGCCATGAAATGAGGAAAAAAAATTGTTTAAAAGAAAAAAGGGAAAAAAGAAGAGGAAGATTTATTTAAAAAGGAACTATCTCTCAGCACTGTCATCATAACATGGAAGGGAGGTGGGTCACAAAGGAAGTTTGTGGTCAGGCCTGGTTGGAAAGATCCCCAATGTCCTGCTACTTTTTTTTCTTAGTGGTGTGCATTTAGTGCTTAATCATATATACCCTAACCCAAATCAAGAAAGATTGTTTTGAGCTAGCCCATATGGTGCATTTAGTTACTTATTTTATATGAAGAAAAAGAAATAATAAATCTCAAGAAATGCATAAACTGAAATGTTGAACTCCTCACATATACGTCCAAGTCAGAGCCAATGCTTCAAGAGTTAAAGAATTAAGTCCATTACTGTTGTTTGTTGAGTATGATTTAAGTTTATTAATTAGTATTAGTGTATGTGAAAAGAGGTAGCAGGCGCCCATCATCAGTTTGATTGTCAATATCTGCACTTCTGCAGCCATCATCATAGATTCAAACTTGCATCATGAATATAAAAAATAAAAAGGAGTCTTTCAGAAGGAAGAAATCTAATCACTTGTTTTTTTTACCAGTCCTATAATCATAACCTCGCTAAAGGTCTCAATTACAGTTTGCATTCAAACCATCATATAAAAGATGTGTGTTGCCTGCCTTATCATTGTGTATTATAACAGAATTTCTGTTGTTGAATGTCTGTCTGCGGGATATATATAGAGGTTTTGTGATTGTATTATTATGACAATTGGAACGTTGAATGTGATTGCATCATTAGGGCCGCAGCAATACAGAATATATATTAAAAAAAATAGGTTTTATAGCAAACCCTTATATAAATGTTGGTTTCAATTTATTTTAGGAACAAACAATGAAACATTTGAAACCAGCCTAACTAGTATACTTCCAAGTCCAATTAATAATTTAATGCGTAATATCTGGGTTGTAATTGACGGTAAAAGTAAAATTTAGAAAACAGAACACTCCATAGATCGATTGAATTTGAGGTGGTAATTGGAAATTTAATTCACTACTATGCGACTCTAGTTTAAATATCTTTTGTAGGAAGATTGAATAACTTCTATGTTCTTACCACAAAACAAGTGTAAATATTCAAATTGAGACAAATCGGAAGGATGTGATGTTCTTAAAATTAAAAGCTACCAACCGTATATATCTCATTCTCCTCTACCTTCTGCTCATGCATCATTCTTAAGACAAGTTTATCCCCTCAATCTAAACTTTTTGGGAGCAAATTGAAAAAATAAATAAATAAAGAGCACCAAAGTTTGGTTAATAGAAGGGCACTTAGGTGGTTAATCTGTATCTTAACCTGTAAACTAAGTGTGCATACATATAGTTTGTAAACAAAGCAAGCATTATTCTTGCACCCTTGGTGGCTTTTGCAATACAATGATTTTATCTTAACATTTAAATGTGGGTGTTTCACTTTATTACTATTACATAAGATGAATAAGTGGAATTGAGTCATACTCAAATGTGATATGGAGACATTCTTGCATATATATACAAATTTA
>JAMLFY010000003.1:14353136-14372851 GCA_030441495.1 Dalbergia oliveri | reverse complement strand
TTTTTAGGCCCTATCCATTGGTGAAATCCCTCTGAGGTCAATCCCAGTATAGAATCTGTACTGGTCTAACTTTCTTCTCTTGGGCCTTAGCCCGTTACTGTACAAAAACCCAAGACTTCATCTCCAAGATCCAATCCCCAATTGCGTAAAAATTCCTTTATCTTCTTTTTGTTGTTTTTTTAATGATTATCTATAAAATAAAACTGCCAACTCTCATTAAATAAAATTACACCTCTGGGATACATTATATATATATATAAACTCTTTTTTTTTTGTACATAATATACATAAACTCTTTAATGTTACCAAAAACACAAATCTTACCAAAAAATATAAACTCTTTAATTATTGTGGTAGTGTATGCATCATCACAAACTCGAATCGAATCTATATTATCATTTTCTTTTTAGTGAAGCCAAGAAACTCGTGAATGTGAACCAAGTTTCTCTCTCTCTCCCTTGCATAAATTAAAACTCGATCTCTCTCTTCACATGCGTTCGTACGTACCTGTGGAGTGTGGATCTTTCGCTCACTTGATGCTTTCGGATTTCTTTAGTCATCTGCTGATCTTCCGGGTGACATTAATACATTTTTGCGTTGCGTGCAAAATGACACTTCAACACCTATATGGGTATAGATATAGAAATGGTGAAAAGAATAATAGAAGTGAATAAATTAGAGAAAAAATAAGTAATGAGGTTCATATATTTTATGAGTAAGATATTTATGTGTTTAAAAAAGTTGGGTATTAAAATAGTATTATTGTCTCCAATAAATAAGCTAATTAAGTCATTTGCTATAATTGTACTTCCTCTTTCTTTTCATTATCAACGAAAAGGTTGGAGTATATAAATAGGGTTTTCCTAAAAGGGTACCGGTTAAAAAACTATAAAATATAATTTTCAAGATTTTTGAATGAGTTTCAGTTTTGAAAATATAAAAAATTTTCTTTAAATGAAAACTTTCTACTTTAACTCTAAATGTACTGATTAGATAAACCCTTATAAATAGTGAAAGTATAGTTTTATTTTAGAAGTGGATATTATCACTCTATTTTTGCTTTTGTCACTCTCATTATCATTGATGTTTATTTATGTTCACTAAAATACCCTTATTCTATCATTAATTTGATTATTTGATAATAAAACATATTTTACATTACATATAAGTTAACTTACCAATCCTCTCTACTCACGTATATTATAATCATAAGTTCAATTTCTTACTTTTTTTATATATAAATGGGTATGTTATTAATCACATATAGATATCTACAAAATCTTTTGATCAACTTGTCTTAATTATAAAATTAGAGAAATTTTTTAAAATGATACGTTGATTATAGAATTTTTTAATAAAATACGTCAACATTATAGAAATATTTGAAAAACAAAAACATACATGTCTTGATAATAAAATTAGGAAATTTTTTAAAAAGATACGTTAGTTATAGAATTTTTTAATAAGATACATTATATTTAATATTTTCATGTATATTTGTATATTATTTTTTCTGCAAAACTTTCTTAAAATTATAGTTACCACAACAATATACCAATAAATGTTTTAGAAAAAGATAAGTAAGAATAAATGATAGTAAGAGTTTAATATCTACATACTGATAGTGAAAATTATTAAAATATCAAATTATCTTAATTTTGTATATTAAACTACCTTATTTTTTTAATTTAACAATATGAAAAGAAAAAAATATAATGAATAAATGGTCAATAATAGTAAACCATGACACCATTTATTTATTTACTAATACTTTTAAACTAAATATATTAAGTGATAAGGGATGTGAATGAAAAAAAATTTGTGACTTCCTAGCTTATTAAAACATAAGTTATCAAGATTAATAATCACTTATATTATTTACTAGTTTTAAAATTATATAAATGTTATGTGTTATAAAATAAGATATGTAATTGTATACCACAATTTATTATTTCACCTTTGTTATTATTCATTTTATTTATTGTTTTATAAAAAATACTAAATATTATATATTATTCAGATAACTTTATAAAAAAAGAATTTAATATTTCAATTTAAATAATTATATTTAATAAATTAATTCGATACATATAATAACTAGTAACTAATTTTTTTTAATGCAATATGGACCTAAACACCTAGACCTCTAATTCTCTAAAAATATGGCACAAGAATTTGTATGCTTCTATTATTTTTTTTTAACAAAATTTAGTTGGAGAGAAAATTAATTCTATTTCACAATTAGGGTATATTTTTTGTTTCATTGAATATTTACAAAAGTATCTATAATTAACGTATCTTTTTAAAAATTTTCTCTAATTTTATAACTAAGACATATTTTTGTTTTTAAGTTGTTCAAATGATTTTATAGATATCTGTTGATTAACATACACATTTATAAAAAATTAAGAAATTGAACTTATGATAATTAATACTATATGAATAGAAGAAAGGATTGGTAAATCAATTTATATATAATGTAAGATATTTTTTATGTGTGCTTGGATATAATGTATTAAAATTATATTTAAACAATAATAACAGTGCTAAGTGGCTCGAAAGCCACTAACATGAAAAGTGACAAAAGGAGAAATAACGAATCATACAAATATGCTAAAGTGTGCGAAAAGTTTTCGAAACGACACACCAAAATACCCATTGAGTTTAAAATAACTTGCGTTTTAATTAAGGAGAGCAATTTTCTCTCCCTTACCCTAAAAATAGGCAACCACACCGTGAATGGTCACTAACTTCTTCATGACATAATGATAAAAGTAAACTACCTGGAGCCATAAAGCAATGCAAGGAGGAGACAGAGTTTGGAAGTTATCAAAACGTGATTTGTCCGTTATGTCTTACATTTTGTTTTTGTATGACATTTTACGAATTATAGTTCAAACCACACATTTTTTTATACAATAATCTCTTTTAGGGAAGTTAATATCGGATGAAGAGGTGGAGAGGAACACTGTAAAGCAGCAGGAAGCTTGGTATATGTAGATCATATCTTGCATGCAAATTTACTCATAAAATTCAATCATAAAAAATTTATTATCATTTTACCTTTGATTAGAAAAGTTTTACTTTGTTGGGAGCTGTTAAGATTCATGACAGAGCAGAAAAAATAGAAAAAAAAATATTTCTTATATAGCAGAACAATTAGGTAAATCTATTTATAAAATAAAACTAAGATCAAAACATAATAATAAAATCAATCTAATATTAACCTAAATCAATCTAAATTAATCCAAGATACAATAAGATAATGTCAATTCTTAATGGGAGCAAATGAAAACTTTTCCAATTACGAACGCCCTATTAATGTTTTTCCCATATGAAAAATTAATTTCCTATAAAAAGGGTATTTCGTAAGTTTGTGTGGGAGGTTTGGATAAAGATCATGCCGGGCCTGCTCATAGCTCCACAAAATGGCACTAGCTTAGCACTCGTTTTCTTGCTTTGAGCACTAGCAACTTGCTCTTGGTGCATGGTCCTCAACGTTAATTAGCTTAATAGTCAAGATAGGGATATAACACAGAATCAAGTTTCTCGTCTCATGAACTACGTGCAGTAATTGAGCTCCTTTGCATTTGTCGCCATCCAACATGCATTTTGCGCCCGGCTTAACTCCATCCGATCCTGTCCTTACTTATCCCAAATGCAAGGCTGCGATATATGTAGAAGTTTTTGCTCACAAACTAATTAACCTGAAAGCAACCACTTTGTCCCCCCCCCCCTCTCTCTCTCTCTTCCTCGCTATAGTTTAATCTATTACGGCAAAAGATTGAGTCTTATAACTCTTTACAGGAGAGTTCAGAAGATGCACAGCACGTGTTATAATTGTAAGTTTCTCAACGTCTCTATGTATATATATGGCTATGCAAAGATGTTGCCAGCAGAGAGGTTTTAACAATTCCTGGTTAGTAAATTGAGAGATAATTTTTATGAAAAAATTCTATATGTAAAATTACACATAAAATTTATATGTGTAATTTCTCATTTTATTTTTACCTTCTAATTAAATACATCTAACATTAGATTCAAATGTATAAAAAACTCCTCAAAAAGTAGCCTTACATCCAAATTAAATTGGAAGTAAAAATGTATCCACGTACTCTTAATTCATTTCGTTTTATATTTGTGATGCACTTTATTGATTTTATTTTATTATTATTTTTTTGGTAATGTCACTTTATTGATTTAAATGTAAATAGAGTCTTACTTCAATAAGTTATTTCCTTTAATTAATAAGAACCTCATCCTAAATAGCTAACTCTGAATATTTTTATATATTTGTCTGCACAAGAGCAGGGTGCATGCGCTAATTAATTCTGTTTCCTTCAACAATATAATTAACTTTGAGCTGTTTTTCTCTGTTCCTTAATTGATTAGATTGTTTCTTAATTTAGTTACGTTTGAATGATAGAGATCTGTCCACGTATGGGTAAATTAAAATTTGACATGTCAGAACAACTTGTCCTAAATACATGCACTACTTCTGAATCTCTTCACGAGTTGGAGCTATACATGAAAGAGTAGTATGATTAGTACTTCCAGTAGATGTCTTGTAAAGCAGGGAATTATAGGCTATAGCTAGCTATAAGTGTGTAAAGTGCATTAGATTTATCGCTCAACTTGTACATGTAGCATTTCTTTAATATCATAAATCTCATCATATCGGCTCAATCAAGCATATCAAATAACAAGATCGTTGCAGGCCGGGCTAGCTTCCTAGTGGACCAATTAATAATGAGGACTGAGCGGACTTTATATGTACAAATACAATTACCTTAGGCTGTAAAGGCCTTTATTTGTTGTTAGTTGTCAATCAAAGGCAAATCGTAATAATAAAAAATCTTGTCTAACTTCACACTTTACGTTATTATATACTCACAACTACATCTTATGTATGAGTATAAATATGCACACACAGAAGCAGTTGAATGTTCAAATATATGCACACGCAGCTGATCATACAAGACGTAAAAAAAAGCAAGCAGGCACCAAAGACAGAGATCAGCTCAACCTTGTTTCTTTCATGGTGCTATATAGCTAGCTAGCCAAATTCATATCTCCAGCGGATTCAAATCTTTCTCTCTGTCTCTCAATAAAATTTTAATATGTATATAATGATGATATCATGCATCATTTCTTATCCAATCAAATTTTTTTCAACTAACTATGATGGAAATATATGGCAAAATTTAATTGAAGGGACAGAGAGTGAGGCCGAAAAAAGAATAGAAGAAATTTATTCATCTCCCACAACTTCTACACAATCAAATTTTGGGCGTATTGTTAGATTCTTAAATAACACTTTCCATGTGTTTTCCACAGGAGGAGAATCAGCAGATACTTCGGAAGGTGTTCTCGGATGTGTCTCAAGAAATGGACAAGTTCCTTAACAACTTGGAGTTGGAGATGAAGTTAGCTTCTATCAATGAAGAGGTGGAACAGGCTGAATGCCAATGTTGTGGGCTGAAGGAAGAGTGTACCACAGTTTACATAACACAAGTTCAAGAATGCTTTTGTGGTAAATGGATTTGCGGGCTTTGTGCTGAAGCTGTTAAAGAAGCTGCAGGGACAAGTCAAAAAATGGGCACGCAGGATGCATTGAACTCTCACAGGGATTTCTGCCAGAGATATAACGCCACCACTAGGCTTAACCCAAAGCTATCCTTAACTCTTTCTATGAGGGAAATAGCCAAAAGAAGCTCAGAGAAAAGGAAGCCTACGGGATCAAGCAGCATGTCAAAACTTGGACGGAGCTCTAGTTATCCCTAAGATACAAATAAATTGATTTCGGATATAAATACTGTTAGGTTCTTATATATGCAGTTGTCTCCAACCAATAACGGTAGTTAGATAATTGACCCATTTTTTTGCCCTTTGGTGCGTCTATAATATACTGCCGGTAAGCCATAAGGGTTCGGATAATTTGCATAAGTTATAGATTTAAGTCTCATTGCTACCAATGGACCAAAAATAATATACTTTCGATCTTACCCAAGTCTACTTAAGCTAATTCAGCCAGGGTGTTGGCAATTACTCAAAATTTTCTATGTTTTGACATATTAGTTTTTGAAGAAGATAATTGTTAAAAGGATCTTTTAATCGTGATTTTATTTGGGAGTTATTTTTCTATACCTAAAATTTCATACATATTATGCAAATTTCACTACTACACAAATCTTAGTGGCTTTAACTTGGGACTTGGGATTGGAGTTTAATATCATAATAATGTGAGTAGAGATAGCCTTTTGAAAAAAAAAAAAGGCAGCATCAATTGTTTTTCTTTTTTATGATAAAAATATTATTTCAACAAAAAATATGCGTCTTAAGGACATACACTCCATCATTGGATTAATGGTAGTTCATCTTGTAATCACATTCAATAATAATAAAGTGGGTGTTAAATAGATATTTGAGCGTTAAATAACATCACTCTTTATGATGAAGAGGGAGATTTAATAGGGTAGAGGACCAATAGGGATCGAGCATGTACTTGGGATTACAAGGCTGCATCTCATGCCCCTTCCACCGGATGAATAAATCTTCCATTCCAGAACACCGTGTGCTACGATCAGCCTACTATTTGCCAAAGCCCAAAAATCACAATCTTTACTCAGGCCCTAATAAGAATGTCAAATTTAATGGGCCTTAAATTCATTATATTAGCCCAGTACAAAACACGTGCATGGTGACAAAAGATAGCCACGTTGAAAAACAGCAACACCCGACCAAAAACGTAAAAAGCAGTAACAATGCAATTGGCTGTATTCTGTACCAAACAAAAGAATAAGCAATTGTCTGTATTTGTAATCAGCTTTTTGCATGATATTTTGTATCAAGGCTTATACGTTTATTTATTAAACAATCAATGAATCTTTCATACCAAAAAAAAAAAAATCAGTTGTCTCGTTACATAATTTAAAATTTTATTCTTAAAAATATGATTGAATCCTGTATGTGTATATATATATACACTAGAATTTCTTTATTTACATAGAACATTCTTTTTTATTTTTCTTGTCGCAGAAGAAGTGTTGGTAAAAGCACATTCCGTTATATCAAAATGCAACTACCCTCACCGTCTAAAGCCAAACTATATAAATTTGGCACAAAAAATGAACGAAGCCGTAGGGTTATTTGTTGATATTACAATTTACAACTTAGCACCAATATATAATAACCAGGACATCACTTGACCAGATCACTCAGTCTCAAGAGAGTTCCTTTGCTTCAATAATAGCAAAACGTGTATATGATAATATATCCCCATTTTGGTATATTTCTTATCTTTAGTAGAAACTCAATCTTCATTCAGTTAATTTGTCCAAAAAAGGCACTAGAATACATACTGGTGCCATTCACACTATGGTTTTCAGTAAATTATAAAAATTATTGTTTGTATCGGATCATGCTCAAATATCAAACTCGAGTTGAGTTTTTCAATATTGATATAAGACTTGGCTTGAACTTCAGTTTCGTTGAAAAAGACTGTTTTGGAGTCGAGCTTTAAATATTTCACATCAGCATAGACAATAAAATATCATATTTGCTACTAAAGTTTTTAGAAAAATAGAGAGGAGAAAAAAACTTAGAAACATATTACAAGGATAAACAAGGGTAACCATATACAGTCAACCCTAGTACTTCCATTAAAATAAAGACAAATTAATTAGCCACAATTTCAGCAACTTAAAAGCTTTTGACATGTTGCGTGCATAATAGTTAGACCGTTCGCAAACCTTGAACAGAGAGAATACAGGGGAAGGGGAGTAAGGGAAAGATATTAATTAGTGCAAATCGATATCAACATCAACTTTATTTGATCCATTAATGTATATGCTTGTCTCTTTATTGTTCATATTACTAATACATTTGGGGATCTTTGCCAGCTTAAATCCCAATGAGAGGAGTTTCTAGATGGGTTTCATGTGCATGACTAACAAAGGATCATTGACTATGATTTAGCACTTTTTATTGAGGAATCTACGGAGTTTTGACGCCATGAAACGGGTTAGCACCATGTGTTGCTAAATTGGTTTCATCCACCCACCAATCCATACTAGTGAGTTAGTCACTATCTTAGTGGACCTTTTAGCTCAACATTTATAGATAATAGTGCCCTTTATAAAAAGAAAATAATATAGATTTTCTGCACGGGTTACTTCAATTTATTCTCTTTGAAAGTGCATAACAACTTTTCTGCCATATAATAGTGATTAATCTATCAAAGTATTATTAAAGTTTTAGCTGAGTGATTGAACTGGTCCACTAAATAAGAACATGAAGTCCTACAAATTTTTCAAAGAGATTTCGATACCTATCAAGAGAAATGGATCGGCTCCACGTCATGCATGCCTCACTTTATTTAAGAAAAACAACTAAATGTGAGAAAATTTATAAATTATGAAGATCACAATGACTTTTTAATGAACTCAAAGGCCGTATATATATACAGTATCATGATAATCAGTATTAGTACAAATCAAAGCACCAGACCCAGAGCTATACGCTCTTTACAGGATATTGGCACAAGTCCATTTTTTTTCCTATAAAATAAAAGTTAAAATGTATTTTATCCCTAAATTTATATAATGATCTTTCAAAACGTATATTGCGACACATCCTAAACTTTTCAAACAATAAAAAAATCTTGACTTTCCAAATAGTACAAAATTTTAGGTGATAATAGAATATTGAGTTGCACATAATAAAAAATAGAGGAATTAAGTGTATATGAGAATACAAAATAATTTGTTGATTGCATAAATTAAAAATAAGGGATAAAATGCACAAAAGTATACCTTCATAGTTGTCATAATTATACTAAAGGGTGTTTTACGTTTAAAAAGTTAACGATATAGCGATACATATTTTAAAAATTTAGAATATAAACTATGTATGACCTAATTTTACCCTTGAAATAAAAGCTGCATACTATGGTGAAGCTTCAAAAATAGCTTCATTGAAGAAGCTCTGTGTTGGTGCTTTATGAAAACAACAATGTATGACCTTACTTTGCCATTAGAAAAGGTACCGCAACTTAATTGTTGTCTTAATTACACTAGACATATTTTATGGTACACCCTCTAAAGTTTAGTGCCTTATGGACCATATCCATCAATGGACAAAAAGTGATGGGTAGTGGTATAGCAATTAACTACATGTGAACCGCAGTAAAAAGTTTTCTTTTCTTCCCCAAGCCTCTGCTTTTCCCCAACTCTGCCCCGCCACCCCCTTCCTTTATCTCCCTTCACAACCAGCAGTCCTCCACCACCACCACTCACAGACTCACACTCAGATTTTGTTTCCAAAACTGGAAAAAAAATGAAACACATAAAATAAAAAATAATGGCTTTGGAAGTGCCGAACCTGGGGTCGTTTGGGGACAAACCCTAGCCTCATCAACAAACCTTAATTTCGCATACATGGTAACCAAAGTATTGTTTGTGAATGTTTTCAAACAATGATTCCTCAAGGCATAAGCATGCACTTGCTTCCCAAACCACAAAGCGTTGTGGATTTGGAGCACGTAAGCCATTAATTATCGTGCGCGTGCTTAACTGTTTATTAATAAAGGCCTTGAATAAGAGACGAGAAATACTCAAATTTATTGAAGTCTGTGTGGTGGTATGAGTTAAACTTAAGAATGTAAATATTATTATTAAAATTCGATTGTTTTTAAATAAATCTTCAAATATTTCCTATTCCTTTTAAAGTTAGAATTATAGTGGGCATAGAATCCTTTAAATATACAAAGCAAAGAAAATAATCAACAAAAAGGGGTGTTAGGGATTGGTTTCATTTTTTAAAAATATTTTATTAAAATAAAATAATTTTAAATAAATAAAATTTATATAAATAATTTATTTTTAATAATAATATTTCATAACAAATAAAGACTTTTTAAAAATAGTATATAATATAAATTTAATTATATATCATAAAAATAATTATAATTAATAAATAATTCTTTATTATAACATTTGATTTTAAAGTAAAGTGTGAATACATAACAAATTATACTTAATGAAATTTATAATTTTAAATAATAAAATTTAGTAAATATTTAAATAATGATATAGTTATTTTAAAATTTAGAATTAAAAATTTAATAAAATTTATTAATTTTTTATATTTTTTTAAATATTTAGTTAAAATTAAAATTATTTATAATAGTGAAAAAATAATAATATATCATATATTGTAATCTATGACATTATATCAGTATTGTGTAATATTAAAATTTCAATACAGTTTATATTATCATGCATATTTTATCTTATCAACTCTTATCTTATTAAACATAACAAAGAATCTAAATCTCAATCACCTTGCAGTGAAATGACAGTGATTTTATGCTTTTCTTTTGTTTAGTTAAGGAACTCTTATCTTATTAAACATATCAAAGAGAATCTAAATCTCAATCACCTTGCAGTGAGATGACAGTGATTTTATACTTTTCTTTTATTTAGTTAAGGAAGAAAAATAGATAGAGAAAGAAAATCGATGTGGAACTTGCATGAACTGATTCTCCTCAATTATGGAGAAAACAAGAGAGGATAAAAAGAACGTTAGTTTAATGACATTTATGCCCTCTAGGACAAAGAGTGTTCTTACTTGAAAATACAGAAAGGGTACAAGTAGCTCTAATATTCATGCAAGTGAGGTGGGTTACCTGTAAAGATATTTTGATGCTAATGAGATATAGAGTGGTAAAAGAGTCAGCATATAATAACGTTGTGATAACCACTTAGGCCGAACTTCTTATATAGTATAAGATAACCATGTAATAAGTTAGGAGATAATCTAACTTGAATGGAGGAGATATTCCTCGGATTTAATATATATTAGATATGTTTTGTATTTATAAAAAAATATGATATAATATATGAGATATAATGTAATAATAATTGAAAATAATGAAAGATATAAAGATTCTATAAGATTTAGGAGATATTTTCAACTAAATTTGGGTTGAGTTCATGGAAAATCTAGAAGACAACATAACTTATCCACATCTATCATTAAAAATAATTATAAAATATTTAAAATAAAGATTTTATCAATTTAATGATGAAAAATAAATGAATTGATATGTTGTGTCAAGTAAAATGAGTGTTGCAAATATTTTTCGGAAGGATAACAAGTGATGTGACATACAAAATTTTATCACTGGTTCAGTCATGGTTGGATCACAGTCAGACCAGTAAATTACAAACCATGAATTCTTCATCATCACTGTTTCAATGACCAATACAATTTTAAACATTCTTTACCTCTACTTTAGCTTGTGTTGTCATCACCAACCATTAAGATTGTTACCACTGTGCGATCTGTTTCCATTACTTCCACTACCATGCCTAATTAACTAATTTCAATTCTAATACATCGTCTGTCAAATAAGATCATATAGAATCGGAAACACATACACTGAATATGCATGCTTTGATATATTTTAAATCGTGTGTTGTGCCATAAAGTTTATGTGATTGCTGAAGGCAGCACACCAAACTCTTAAGATATATATACAAAGTACCATTTTTCCATATTATACGCATGATGAGAGCCTATTGTAGTATATATCGTGCTGCCAACCAGCTAATTAGGAATAATTAATTCAATCATGAGGTGCAGCACAATCCGTAAGTAGTTTGATTTTTTAAACATCTAGTCAAGGTTCTATATTTTTTGTGGTGTGCATAGAGAAAGTTCTTGTGGCTAAAGGTAAAATCACGTCTATGAGGTCTATGCCTTAAATGAGTAGTCACTGTTCTTGATAATAGATATATATCCCATTCTCCTAAAAAAATAATTAATTTGGCATTAATTCAGTGTATCTACCGAGTGCTACTTCAGAGGCGGAGGGAGGGGGAAGGGCGGATGGTCCAGGAATTTACACATTTTTATAATTATATGTATGTTTTATATTATGTTAAGCTAAAAAATTTTGTCATTTCTTTACATAGTATATAATAAATAATAAATGTCTTTTGATTTAATAGCACATATAATATAAAAGTATGAAACATATAATGTTTTTAGAATATATTTTTAGATTTTTCTTTTATTAACTCATTTTATTCACTTAGTAGAGTTTCCACTTACTAGTTAGTTATTTATGAACAATGCTATATTTTGATGTTAAATAATATGTTAATACGCATATTTTTTTTATATTAAACCTAAGAGATGTTTAAAAAAAATTATTAACTCTTTTGTTAAGTGGAAAAAGAGAATAAATGATGAAATAAATCCTAATTTATCAATAATTTATATGAAAAAATCTATATAAAAGCTCATTTTATATTTTTTATATGATAATTTATTTTATTTTATATTAATTAATTAATTTGGCCATACTTCTCTAAAATTTCTGGCTCTGCCAGGGGATACTTCTATTATTATGAATCTTAAACCGAGGATTTTATTGTAATCAAGCAGATGGGAATGAAGAGGACAACGGCAAAGGAAAAAAAAAGGGAAAGAAAAGAAAAGAAAATGGGCCAGCGTGAAGGAGAGTATAAGATAGGATCATAGGAGAATGGTGAATTGAGAATTTTGAGCGTAAAACCCTAGAAAATGGAGATGGGCAAAGCATGCCGGGTGTGACAAAGACTACACACTGTATATTCCTTCGAGAAAGACAGAGTGGGTCCGTTACTCTCCAAAGCACACACAGACAGATGCATAGGGTGAGAACACCACCATTCAATTAATAAGAAAAAGAAGTAAAGAAAAGATTTTCATCGTTATATAAAGCGAATGTGCCCACGAGCTAAGTACTAGTTAGTGTATAGAACGTAAAAGACTCGCAACTTTTTCTTCACATTCCTCAACTTTGTGCACTCTCTTTTTTTAATTTTCTCCCTAATTCTCTTTCTGCTTTCATGGCCCATTTGCTCTGCTCATTCCTCTTTGCCTCATCACTTGTAACTCCTTTGTGTTAGTTTGGTCACGTACACACACACTTTCCCCTATTCCCTCCCCTAAAGTCTCCTTTCTCTCTGCATCTCTTTCCACTGTGTGAGAGTGAGAATCCAAAGATAAAGGGAAAAAAAAAAATAGAGTCCAAACAAAAAACAAAAGCGGTTTCAAGAATCACGCTTTTTAACATGCTAAAGGCTGATATCCTGCGCTAGCTCCACCTACGTCTGCCCCTTGATTCATATGAAAATTACACCAGCACCCAATTCAAGCTTCGTCCATGCAGCCATGTGCCTTCAATTAATTTAGAGTGAGTTGAAGGATAAGCGATTTTGTTATGAAAAAAAAAGTGTTTTGGTGTTAGAAGAATAAGAAAAAGTTGTACCATGATATGTATTCACAATTGACAATAATTTAACAGAGCAATTATTGTATTAAAAGGCACATATTTGATAGTCATTTTTTAATGAAGTTTTGGATGAAGGATATATGGTAATTATTAAAAGAATTAAGTAAATTATATCATTTTATTTCATCTAATAATAATTCATGTGTTTTGTCAAAAATTTCTATTGATACAGTCCCAATAAGAAATTTGACTTAAAATAATATTTATTTTTTAAAACATATGAAAAATGTTACTTTTTGTACACGTAAATAACACATTTTTAAAATATGTTGCTTTTGATGTATAAAAAAAATTATGTTTTCTCTCTTCAACAGTATTGCTTTAAATAATTGGTCACATTTACTATAACAATTCTATGAAAAGTGATACATTGACTTAAAAATACAATCTTTGCTAAAAAAAATTATTGTTTTAGACAATTAAACAAACTTGATATAGCAAATTTATGAAAAATGATGTCTTAACTTAAAAAAAGTGTAGCATATACTATATTAAAAGTAACACATTTTAAAAAAATATAGTCTTTTTGTACTATAGGTAATATTTTTCACGTATTCCTAAAATAAGTGTTGTGTAAGGTATAAATTTTTTTTTATAGTGGGTATTACTCGTATTAATTGAAAATCTAATGAAAAAGCTGTGCCCAAAAAATTTAATAGTTAAAAATAGTAATAACACAATTTTTTTTCACTTTGATCACCTAGGAGAATATGTAGTTTGTTATGAATAGATGTGAAAGAGGATAATAAGCGACATATGACTATGAATATAAGTCGTTGATGTTTTCAACGACAAAGTAAATATGTAATGCAACTCCACATAGGCCACTAATTGAAATCCACGTTGAAACTTGGTTAATTTATATGTCAAAAAAGCAGGCAAACATCATTAGTGAGATCGTTTAAACAATTTTGTATGGTAAAGTTGTCCAGCAGAAAGTGAAAATAGCGTTATTTTTTTGTCATTAACTTGTTTCACTGATCATTTCCATCATCACCATTCTTCAAGAAACAAATCATTAGCATGCATGGACGTGATGTCCCTGTTTCCGAAATAGAATTCGATCGGCTACTTAATCTGTATTCAAATATCCCTTGTTTATATGGTTGTGTCTTTATCAAGCGGAAATGATCAATCTCCTAAATTATGCTCAACAACATGCATCCAAATAGGTTTACAAAGTGGCAATCTTCATAATTAAACTTGGTTATACTGCGTGAACTATCCTTCCAAAAGCGCAAACCCCGCTCCTCCTCGCATGCTAAGGTACATAGGAGAATATTGGAATGAAACCAAATAAAAATCACTCATTTTACCAAAATCAAATCAAACACATCTTCGGTCTCCCTACCATAACTTTGTTATTTGAATATACTATAATAAGAGTTTAAATTTGAAGCATGGTGATTGGTGCATCGGTAAGAAGTTTGATACATGATTATCTAATAATAAATTAATATACTATAAAATAATTAATTCTTTACATAATAAATATAAATATAATAATAAAAGTTCTATCATTTAATAATAATATAAACATTTTACATTTATATATACATGCAACTTTAGTTTTATGTATAATTTAATATAAACTAAATACAATTCAAAATAAAGTCAAATGCAATAATTTTAAACATGGATTTTTCCTATACATAAATTATTTTGTATGATGTATACGCTTTAAAATATACATAAATTATAAAATCAAATTAATAGAGTTTGAGTCTGATATTGCATATCATTCACCAAATATAACAATTTCATGAATTCTTGTGCGTGGTTAGCCTTTTGTTAGCAAGACTAGCTGAGCTAGTCTGGAATCGTTTGTTTTCAACGGATACAGAATTGTCACTTTCCCAAGTGGCGAGTGAGAGTGAGTCAGTCAAAAAAGAGAATTTTGGTAACAACCCGACAAAATCAGAGCCTTTTTTCCAACATCTGTCCCTGTTTCCCTTTCAACCGTTTGTGTTCAAACACCAATCTCAAAGTAAGTCAAGGTGTAGTTTCGTAATTATGTCCCAACCCCAGTGCCCATTTCCACGCCCCCTACCCTTCCATCTATTTAAGCACCCACACACCCCTCTCTCTCTCACGTCCACCCCATTCTCTCAAATAGTATTATTTCACAAAATCCAATCCACCCTCACACTCACCCTAGCTATACTATAGTCCCTTCCTTTAATTTCCTTTCGATCAAAATTCTTCTCCATACTCAATTTGCTTTTGACTCAACAGCAGAAAAAATCAGCACTCCCCAATTATGATTTACAGGTACGTGAGCAATTTCTCTTCTAGCTCGCTCATATATGCCCAGGTGCATGCATCATGTTCCTCAACATGAACTGATTCGTATATTAAATTAGTGGCAGCTAGCAAGAAGTCAAGTTAATTTATATATATATATATATATATATAGCCACTGCTGCAAAAGTTGCATGATTTCCATTCTTGTCAGAATTAATTAGACATACTCATTCCTTTGCTTTTTCACACATATAGGCATAAATTAATTAAAAGGCTAAACCCATACTTTAATATGTACTTTTTTATGAGTATGTTTTGAACTTGATCAGTAGTAATTAATCACCAGCATATTGCAAAAGCTAACATTAATCATTTCTGTCACTTTTTACAGCTTGGGATCCGAGGAGTTAATACAACCAAGGCACACAGAAAACTGATTTTTCTGTGAAGAATTAAGAAACTAGTAATTAAATTAAACTGTGCTTGAGAGAAGAAAGACATGGCCAAAAAAGGAAGAGCTGCATCATGTTCAAAGTCCCTCGCATCGTCGATGGGGTGCCTCTTCTTCTTGATGCTGATGATTCTCCTCAACTTGCACTCATCACATGCAGCACCACAACAACAACAACAAGAAGAGCTTCAGCTTCTCTTATCCTTCAAAGCTTCAACCCTTCACGACCCACTCAACTTCCTCTCCAACTGGGTCGCCACCACCAACACCATCGTCTGCAAGTGGAACGGCATCACCTGCGACAACTCCTCCTCCCGCGTCACCGCCGTCTCCCTCGCCGGAAAAAACATCTCCGGCGAGGTCTCTTCTTCCTTGTTCCGCCTCCCACACGTTACGAGCCTCGACCTCTCCAACAACCAGTTTGTAAGGTTCAACGGTTTCGATGATGAGCCTCCTTTTCTTCTCTCATCATCATCAATCCGTTACCTCAACCTTAGCAACAACAACTTCACGGGTTCTCTCCCACGACCCTTGTTTTCCGCGTCGTTTTCTCTCCTCCAATCTCTTGATCTCTCCAACAACATGTTCTCAGGGAAGATATCCGACCAAATCGGATTGCTTTCAGGACTAACGTATCTTGACCTCGGAGGCAACGTTTTGGTTGGTAAGATTCCGAGTTCCATAACCAACATGAGTTCTTTGGAGTATATTACTTTAGCTTCGAATCAGTTAGTGGGTGAAATCCCAAAAGAGATTGGCCTAATGAAGAGGTTGAAGTGGATATACCTTGGATACAACAATCTTTCAGGTGAGATACCAAGTGGCATTGGAGAGTTATTTTCTTTGAATCACCTTGATCTTGTGTATAACAACCTCACGGGTTCGATTCCTCAGTCTCTTGGGAATCTCACTGAACTTGAGTACCTTTTTCTCTACCAAAATAAGCTCACTGGTCATATTCCTCCAACAATCTTCGAGCTGAAGAAGCTTGTGTCTCTCGATCTTAGTGATAATTCTCTCTCCGGTGAGATTCCTGAGCTTGTGATCCAACTCCAGAGGCTTGAGATTCTTCACCTCTTCTCCAACAACTTTACAGGGAAGGTTCCGAAGGCTCTGGCATCTTTGCCTCGCCTTCAGGTTCTTCAGCTTTGGTCTAATGGTTTATCCGGTGAGATGCCAGAGGAGCTAGGGAAGCATAACAACCTCACCGTGTTGGACCTTTCTTCCAACAACCTCAATGGGAAGATCCCTGATAGCTTGTGCGACTCTGGCACACTCTACAAGCTCATCCTCTTCAACAACAATTTCGAAGGAGGAATCCCAACAAGGCTAAGCTCTTGCAGAACACTGCGCCGAGTGCGCCTCCAGAACAACAAGCTCTCAGGGGATTTACCGTTGGAACTGACAAAATTGGATCAGGTATACTTCTTGGACATCTCTGGGAACGCACTTTCTGGAAGGATCGATGACGGGAAGTGGAACATGCCTTCGCTTCAAATGCTAAATTTGGCTAACAACAACTTCTCAGGGGAGGTACCGCACTCTTCGGGAGTGACAAATTGGAGGACTTGGACTTATCGGGGAACCAATTCTCCGGTTACATTACACTTGGTTTCGAGAATCTTTCAGAGCTCGTGCAATTGAAGCTCAGCAACAACAAGCTTTACGGCAACATCCCTGAAGAACTCTGCTCCTGCAAGAAGCTCGTGGCATTAGACCTCAGCCACAACAATCTCATGGGTCAGATTCCGATGACGCTTGCGGAGATGCCGGTTCTCGGGCTTCTCGATTTGTCGGAGAATCAATTGTCCGGTGAGATTCCACAGAATCTCGGAAGCGTTGAGTCTCTTGTTCAGGTGAACATTTCACATAACCGTTTCCATGGAAGCTTACCTCCCACCGAAGCTTTCCTTGCCATCAATGCGAGTGCAGTCGAAGGCAACGACCTTTGTGACAGGGTGCGTGACACCTCAAGCGGTTTGCCACCGTGCAAAGGCTCTCAGAACCAAACATGGCTGTTCGTTGTGCTGTGTTTTCTGGTGGGAGTGGTTGCGTTCTCTGTGGCAGCTCTTCTCATCGTGTTCGTTCGAAGAAGAAATAGCTTGTTGGAGATAAGAAGAGTGGAGAATAACGAAGAAGGCACGTGGGAGATGCAGTTTTTCGATGCCAACGCATCGAGAATGATCAACATGGAGGATGTTTTGTTATCAGCAAGAGAAGGGAAAGCGGTATCGAAAGGAAGGAGCTGGGTTTCATACGAAGGGAAGTGCAATAATAGTAGTGATCACATGCAGTTCGTGGTGAAGGAAATCACTGACCCAACTTCGCTTCCGTTAAGTTTCTGGGAAGAAGACACGGTGAAGTTCGGAAGAAGGTTCGGCACCCTAATATCGTTAAGCTGATTGCCACGTGTAGGTCAGGGAAGAGAGGGTTCCTGGTGTACGAATACGCCGAGGGAGAGAGTCTAGGGGAGACTCTGAGCGGTTTGAGTTGGCAAAGAAGGTGGAAAGTTGCTGTGGGGATTGCAAAAGCGCTTAAGTTCTTGCATTACGAATGTTGTTCTTCTTCTTCTTCGATGGCTTTGGTTGGTGAGGTGTCGCCGGAGATGGTTTTGGTCGACGGGAATGGTGTCCCTCGCCTCAAGCTCAGCCCTCCCGGGATGGCGTCTTTGGATGTCAAGGGCTACATGGCTTCCCCCTACGTTGCCCCAGGTTATTAATTTAATTACTATCTTGCCCCTCTCGCTTTCACTTCTCTTTATGATCTTGATTGTGGTTCTTGAACATTACGCATGACATAGTACATTCTAGCTAGCACATTTACTTATCGATATTATTAATAAAGTTCTTAGTTCATTTGCATGTTTAAATAATTTTATTCTATATTGAGATGATGTCATGTAATCGAAAGTGAAGATGTGTGAATAGAAAATAATTTTTATATGTATTATTAGTGCCATAAAATTGATAAAATTACATGTTATAGAATGATTGTATTCTATATTATCAGTTTATGATTTGATGTTATTTGTTTTATAATCAAATGATTAAAATATCGAAGATGAAGTGATTGAAACAAATATTGTGTGAAAAAATCATATTGATAATTCATCAAATCCCATATGAAAGTAAAAAATAAGTAAAATCAGCAATTAATCAAATTATCATGAAAGTTATATCCATATGAAGTGCAAGTGCAAGTGGCATGTAGCAGCACTGGATAGAAATCTCCTGTATTCCTTTTCTCTATTCTCAAATTATTTATCGTTATATAAAAAGATAAGCATAAAAAAAATTAAAAAATAAATTACTAAATATATAATATACATCTTTCACATATTAGTTAATTGATAATTGAAGAAATAGAGAAGGGGATATTATTTGAGAATAACAGAAGATTTCCACCCCTTTCAGTCATGGAACTAATTAATTTGTACAAGATAGCTAGCTGGGTTGATTCCTGTTGTTGTGGCTTTATATATATTTTGGTTTTTTCATTCATAGGTGATAGTCGGGTACTAGAGTTTCACTACTAGTTCTGGCATAAGAACAAAATAATTTTGATCAGCATGCATAATAATAATCAACTGCGTATAAGTGTCTTATCAGTCGTATGATTCGTGATTACGCATTTATATATTTACTTATTAATTATATTTTTGTTTGTTTTTCAGAG